>JACEFZ010000777.1:0-67462 GCA_014155875.1 Cepaea nemoralis
TTTGGGGGTTAAGAACAACCTAAAAATTTGTTGGATATTGGGGGTAAGGGGCCCGGGTTTTCCATTTTTGAAAAAATCCTTTCCCCTTTTTTTTGCAAAAACCACCGGGGGGGGCCCCAACCCCCGTATTGCGTACATTGAACATGATCATGACATAGTCATGTGGTAAGTACTGACCAATGAATAAAAGAGCATGTGCTTATCATCCCATGATGCATAGGTTTTGTTTCTGAACAGAAAATGGCCGGGTTGATCCAAAATCCGTCCAAAAGAAGCTCAAAGAGCAGTGATTCAGTTTCCTTCATTTGAAGGATGTCAACCAGTGGACATTCATCGAAGAATGCAGGCAGCGCACGGTAACAAATGTGTGTCGAAGACAACAGTGACAGACTGGGCACGATAGTTTCGGAAAGGACGTCAGTTCATGACAGATCTTCGACGGCCGGGTCAAGTGCATATTGTTGCAACAGAAAAAACCATTACCAAAATTGATGCAGCAGTACAGATGAACCGTTGTCGAAGCATAAATTCGCTAGCGAAAGAATTTGATGTGTCAATTGGGACGATTTAAAAGGTCGTTTGTAAGAACTACAATATCAAAAGGTGTATTCACAATGGGTATCACGGACGTTGACCGACCACCAAAAAGAGAAACATATGGGGTGGTGTTTGAACCACTTGCATTACAGAGTGGAGGGTGATGCATCTCTCTTCCGCATAGTGGCAGGCGATGAATCATGGTGTCACCACTTTGAGCTGAGCAGTAAAAGAGAGAGCATGCAATGAAAGCATGCCGGATCACCAAGAGCCAAAAAATTCAAGTTACAGCTTTCCACTGGTAAGATTGTGCTGAGCGCATTTTTTGATCATGAAGGGCTATTGTTGGCCGACTTTAAAAGAACCTGGTGTCAACACCAACTCTACCCATTACTTGGAAACACTTGACAAGCTACAAAAAGCCATCAAGAATAAACGACCCAGCATGCTTTCTCGCGGTGTGATTTTGTTACATGATAATGCTTGTACGCATGGTGCAAAGATTGTGCAGGAAGCATTGCAAGAAGTGGGAAATTGCAACATCCAGCCTATAGTCCTGATTTGTTACCATGTGACATTAAGATTATTTCAAGATCACATTAATACAAGAATCGATCAATTGATATTTTTTTCCCCTCCATACTTTATGGCTCTGTACTTCTCGCTCTTCTGAATTCATTTTATAACGTAAGTAGACCCGCAAATAACATTTTATGTAGACGTCTAGACTTGTTCTAGTATGTGTTATTAAATTTAGCTTCCATTTTTACGTATACTGTGTAAGGGGGGGGGGGTGGATTTATAGGAAGGAAATAAGAGGGGGGGGGGGGAGAGAAAAATGACATTCTGAACATATGGTGAGGGATGCGTGGGCCAAAAAGATTGAGAACCACTGTGCTATATGATGCACTGGGAAGTGCAGGTTGGTTGTCCCCTTTTAATTTATTCTGGAGATTGCTACAAGAACAGTGTCAGAGCTTCACACATGCTCACTCTCCTGCAGATTGTTAACACTTGTTCTTTTTTCTGGTTTATTTCATGTCCCCTATTGAACAATGGAATCTCCAGCAACTCATGTCTATCTCCTGTAGCTCCCTCCCCATATGATTAATCTGTCCCTAGAACTCTTCTGCTGTGTAGTAGATCTCCCTCTATGTCATTGCCCTGTGGATTCCACAGAAAGTATTTTCTAGTGATACTATCATCAGGTGCTCTCAGTGTGTGTCCTATCCATAGCCAGCATCTTTTCCTCGCCATTGATTAGCTGGACCGTGTCTAGTTCTCTCCCTGAGCTCCACACTGGTGCTTCCATCATAACATTATCATCCGTCTATTCTATACAGGCTGTTGCATGTTGTTCATGAATGTTTGCAGTTTATTTGTAACTGTTTCAGTCATTCTCCTTGTTTCTGATGCAGACAGCAGTACCCATTTCACGTTACAGTTACATATTCTAAGTGTACTTCTAGCTGACCTTTCCATCCATCCATCATGTGTCATGCCGAATAAGCATGGATGGTATGTTTCTCCATCTCACTTGATCACCAGAGTCATGGATCAGCTCTGTGTTTCTGTCTCGACCATGCCATGTGAACAAGCCAATCAGGTATTTACTTCTCGGTCCTCCCCTTGGTCTCTTCCTGCTCGATCTGACCTTTGACTTCCACAAATCTCCTGGTCTATAAAAGCTCCTCACGCCTGTTGTATTCTTATTTTCATTCCTCTATCAATCCCTCATCTTTGTCTACACTGCTGCCCAACTAGGAGGATTCAACCTCTTGAAGTGAGGTTTTTCCGAGGGAGATCGGGTTATAATTTTCATGATTTATCTCATTATCTGTCTTTGTTTAGTTGTTTGGAGTTAACCTGCGCTTTCATACTTAATTGTCTGATGATATACTGTCTGATGATATACTGTCTGATGATATGCTGTCATTTGAGACAATATCATTCGTATGCTCTGTCAAGAATACTCTTCAGATGTGTCAACAGCATTTAATTCCAATTTCTTGAATGATTCAGCATTTAACATGCACACTTGACTTGCACACAGTTTGCAATATTCTAGTTCTGACAATGGGCAGTAAACCAGCAGTGTTGGTTGGATGGAGCAGTTGCACACATGAAGGTCAGGGGAGAACAACTGAGATGAGCATCAACTATATATTCATAGTTACACAGATACAACATACATGGGGAACAAGAAAATCATGCATTATGCACATCATGAAATGTAAAGCAACGTGAATGCAAGCAACCGATCCGGTGAAGTAAACTAGGTCGATGCATACTGAGAAGAGTCTGGTAATATGCAGTAACCACAAACACAACTTGATGTAAAGTTTACAGTGAAACTGTTTATCTTGATGTCAAGAATAATCAGTCAAAATGTTAAACTTGACATCAAGAATAACCAGATTAAATGTTAAACTTGATGTCAAGTATAACCAGGTGGAAAAGTCAAATTGTTAAACTTGATGTCAAGTATAGCCAGGTGGAAAAGTCAACATGTTAAACATGATGTCAAGAACAACCACGTAAAGTGTTAAACTTGACATCAAGTTTACTAGATTGAAAGTTAAAAAAATATGTTAAATTTGATGTAAAGTATAACCAGGTGAATAGTCAAAATGTTAAACTTGATGTCAAGAATAACCAGGTTAAACATCAAAATGTTAAATAAACTTAATAAATTAAATATTACCAAGTTAAAGATAAAAACAATCAAAAATTATATTAAACATAACTAGATCAACAGTCAAATTCTTAAACAAACTTGACGTTAAGTAAAACCAGGTTTAAGGTCAAGTTTCAATAAACGTAACTCAAGTAAAGCTGACTGGAAGGTTAAATTGTACCAAAAAAATACTTAATGGAAGTACGACCAGGTTACAAATAAAAATAATAAAGAACAAAATATAGTGGAGTGAATTTATAAACCAAAAAAAAAGTATTTAATATGACTAGCACAACAACAGTATTGAGATGGTAGGAACCCATGGATACACTCACCAACCACACACACAAATGCACTCACCCACACACTCAGATGCACTCACACACACATGCATTCACCAACCACACACACACACACATAATCACCCACATATACTCACCCACACAGACATTCACCCACACACATGCACTCATTCACACATACAAAACAACCAATGTTTTACACAGACCCCCCCCCCCCCCCCCCCCCCCCCCCCCCCCCCCATTCTGTTCACAGCTGTATATTTGCTATGCCAGTGGCTAGATGCCGACCTAGTGGCTAGATGCTGGCCTAGTACCTAGATGCCGGCGAAGTGAATAGATGCTGGCTAGCAGCTAGATAATGGCCAAGTGGCTAGATGCTGGCCTAGTGGCTAAATGCCGGCTTGGTGGCTAGATGTTGGCCATGAAACTTGATGGTAGTAGCTAAATGCTGGCCAAATGACTAGATGCCAGCCTAGTGGCTGGATGGTGGCTAGATGCTGGCCAAGTGGCTAGATGCAGGCCAAGTGGCTAGATGCTGGCCTAGTGGCTAGATGCTGGCCTAGTGGCTAGATGCTGGCCTAGTGGCTAGATGCTGGCCTAGTACCTAGATGCTGGCCTAGTACCTAGATGCCGGCCAAGTGACTAGATGCTGGCAAGCAGCTAGATGATGGCCAAGTGGCTAAATGCCGACCTGGTGGCTAGATGCTGGCCATGAAGCTTGATGGTAGTGGCTAAATGCTGGCCAAGTAACTAGATGCCGGCCTAATGGCTGAATGGTGACTAGACACTGGCCTAGTGGCTAGATGCTGGCCTTGTGGCTAGATGCTGGCCTTGTGGCTAGATGCTGGCCTTGTGGCTAGATGCTGGCCTTGTGGCTAGATAAATTGACCTGGTCCCCCAGGTGGACCCAGCCTTAAATAGCTACCAGGAAATATCTTGGAAAGCCATCGGTGTGATATTGACCACACCATCCAGCGTTTGCCGATTGGTCTAGTAAAAATGGGTCTAGCACTATATGACTGATACTTTAAGGCAAGTAAAAAGGTCCTCTACTGCTATATCTTCTTTCTCCTCGTATTCTACTGTTATATCTTCTTTAGCCTTGTATTCTACTGTTATATCTTCTTTCTCCTCGTATTCTACTGTTATATCTTCTTTAGCCTTGTATTCTACTGTTATATCTTCTTTCTCCTCGTATTCTACTGTTATATCTTCTTTAGCCTCATATTCTACTGTTATATCTTCTTTAGCCTCATATTCTACTGTTATATCTTCTTGAGCCTCATATTCTACTGTTATATCTTCTTGAGCCTTGTATTCTACTGTTATATCTTCTTTAGCCTTGTATTCTACTGTTATATCTTCTTTAGCCTCATATTCTACTGTTTTATCTTCTTTAGCCTTGTATTCTACTGTTATATCTTCTTTAGCCTTGTATTCTACTGTTATATCTTCTTTAGCCTCATATTCTACTGTTATATCTTCTTTAGCCTTGTATTCTACTGTTATATCTTCTTTAGCCTTGTATTCTACTGTTATATCTTCTTTAGCCTCATATTCTACTGTTATATCTTCTTTAGCCGCATATTCTACCACCATATCTTCTTTCTCCTCGTATTCTACTGCTATATCATCTTTCTCCTTGTATTCTATTGCATTTTCTTGAGCTTTGATTCTTGCTGAGTCTTCTACCAGGAGCTTCTGTCTGAAACACTGAATGCCGTGTGCAAAATCATGACCATACTTGTTCTGAACCATATTTCTTTGATGTGAGAAAACAAGTTAATGGTGTCATTATTACATAAACTGGTAAGTATAAACAGGTTAAAGATTAAACTGTTGCAAACTGATATGAGTATAAACAGGTTTAAATTCAAGTCATTAGTAAACAATGAACTCCAAACAATGAACTCTAGCAACCTCGCTGTCTCAATCATACGAGGTGTTGCCCGGTAACATATGAGGGCTCGTCCGGTAAGTATCTGGATTTTGTCAATGAAGACGAAGATTGTTAAGTCTAGTAACTATTCCATAGTGAACAGTATATTTGGTGGTGGAGTGGGCAAGGATCAGCCCTTTTCCTGTGCTTTGTTTTTAAAATGGCATTGGACCATTTTTGGCGAACGAAAGTTTAAAACCTGCTGAAATACATCGCCAACTGTCATGTGTGTTTGGAGAACAGACAGTAGCACGCTCATCAGTGTTTGAATAGTGGAAATTATCGAGGATAAACCCTGTGTTATTCTTCAAAGTGAGACACCCATGCAGCCACCAAAACTATGGCAATTATTGACCAATTGTATTGGGAGGTGCTGCCTCACACCCGCTTTACAGTCCTGACCTAGTTTTTCGCTTTTTCACTTTTTTTACCGCTATTTTCACTTTTTGGCCCTCTGAAAGAGCATCTCTGAGAACAAAAGTTGACACTGAGAACGAAGTGCGACAGTAAGTTTTCCATTGGCTAAAGGACCAGCCAAAAGAATTATGTGCAGCTGGAATACAGAAGCTTATAGTCCGATAGGGACAAATGCGTTGCAGTGACAGGTCAAAATATTGTACAGATAATTTCAATTCATCACTCATAGTTATCTAGAGATTACATCAATCCGGATACTTACTGGACGACCCTCTTATAATGTTAACAATCACACTGTCTCAATCATATACTTTACCATGTGACCAACAGATAACTAGATTCTCACTGTAAAACCAACAATCACATACTCTAACAATCACTCTGTCCCAATCACATGCTCAAAGCATGTCATCAACAGAAGACTAGATTTTCACTGTAAAACCAACTATCACATACTTTAACATGTGATCAACAGAAGACTAGATTCACACTGTAAAAGCAGCATTCACATACTTTAACAATCACTCTATCCCATCACATACTCTAGCATGTAATCAACAGAAGACTAGATTCTCACTATAAAACAACAATCACACACTATCGATCACAAACTCTACCATGTGATCACTAGGTTCTCACCATAAAAACAACAAAATCATAATATCAAATAACCACACAGATGGGTCAGACAAGGCAAAAACTAGTCTCAAGTTGCCAGCAAGGAGCCACCAGCACATAATCATGACCAGACTTCACCTTCACTATAACCTCATCCACTGGACAGCAGAGCGGTCACAATGGAAGTGTTGTCAGGGTTTTCCTCTGCTTCTGACTTTCAGCATGAATACAAGTCCGCAGCTACACCAAACCCTCCAATCCTTTACCATCTCTCTCAGTTCCTTCCAATCTCTAATTTTCTTCTCCATTTGACATTTTGTGTGGTAACGCACTACTAAAACATCTAAATATACCCATCTCCACAACACGACAGATAATAAATAGCGTATTGAAGAACCAACCTTATGCTTCCAGTATCAAACTTGGACATTGTCCAAATCATACTTACGCAAAATCAACACCTGTGAGATGAGATGCTTGAGGAGAGCTGCCAACTTAACTAACCGAGACCCAGTAAGAAATGCTGTTATCAGACAGACAGTGGGATCAACACTTTGTGCCTACATTTATTGAAAGGCAGATAGAATGGTTTGGCCATATTGTTAGAATACAACACCATCAACTACCAGCACTAGCACTATATAAAAGATAAGATAAGAGAGCAAGAGGACAGCACGAGAAGAAAATGGATTGACGACATCAAAGACATTGTACAATCACTAGGAATGACACTATCCAGTGCCACCCATCAATGTCTGGAATGTCAACTATTTCTCCCCATGAAGCTTGACAGCAAAAGTGGAAATGGTGATGATAACGCTTGTGTTCCCATACTGTGTGGTCATCAGAAAGCTCATCTAGTTATGCTTCCACCAATTCCAACATTGTTTCCTCGTACTGTTTCACTGGCTCCACACTAGTAGCGGCTGTGAGTTGTGTTCTGTGCGGCCAGAGATGTAGTTTTTCGGTTCTTACGCTGGTAATGCTTCATAATGCATCAGTGTCATACTGCACAAGTGACACAATTGTTTAGAAGCTCAGAGATTGTTTTATGTAAACATTTTATGATGCTGACTGAGACAAGCTTAGTGAGGTAAGTGAGTGCAGTGATGTTTCTGGGAGAAATCTCTCCAAGGTCAACCCCTCTCTCTCACTGATACACACACAAATACATGCCAAATGTCCCTCTGATGAGAGATATGTGTCCCCTAGTTTATATCTTGAGCCGGAGGAGACAGGTGCCTGTTTGAAACAATGCTGTAATGACTTGTATCACTGAAAGTATCTACACCTGCATCATATATATATATATATATATACACACACACAAACACATATATATAAAATTCAACAATGCTTATCAGTTTATCTTACTTTAGCCACCTTTGTGCTGCCAAATGTGGAACCTTGATCTCATGTTAGTTATATCTGTGCTGCCACATGTGCAGCATGTGCATTTTTTAGTCACCTCCCATACTGCCACGTGTGGAGTCTCATTTTATTCACCTTCCATACTACCACATGTGGTGGAGCCCTATGTCTGATTTTATTCACTTCTGTTCTGCCATGTGGTGGTGGAGCTCCGTATCTTATTTATTCACTTCTGTTCTGCCATATGTGGAGGATTTAAACCCTAGAGAACTCATGCGAACTTATAGTCCAGATTATATATGGGTGTATGGGGAATGGAGTGTGGAACTGTTGGAGTGGGTAATCGAGTGTGGAACTGTTGGAGTGGAGAATGGAGTGTGGAATTGATGACAATGAATGCAGTCACAAACAGTTCTTACATATAGCTAACCAGCTGGCAAGAGAGACAAACATCATCTACACCCTTTGATTTCTGCTTGCAGAGACTGAATACTCATGGGCTTGTCCACAGTGATCTTGAGATTTTGAATAATATAATATCAGCATAACATGATTCCATAAAGCTGACCTACTCTGTCACAAAGGCAACTGACTATAAGCAACATGACTGATGGAAAAAGAAACAGTGGACAACAAAGAGTTAAATATTCAATACTAGACAGTCCAGCATCATGTATAAACATCACACGGAAGTCAGGGTAGTGAAGGGACATCATCACAGACACCAGTCTACATGGTGTTTGAAATAGAAACACTGACTCTTTCTTGAGTGGGTTCAGGGAACTGAACATAACTGAGAACCACTCAATCCAGAGACAACACTGGTTCTTTCTTTAGAGGGTTCAGGGAATTGAACATAGCTGAGATCCATCCAATCAGGAGACAATTTCTGATGAAGAAGTCACAGACTGTGTCTCACTGTATGCTGGATTCATGTCTAACAAGGTCACAATTGGTTGTAACGAACTACTTAAGTCTTTGTGTGACGTTGGCTAAAGCCACAGCAAATGCCTGCACGGCTGTAAAAGGGTACTGAAAGTCTAGTGTGTAGGCGTTGTTGTCGATGCGGCCAAACTGCATCACCTGGGGAAGAGATTGTTAGATGGTTACAGTACATCACAGAACACCACCTAAACAACAGATGGTTAGATGGTTACAGTACATCACACAACACCACCTAAACATCACAATGTTAGATTGTTACAGTACATCACACAACACCACCTAAACATCACAATGTTAGATTGTTACAGTACATCACACAACACCACCTAAACATCACAATGTTAGATTGTTACAGTACATCACACAACACCATCTAAACATCACAATGTTAGATTGTTACAGTACATCACACAACACCACCTAAATAACAGGTGGTTAGATGGTTACAAAACATCACACACCACCACCTAAACAACAGGTGGTTATATTGTTACAGTACATCACACAACACCACCTAAACAACAGGTGGTTAGATTGTTACAGTACATCACACAACACCACCTAAACATCACAATGTTAGATTGTTACAGTACATCACATAATAGTACCTAAACATCGCATGGTTAGATGGTTACAGTACATCACATAACACCACATAAAAATCGCATGGTTGGATTGTTACAGTACATCACATAACACCACATAAACATCGCATGGTTAGATGGTTACAGTACATCACATAACACCACATAAACATCGCATGGTTAGATGGTTACAGTACATCACATAACACCACATAAACATCGCATGGTTAGATTGTTACAGTACATCACACAACACCACCTAAACATCGCATGGTTAGCTTGTTACAGTACATCACATAACACCACATAAACATCGCATGGGTAGATTGTTACAGTACATCACATAACACCACATAAACATCGCATGGGTAGATTTTTACAGTACATCACATAACACCACATAAACATCGCATGGTTAGATGGTTACAGTACATCACACAACACCACATAAACATCGCATGGTTAGATGGTTACAGTACATCACACAACACCACATAAACATCACATGGTTAGATGGTTACAGTACATCACACAACACCACATAAACATCACAATGTTAGATGGTTACAGTACATCACACAACACCACATAAACATCACATGGTTAGATGGTTACAGTACATCACACAACACCACATAAACATCACAATGTTAGATGGTTACAGTACATCACACAACACCACATAAACATCACATGGTTAGATTGTTACGGCCCATACGGGGGAACAAAGAATAGTAAGACTTGCCTACCATGCATGTCGTAAGAGGCGACCAAGGAGGCTATGGTTCCGTCGCCCAGCTACTGAGTGCGTGGCGCGACACTGTGAGCTCTGAATTTCACGTGGAATGCTTTTGCATCTGTCCGCGATTGTTTTTCGCGTGAACTGCATGTTTGGAACGATGACGGCCGGCTGTTGCTGGATTGACTGGTTTGCCTTTTCTGTCCATGTGTGCATTTTTCAGGAGACTCCTGGGAGTCGTCGCTGCAGCTATGGAGTTTGTGCTTTGTGCAGCGCTTTCGGTGGGTCGCCCTGCAGAAAGAGACCGAACCATATGGGATAAAACCCCAGTCAATGAAGTCTTTCTGGTGACTGCCATTTCCATCGACGATGAACTGTATTTTTCGTGGAGGACTTTTGTGGTGGCATTCTGGCGGCAGCATTATGCACAGTGTACCTGTGCGGGCTGTTGGCTTGCCGACACTCCTGTCTATTCCATTGTTCACATGGGGCAGTGAGGAGCATTATGTGGTATTCACTGGCACAGGAACGGAGCAATATGGGGACGAGCCGTTGCCGTGAAGTTGGAACCACGACTAACTAACAGTGCATCACATAACACCACCTAAACATCACATGGTTAGATTGTTACAGTACATCACATAACACCACCTAAACATCACAATGTTAGATGGTTACAGTACATCACACAACACCACCTAGACATCACATGGTTAGATTGTTACAGTACATCACATAACACCACCTAAACATCACAATGTTAGATTGTTACAGTACATCACACAACACCACCTAAACATCACATGGTTAGATTGTTACAGTACATCACATAATAGTACCTAAATATCACATGGTTAGATTGTGACAGTACATCACACAACACCACATAAACAAAGCAACATATGGTTAGACCACTGCAGTATATTACTTGACCATTATGGCCATACATCATTAAACCTGGCAAGAACAAAGGCTAGACAACAAATGTAACACAGCCATTTATGTATGTACCTGCTTCCCTCTGAGCTCAATCTGGAAGTTCTTGGCGGACTCCTGTGTCACCCGCCCACCAAAGTCCAGCTGATAAACCTGGCTGGTCTCATTCCACAGCGGGGCCTTGTTGTGCATGGTGAACGTTCTAGTCTGTTCAAGGCGTGAGCAGGGGTCGTACAGTCGATGCCTCGTCTGAACATAATCAAAAATGAGACGAATTTCAGTTAGTTAATAAGTGAAGCTTTGACTCACCATACACAAAACAATGGAGCTGCAGTGATGTAGTGGCTAGACACTCGTTTACCATGACCTAGAATATGTGAAGGATGATATAAACTACTTCATGCCCCAGTAATAATATTTGGCATGGGACCAGCTTTACAAAGAAATGTCAAGATTTTCTACACTCATGTAGTTGACAGCTGGCCATCCGTCAACACTTGCTACTTGTGTATTCAACATGGACTCTGACTCTTGTGTAATTGTAAAAGTGGACAGGCATGCTAGCAAAGCTGACAGCGAATCTGACAGCAAATTGTGCTGGTAATGACATGAGCAAGGTCAGACGTGGGTAAGAGACCTACAAGATGTGATGGAGCTATCGTATCCCAGACCTGTAGCGGGGAAAAGCCTTTGGACAATTCATTGTTTGTTTGTGAGCAGTAAGGGGACTCAGTTAATGCATACAGATAAAACTACTATGGAGAAAGAAATATATGTTAATTGTTACAGCACAAAATGAGGTTCGAAATGGAGGAGTGGGAGTGTACATAGAATACCCAAATAATACTAGAGACACGGCCAGAATTCCAACAGGAAAGTACTGCCATAACTATGATGCTGAAATTGAGGCAATCAAGATAGCCACAGAGAAATTACAAAATACCAGCCATGGTACACAACCTGCAGTGATATTGACAGATGCAAAATCCGTAATAGAGGCGCTCCTGTCTGGGAAATTGCCAGTTCTGAGGACACTACTTTCTGAACTTAGCAGTCAGCGTAAGATCACCATACAGTGGATACCATCCCACTGTGGAGTCCCCGGAAACGACATAGCTGATCGATTGGCTAAGGAAGGAGCAAAAGAAGAACAACCTGATGTGCCTATTACATACCACCAAAAGAAAAGAATGATCAAATCAATCAGAAAGCCACCAAACCTTACTCAAGACGACTACCACGTTATGGACAGACCAGAACAGGTCATTCTTCTGCGCCTCAGAACAGGACACAATAGATTACGCAACCACTTGTATACAAAATTCAAGATTGGTGACTCAGCCATGTGCACATGTGGTTTGGCGTCGCAGACAGCAGAGCACATACTCCAGGATTGCCCAAACTACAACATATCCAGGCGAACCTTCTGGCCTAGAGAGACAACAGTGGAAGATAAACTCTATGGACCGCTGAATGAACTAAAAAAGACTGTTAGATTCATACAAGAGACGACATTGCAGTTGTAGACATGTTTCAAGCGAACGAAAGAAGAAGAAGAAGGAAAAATTGAAGGTGTGGAAAATTTTGAATATCTTGGGTCATTGATTACCAACAACAGTGACACAATGGAAGAAATTAAACGACGACTGTCAATAGCTCCTCAAAGACTAAAACAACTGAATAAATTATGGAGTGGGACAGACAGAACTACAAAAATTAGATTGTTAAGAGCATGCATATTTCCCATTGCAACATAAGCCTGTGAGACCTGGACACTTACTAAACAAGCTGAACAGCACATAAATGCATTTGAATATAAATGTTATAGACGAGTTCTAAGAATATCTTGGGTAAAGAAAAGAACAAATGCATCCATACTTCAAGAGCTGAATACTGAAGAAGGTTGGCTATTAAAGATGATAAAACAAAGAAAACTGAAATATTTAGGTCACTTGAAATGCCATGAAAGTTTGGAGAGAACAATAATGGAGGGGTATATGCCTGGGAAGAGAGGAAGAGGAAGGCCAAAGAGAAGATGGGTGCAGGATGTGGCGGATGATCTCCAGATGGGTGTATCGAATGCGGGACATCTTGCTTATGATGGAGAGGTTTTCTGGAAGGTTGTTATGGGAGCGAGGTTCTGCAAAGGACATGCTACTGAATGAATGAATTAAGGGGACTCAAATGTTCCAATGGCTGGGCTGAAGGCTCGTGGTGTCTGTCTCAGACTCATAACGTACTGAGTTCAATCTTAGCAGACACTGGACATTATCCAAGAACCTTTGGTACCTAATGATATCACTCTTGAGTAGTTGGATGGAAACCTATCCTTCTCAGATTAGGATGAAAAACTGGAAGTGCTGTGTGCAAGTTGTGTACATTTACAATCCCACGGCAATGTACAACAGTAAAGAGTAGGCTGTAATGACACTGCCCTGGCAAACATTGTTAGGAACAAAAACTTACCCAAGGGTAGATGAAACTGTTACCTCAGATGAAATCAGTCTAGAGCAGTGGTTCTCAACCTTTCTGGCCCATGCACCCCTTTACCATATGTTCAGAACGTCTAACCCCCCCCCCCCCCCTTTTTCGAATCTCCTCCCTATAAATACCCCACACACCCCTCCCCCACCCTTACACAATCTACATAACATAAATACCATACATAAAAATGGAAGCTAAATTTAATAACACATACTAGAACAAGTCTAGACATCTACATAAAATGTGATTTGCAGGCCTAATGTTATAAAACAAATTTTATTAGGGCGAGATATACAGAACCGTAAAATTTAGAGGGAAAAACACTATCAAGTAACTGGTTCTTGTATTAATGCGATCTTTAAATAATCTTTATTCCCCCCCCCCCCCCCCCCCCCCCACTGGAAATCCTAAAATTCCCCCCTGGGGGGAATTCCCCACCGGTTGAGAACCACTGGTCTAGAGGAAGCAAACCGAACACAAATGCTTGCCGAAGTCAAACTCACTAACTAGTTGGGACACATTCCCCCACTAACTAGTTGTGACACATTCCCCCACTAACTAGTTGTGACACATTCCCCCACTAACTAGTTGTGACACATTCCCCAACTAACTAGTTGTGACACATTCCCCCACTAACTAGTTGTGACACATTCCCCCACTAACTAGCTGTGACACATTCCCCCACTAACTAGCTGTGACACATTCCCCCACTAACTAGTTGTGACACATTCCCCCACTAATTAGTTGTGACACATTCCCCCACTAACTAGTTGTGACACAATCCCCCACTAACTAGTTGTGACACATTCCCCCACTAACTAGTTGTGACACATTCCCCCACTAACTAGTTGTGACACATTCCCCCACTAACTAGCTGTGACACATTCCCCCACTAACTAGTTGTGACACATTCCCCCACTAACTAGTTGTGACACATTCTCCACTAACTAGTTGTGACACATTCCCACCACTAACTAGTTGTGACACATTCCCCCACTAACTAGTTGTGACACATTCCCCCACTAACTAGCTGTGACACATTCCCCCACTAACTAGCTGTGACACATTCCCCCACTAACTAGCTGTGACACATTCCCCCACTAACTAGTTGTGACACATTCCCCCACTAACTAGTTGTGACACATTCCCCCACTAACTAGCTGTGACACCTTCCCCCACTACTAGCTGTGACACATTCCCCCACTAACTAGTTGTGACACCTTCCCCCACTAACTAGTTGTGCACATTACCTCCCCACTAACTAGTTGTGACACATTCACCCACTAACTAGTTGTGACACATTCACCCACTAACTAGATGTGACACATTCCCCCACTAACTAGCTGTGACACATTCCCCCACTAACTAGTTGTGACACATTCCCCCACTAACTAGATGTGACACATTCCCCCACTAACTAGCTGTGACACATTCCCCACTAACTAGCTGTGACACATTCCCCCACTAACTAGTTGTGACACATTCCCCCACTAACTAGCTGTGACACATTCCCCCACTAACTAGCTGTGACACATTCCCCCACTAACTAGTTGTGACACATTCCCCCCACTAACTAGTTGTGACAACATTCCCCCACTAACTAGTTGTGACACATTCCCCCACTAACTAGCTGTGACACATTCCCCCACTAACTAGCTGTGACACATTCCCCCACTAACTAGCTGTGACACATTCCCCCACTAACTAGCTGTGACACAATCCCCCACTAACTAGTTGTGACACATTCCCCCACCTAACTAGTTGTGACACATTCCCCCCCACTAACTAGTTGTGACACATCCCCCACTAACTAGCTGTGACACATTCCCCCACTAACTAGATGTGACACATTCCCCCCACTAACTAGCTGTGACCACATTCCCCCACTAACCTAGCTGTGACACATTCCCCCACTAACTAGCTGGACAACATTCCCCACTAACTAGCTGTGAACACATTCCCACCACTAACTAGCTGTGACACATGTCCCCAACTAACTAGCTGTGACACATTCCCCCACTAACTAGTTGTGGACACATTCCCCCCACTAACTAGCTGTGACACATTCCCCCACTAACTAGCTGTGACACATTCCCCAACTAACTAGCTGTGACACATTCCTCCACTAACTAGCTGTGACACATTCCCCAACTAACTAGTTGTGACACATTCCCCCACTAACTAGCTGTGACACATTCCCCCACTAACTAGCTGTGATAATTCCCCCACTAACTAGCTGTGACACATTCCCCCACTAACTAGCTGTGACACATTCCCCCACTAACTAGCTGTGACACATTCCTCCACTAACTAGTTGTGACACATTCCCCCACTAACTAGCTGTGACACATTCCCCCACTAACTAGCTGTGACACATTCCCCCACTAACTAGCTGTGACACATTCCCCCACTAACTAGTTGTGACACATTCCCCCACTAACTAGTTGTGACACATTCCCTCACTAACTAGTTGTGACACATTCCCCCACTAACTAGTTGTGACACATTCCCCCACTAACTAGCTGTGACACATTCCCCCACTAACTAGTTGTGACACATTCCCCCACTAACTAGTTGTGACACATTCCCCCACTAACTAGCTGTGACACATTCCCCCACTAACTAGCTGTGACACATTCCCCCACTAACTAGCTGTGACACATTCCCCCACTAACTAGCTGTGACACATTCCCCCACTAACTAGTTGTGACACATTCCCCCACTAACTAGTTGTGACACATTCCCCCACTAACTAGCTGTGACACATTCCCCCGCTAACTAGTTGTGACACATTCCCCCACTAACTAGCTGTGACACATTCCCCCACTAACTAGTTGTGACACATTCCCCCACTAACTAGCTGTGACACATTCCCCCACTAACTAGTTGTGACACATTCCCCCACTAACTAGTTGTGACACATTCCCCCACTAACTAGTTGTGACACATTCCCCCACTAACTAGTTGTGACACATTCCCCTGGAAAGAGGAGTGAAGAAGCGGAAGACTTGTCCTAAAGACCCCCAAAGAGCCAGTAGTTGTGTAACTACCAGGAGCATCTCCCAAGTGGGACTGGTCAAGGGGTAGGAACTAGACAAGGTGAGACATGCACAATCGTCGTCATCATGTGACTTGCCAGCTGGTGTAGGCGTTCATGACTTCCCACCAATCTCAGTCTTTGATCCTCCGGATCAACTCTGCTGATGATATTCCTCCATGCCACCATCTCAGTCCATCCAGCATCATTTATCATTCTGCCTCGTTTCCCACTGATCTTTCCAGTTGTCCTGATATACCCCAATGCCTCCCATCTCATCACGTGACCAAAGAAAGCTGTTTCTCTCATTATTAAAGTTGTATATAATGTTCTAGTTTCATTCGCCTCTTCCAAGAAATCATTGTTAGTTACTCTGGCAGCCCAAGGTATTTGCAAAATTCATTTAAGAAACCACATTTCTGTTGTTTCCAAGCTTTTCCAAACTGTTTTCATTAACATTCCATAATTTTCTGCCATACAACAAAACAAGGTCTATACAATATTTCAGCACTCTCTTACATTCAGTAACAGTAAAATTCGTGGTGTACATCATTACGCAAAGGTGCAGTCACTTGTGAAGCAACCAGGACTGCAAGAGCTGTGAAGAAAAGGCCGGACAGAAAAACCATTGCAGGAGATCCTCCTCCTGGAACTTCAAGCATTCTTTGCCCACACTGTCAAAGAATATTTCGAGCCAAAATAGGCCTTATCAGCCATCTTAGAACTTACGGCTCCATACTTTCAACCCTACTGGATGAAATGAACGATCATCATCATTCTTGATGAACAACAAGATACTTTTCATTTTCTGGAATGCAGCTTTTGTTTGCCATAACCTTCTCTTAATCTCTGTTGTGCATTTTCCACCTGTTGTTATAACTGCCCTTGGGTATCCAACTTGGTTAAGCATTTTCCCTTCTACTGACCAATGGTGTGGACAATGGGGTTTGCTGCTACCAAGCTTATATTGGAGTGTGACAAACACACAAACTACAACCAAGAAGCTCGACGGATACAGGCGGACGTATTGACCAAAGACTTCATTAACGGAATGACAAGAACAAAATGATTTAAAATATATCAATGAACAACACAAATGTGTGCTTTCCCAGGCGCTGATATGGTATCAGAAAGTGTAAACTGAATGTGGCAAATGCAAGCCTAGTGTCTTGTAGGTAGTCAGGAGACAGTTGAAGGCTGGGAACTAAGTGAAGTGAGATACGTAAGCCTGCTGACTTGTAGGTAGACAGCGGATAGTCAAAAGCCTGGGGAGACAGCCAAAGGCTGGGAACTAGGTGAAGTGAGACATGCAAACCTGCTGACTTGTAGGTAGACAGCGGACAGTCAAAAGCTTGGGGAGACAGTCGAAGGCTCGGAGAGACAGGACAGTTGAAGGCTTGGGGAGACAGGGGACAGTCAAAGGCCTTGGGTGACAGGGTACTGTCAAAGGCTTGAGGAGACAGGGGACAGTTGAAGGCTCAGAGAGACAGTCAAAGGCTCGGGGAGACAGGGGACTGTCGAAGGCTCGGGGAGACAAGCCTGACAGAAATACCTGTAGAATGTCCTCAGCTACAGGCTTGAAGAAACAGTGCAAGGTAACTTGTTGTACTATGACACACAATGGCTATAACTTCTTCTTATTCTGCGATCATAACAACACCAACAATATCACAATAGCAACAACACAAATGACAACAGCAGTAACAACACCAAGAACATCAATAACAACAACAACACCAATAACAAACAACACACAACAATAACAACACCAAAAATAAGAACAATACCACAATAACAACACAAATTACTACAATAACAACACCAATAACACCAACAGCCATAACAATAACATCAATATCAACAATACCAATAACACCAACACTGATAACAATAACACCAATAACACCCATAACAATAACACCAACACTAATAACAACAACACCCATAACAATAACACCAATAATAACAACACCAATAACACCAACACCCATAACAATAACATCAATAGCAACAACAACACCAAAACCACCAACACCCATAACAATAACACCAATAACAACAACACCAATAACATCAACACCAACATCCATAACAATAACACCAATAACAACAACACCAATAACAACCTCAACCAAAAGGACTTGGACACCAGTAAATCCACATAAATGTCTAGAATGAGAGACTTGGGAGTCGGAACTGGTACGGCCAGACACAAACAGTGCATCGGGAGAATGAGGAGTCTCGTCAACCAACACAGAACTGGCACAATCAGTTGCATAATGCTGATGTTTATGTTGGGGGAACATCTTATGGACATGCTAGGAGTGCAAGGAATGGTACTCCAACAGGTAACTAACTAACTAAATGAATGACTGACTAACTAAGCAACAATAAAAGCAAACAACAACAACCTGATGACAATACCTTCTGTTTTAACTGGGACTTCTGAAACACCTCCAAAGACTCATACTTATTCAACCCATGATCATCTACTCCAAAAAAATCAGGAGGAGGAGGCAAAACATCACGACTCTTGCGCCCCAGCAAGGGACTTAAATGTTTACATCGGCCTTTGAGTATCTCCTCATGAAGAGTATGTGTGTTTGGAGTCTGCTTGGCTCCGAAGCGTATGGGGGAGGATGGCAAAGAGGCACTAGTCTGCTGGATTTCATTATCATGCAGATGGTTGCTCAACAAGTTGTCATTGCGTACAAAGTGCGATATCGTTGGCTGTTCATCAGAGGTTTCAGAAATATCTTTTTCCGAAGATGAATATTCCTCATCATCATCCTTGAGGTCCGGGTTTTTCATGATGAAGCCAGGCATGGATCTGAAGTTGTGGACTGAGTTCTGCATGGAAGGATCCTCCGAAAGGATCAGATTCAGCTTGTCAAAAGAAGAAAGATCCCTTGGCAGTCGTGAAGATGATTGATGTGAATGATCTGAACAAGCATCTGTCGGCTGATCGTATGGATGAGTTTCGCTGGTATCTTTCCGATATCCAAAGTTTGTACTGGCTGATGAAATCTGCTGGCTAGGTTGCAGACACTGATGCCGGGGCAAGTCTTTGGGGTTTGATGTGTGTAGTCCAGCATCCAACCGTGACAAAACTTGATCAGATGAAGTTGAATTGCTTGCGATTCGCAGTTCTGCACATGAAGTGATATTAGATGGCCCAGCAGCTCGCTCAGAGAGACATTTGCTGCAGACTGTCCCAAAGCCAGGCAACGGATCCTTATTCAAGACTTGCCTCTGTGGTAATACTGGAGATGATGCTTCTAGATGAGATTCTGAAAGTGATGATCTGAGCAGCGTTTTTGAAGACGACAACTCACACTCAGCAGAACTGTCTATTGTTTCAATATGAGAGAGCCTCCTGTCATCTGCCGGCCTGGACTCATGTGGCGCACTTGCTCGGAAGTGACCAGAATGTGCAGCTGTGTTGTTATGAGCAATCTGATTGGAATGTGGCAGTGAGCTGACACAGAAAGGACTAGAAGCCACGTCTATACCTGAAGCAGTCTGGATTGGCAGGCATGATGGGCAGTTACTAGGTGAGATAGGGGTGCCTGTGTCCACAATGTTTTGTTGTGCCAGATATAACCTAAAACAAACATGTGCAGAACATTAGACAAACTATGTCGATGTAATCAAGTAGGTCAGGAACCCTTTTATACAGCCTGAGACTGCTGGCAGGGTACATGGTACCAACCTCATATTGTATAGACCAATCAGCACTTGATGGGTATTGCAGTCAACATCATGCTGACCGCCTCAACTTCCCACGGCATTTCCTGATGCCCATTACAGGTTTGGCTAACATGGGAAGCCAATTTTTAAAAATCTGCTTTGATGTGGATTTGATCCCATAACCCTTGGTGCCTGCAGGTGAGCATCTAGCCACTGACCCAGCCTAAAAATGGGCACCAAGAAATCTTCTGGGAAGTAAAAGTGACTCCATCACCCATCAAGTTCTGCTTGATCTAGAGAAATATGGGACTAGCACCAAGTACCCAATACACCTCCAGGTGTGGAAAAGGATCCTTTACTTTGTACTACAGCCCCTAGAGGTTGGATATTTGTCTTTCTTAACTGGTTGTTACATTAACCCAGCCTGATTTCGTTATTATATTAACTCATGCAGTCTTAGAGACAAGCCTGGAAAGATCAGGGGTAGAAGAGGCCAAGAGAACCTTAGTTGGCTGGCCTCAGAGTGTGGCATTGAGGAATATCAACAGGCAGAGGCAGACAAGAGAAACTATGCTGGCTGACCTCAGACTGGCATGGAGGAATATCAACAGGCAGAGGCAGGCAAGAGAAACTATGCTGGCTGACCTCAGATGGTGGCATGGAGGAATATCAACTGGCAGAGGCAGACCAAGAGAAACTATGCTGGCTGACCTCAGACTGGCATGGAGGAATATCAACAGGCAGAGGCAGACCAAGAGAAAATATGCTGGCTGACCTCAGATGGTGGCATGGAGGAATATCAACAGGCAGAGGAGACCAAGAGAAACTATGCTGGCTGACCTCAGATGGTGGCATGGAGGAATATCAACAGGCAGAGGCAGACCCAGAGAAACTATGCTGGCTGACCTCAGATGGTGGCATGGAGGAATATCAACAGGCAGAGGCAGACCAAGAGAAACTATGCTGGCTGGCTGGCCTTGGATGGTGGCATGGAGGAATATCAACAGGCAGAGGCAGACCCAGAGAAACTATGCTGGCTGGCTGGCCTCGGATGGTGGCATGGAGGAATATCAACAGGCAGAGGCAGACCCTGAGAAACTATGCTGGCTGACCTCAGATGGTGGCATGGAGGAATATCAACAGGCAGAGGCAGACCAAGAGAAACTATGCTGGCTGGCTGGCCTCGGATGGTGGCATGGAGGAATATCAACAGGATTGCCCCAGAACATCACGGACTGAGTTCAGTGGAGAGACAAGCACACTGATGCCATTGGCAAGGCACATGGTGATGATGATGGTGATATTGTCTCTGATAACTGTTGTTTCAACACATCATATCAGAGTCATTGCATGAGCTCCTTCTGCCCCACAGTCTGAATTTTAACTCTTTGCACAGACAGAATAGCCAATCACACATAACATGCTAAATGGTATTCATAAAGAATAGCCAATCACACATGACATGCTAACTGGTAGACATGAAGAATAGCCAATCAGACGTAACATGCTAATTGGTAGACATGAAGAATAACAAAACAAACATGACATGCTAATTAGCACACATGAAGAATAGCCAACCACACATGACATGCTAATTGGTAGACATGAAGAATAGCCAATCACACATGACATGTTGATTGGTATACATGAAGAATAGCCAATCACACCTGGTATATTGATTGGATAGACATGAAGAACAGCCAATCACACTTGACATACTAATTGGTACTCATGAAGAACAGCCAACCAAACATGACATGCTAAGTGGTACTCATAAAAAATAGCCAATCACACATGACATGCTAATTGGAACACAAAAAGAATAGCCAATCACATAGTGCAATGCAGAATAAAGAGTTCATGAAATATAAACTGAAATGCAATGAATGGAGGATGTCACAGACAGACAGACAGACAGGCAGGCAGGCAGGCAGGCAGGCAGACAGATAGAGAGAGAATACCTTCTGTGCAAGTCCAAAGAGTTGGGTGCAGTAGGACTACAATCTGCCACCAGATTATTCTCCAGTGGGGTCGAGGAGGCATCTGTGACCCCATCCTCTAACAGCTTAGTGACTGGAGAAGCTGGATCTGCCCACCTGGGTCCCTCACCCTTAACCGTGTCCACCACCAACGGAATTGTAACACTGCATGTGCTGGTAGCGCAGCTGCCAGTACAAAGCTGTGATAATGCTGTATGGTCTTTGAACAAAGTGGAAGAAATTGGCTCCTCACTCTTCCACGCACCTTCAACACTAACTGTTCCCTTCTCCATGCAGCTACCAGGATCTGCCCACTTAAATGCGGTTTCTGGTTTCTTACTGCTGACCGTCACAGGTGGACTCTGAGGGATGGTTATGACCCTATTCGTAGTGACCATGTGAGTCACGGCCCCAACAGAGTTTGAATACTGGAAGCTACTGCAATAGTTAGTTTTAGCTAATGCTGCGTTCTTGTTACTGCTAGTCCTGTGCAATTTGGGGCTGCTGTTTGGAATGTTTCTGCAGCTGTCACTAGCAACCCCCGATGTGATATGATGTTTGTCTGATTCAGCCTTGGGTCGAGCTCCGTGCCCGAGTCGGGTGTTGATGGTATCCTGTCGGATGTCACTGCTGACACCTTCTTGTTTGATGGCAGAGGCATTGTGGGTGAGGGAGTTCCAGACAGGCGACAGAGAGCGTGACCGTACAGTTCCCGAGGAGCCGTGCTTGCCTCCCAGATAGCCAGGATCCCCGTTTGTGGGGTCACAAAGTTCTGTCAGTGGGGTCTCCATGCTGGCGGACCTGACGTGGGGAGGTGAATGTAAATTATATATATATCAATAACAAGCTAGGGAAGTGTACAATATGCAGGAACAACAAAGATATGTGGCAGATGAGGACATGGGATCACGAGAAGTGAGATAAAGAGATGACAAAAAGGGATAATGATAAATGAGATAAAGAGCTGAGTAAATGGGATAATTAGAAATGAGATAAAGAGATGACAACAAGGGATAATGAGAAATAAGATAAAGAGATGAGTACGTGGGATAATGAGATGAGAACATGGGATTTAAAGAGATGAGTACGTGGGATAATGAGATAAGAAAATGGGATGGTGAGAAAAGAGATAAAGAGATGAGTACATGGGATAAGGAGATGAGAACATGGGATACAGAGAAAAGAAATAAAAAGATGAGAACATGGGGTAAAGAGATAAAGAGATGAGAACATGGGATAAAGAGAACAGAGATAAATAGATGAGAACATGGGGTAAAGAGAAAATAGATAAAGAGATGAGAACATGGGGTAAAGAAAAAATAGATAAAGAGATGAGAACATGGGATAAAGTGAAAAGAAATAAAGAGATGAGAACATGGGGAAACAAGAAAAGAGATAAAGAGATGAGAACATGGGATAAAGAGAAAAGAGATAAAGAGATGAGAACATGGGATAAAGATAAAATAGATAAAAAGATTAGAAAGTGGGATAAAGAGAAAAGAAATGAGAAATAGGATAGTGAGAAAAAAGATAAAGAGATGAGAACATAAAATAAAGAGAAAAAAGATAAACAGAAAAAAGATAAAAAGATGAGAACATGGGATAAAAAGATGAGAACATAAAATAATGAGAAAATAGATACTGTGATGAGAACATGGGATAACCAGACGCTAGGTAAAGAGATGAGAATATGGGATAATGGGAGGAGAGAACAGGAAACCACCATACCAATAATAACACAAAACCGCCAATGACACCAACACTAATGACACCAACACCAATGACACCAACACCAAGAATAATTACACCAACACCAATGACACCAACACCAAGACCAATGACACCAACACCAAGACCAATGACACCAACATCAAGAATAATTACACCAACACCAATGACACCAACAGCAAGAATAATGACACCAACACCAAGAATAATTACACCAACACCAATGACACCAACATCAAGAATAATTACACCAACACCAATGACACCAACATCAAGAATAATTACACCAACACCAAGAATAATTACACCAACACCAATGACACCAACATCAAGAATAATTACACCAACACCAAGAATAATTACACCAACACCAATGACACCAACACCAAGAATAATTACACCAACACCAATGACACCAACATCAAGAATAATTACACCAACACCAATGACACCAACACCAAGAATAATTACACCAACACCAAGAATAATTACACCAACATCAAGAATAATTACACCAACACCAAGAATAATTACACCAACATCAATGACACCAACACCAAGAATAATTACACCAACACCAATGACACCAACACCAAGAATAATTACACCAACACCAATGACACCAACAACAAGAATAATAACACCAACAAAAATGACAATACTAACAATGACACCAACACCAATGACACCAACACCAAGAATAATTACACCAACACCAATGACACCAACAACAAGAATAATAACACCAACAAAAATGACACTACTAACAATGATACCAACACCAATGACACTACTAACAATGACACCAACACCAAAACCAAAACCAATGACACCAACACGAAGAATAATTACACCAACACCAATGACACCAACACCAAGAATAATTACACCAACACCAATATCAAGAATAATTACACCAACACCAATGACACCAACACCAAGAATAATTACACCAACACCAATGACACTACTAACAATGACACCAACACCAAAACCAATGACACCAACATCAAGAATAATTACACCAACACCATGATACTACTAACAATGACACCAACACCAAGAATAATTACACCAACACCAATGACACCAACATCAAGAATAATTACACCAACACCAATGACACCAACACCAAGAATAATTACACCAACACCAATGACACTACTAACAATGACACCAACACCAACACCAAAACCAATGACACCAACACCAAGAATAATTACACCAACACCAAAGACACCAACATCAAGAATAATTACACCAACAACACTACTAACAATGACACCAACACCAAAACCAATGACACCAACACCAAGAATAATTACACCAACACCAATGACACCAACATCAAGAATAATTACACCAACACCAATGACACCAACATCAAGAATAATTACACCAACACCAATGACACCAACACCAAGAATAATTACACCAACACCAATCAACACCAAAAATAATTACATCAACACCACCAACATCAAGAATAATTACACCAATACCAATGACACCAACACCAAGAATAATTACACCAACACCAATGACATTAACATCAAGAATAATTACACCAACACCAATGACACCAACACCAAGAATAATTACACCAACACCAATGACACCAACACCAAGAATAATTACACCAACACCAATGACACCAACACCAAGAATAATTACACCAACACCAATAACACCAACATCAAGAATAATTACACCAACACCAATGACACCAACACCAAGAATAATTACACCAACACCAAGAATAATTACACCAATACCAATGACACTACTAACAATGACACCAACACCAAGAATAATTACACCAACACCAATCAACACCAATGACACCAACGTCAAGAATAATTACACCAACACCAATCAACACCAATGACACCAACACCAAGAATAATTACACCAACACCAATGACACCAACACCAAGAATAATTACACCAACACCAATGACACCAACTCCAAGACCAATGACACCAATACCAACACCAATGACACCAACACCAATGACACCAATACCAAGAATAATTACACCAACACCAATGACACCAACACCAAGAATAATTACACCAACACCAATGACACCAACACCAAGAATAATTACACCAACACCAATGAAACCAACATTAAGAATAATTACACCAACACCAATGACACCAACACCAAGAATAATTACACCAACACCAATGACACCAACACCAAGAATAATTACACCAACACCAAGAATAATTACACCAACACCAATGCCACCAACACCAAGAATAATTACAGCAACACCAATGACACCAACAGACTAGTGTCTGCCCGTGATGTCCAGGCTAGTGTTTGTCCATGATGTCCCACAGGCTAGTGTATGCCTAGGATGTCCCACAGGAAAGTGTATGCCTAGGATGTCCCACAGGATAGTGTATGCCTAGGATGTCCCACAGGATAGTGTATGCCTAGGATGTCCCACAGGCTAGTGTATGCCTAGGATGTCCCACAGGATAGTGTATGCCTAGGATGTCCCACAGGATAGTGTATGCCTAGGATGTCCCACAGGATAGTGTATGCCTAGGATGTCCCACAGGATAGTGTATGCCTAGGATGTCCCAAAGACTAGGGTCTGGCCATGATGTCCCTTAGACTAGTGTCTGGCCAGGATGTCCCACAGTCTAGTGTCTGCCTAGGATGTCTCACGTTAAGGGGAAGAGAGGTCATATTCAATATCAACTCTGACCCTGGCAGCTCTGCATTACACAGTCATGGGACATAGTGAAATACAGATATAAAGAAAGATATAAGTTAATTACAGCAAAGTGCTGACTAATGGGCAGCTTAGGAAGAGAACAATACAGAGTCCACTAAACCAAAAGGTGAGGGAAACAAGCTGGCAGTGGAAAGGATGTACATTAAGAAAACCTCATGATAGCATAACTATCAAGGCCTTCCACTGGAACCCACAGGGAACATGAAAGAGTAGTCAGTAGGTCAAGTCAAGGACCCTTTTAAGGCTCACTGGTTATATGGTGGCAAACCCATATTTGTATGAGGGTAAGTTAATAAGCAAGTCACACATGGCTGTAGAAAGATAATTATGATAACAACTTGAAACCAGTTTATTTTATACATACATTATCCCTTTATTTCTCAACGTAATGTCCACCAACATTGATGGACTTATCTCCTCGTTTTATCAGTCCTAGCACACTGGCTGCATAGAACAGCGTGCTCTATTTTCTAAACCATGTTTTCACTTCACATTCAACTTCGGCGTCACTTGCGAAATGTCTCCCGCCAAGGTGGGTTTTCGGTGGACTTAGCACCTAGCGATTTCCCGTAAAACGGTGCATAGCTGGGTTGAAAAAGTTATGAGGGTGAGTCAATAAGTAAGTCACACAGTTCTGTGGGATGCCCGGTAAATGAAAACATAGCATGCAGTTCTATGCAGCTGGTTTGGGAGGACTGATAAAACGATGGGATAAGTGCATCAATGTTGGTGGAAATTATGTTGAGAAATGAAGGGACAATGTATGTATAAAAATAAACTGGTTTCAAGTTGTTATCATATTTAGTTATTTTTCTACAGCCATTTGTGACATACTTATTAACTTACCCTCGTATACACCAATTAGCTTTGGTGGGTTATGTGATCAGTATCTTACTGGCTACCTTTACTTCCAAATACATTTCTTGATTCCCAGTTTAGTCTGGGTCGACCTGGCAGCCCTGGTCAGTGATAAAACTCTGCCCCAATACAGAATCAAACCCATGTTCAACGGGCCAACATCTAGCCACTATGCTGCCGTGGCTTCCCAAAAGAAATAGAGGGTGACCTAAAAAGACACGGAGGCGTGAATTAGAAACAGGGATGAATAACATGGGGAGAAGATGGAGCCATCTGCAGGAGATAGCAAAATTAGGATGGCTGGACGTGAGCTGTTAGAAGGATTATGCTAGAACCTGGTATGTAGGGCAGAAGAAGAAGAAGACAGCAGAGTGGACAGTTTCACAAAGTGTCACATGTGGGCTCTTACCTGCGGCCCCCGTCCGCTACAGAGCCTTCAAGCCTGTAACTAGGTTCATCAGCTGGAAGAGACGGAGCATCATGGACTGTGACCTCGACCGTCTTCTTCTGGCCTGTCAGATCCCCTTCACTGGTCCCTGGAAACAGAGTAGATGATACAACAGCTGGTGGACACATGTATATACTGGATCTTTCTAGAGGATGATTAGCCTGGTCAAATATTGCAACAGGGGGAGCTTTGGTTGAGGACTTACCTTGTCCAGCTGAGGCTCTGAAGGTACTGGGCTGATCTCAGCACAGGGCTGGGAGTTGTCTAATGATATCACACACACCCCTGATCTCTTGTGTAGTTTAGTTGAGTCAAGAACTGACATCATCGCACTTGGGGCATTTCCCATAAGAGCTCAGTCCTCATCTTCAACGGCCAATGGATAGTTCAAATACTAATGGTGCCTATTGCAATCTGATTCTATATCCGTCTGGCTTTACCTCCGATTATGACTATCGACCCGATCCTTAGACCGCCCCATGCTGCTGCATTCTCTCTAGACCATAGTCTATCTGTTCTTCTGCATTAATTACATTCTTCCAGAGGGCCTTCACCACATCTGCCTTACCATGCATCAAATCACCCCTTAATGATGCGGCACCAGCCAATCTGTCTGCCTGTTCAACTCAACTCATCCCAAACAATGCAGATTTTAAAAAACCCAGGTTAACCCAGCCTAAGATGTGATGTCCTGGACAAAAGAGGTGGCCAGTGTGATACTGACCACATCACCAATCCAGTGCCGTTCCCATTGTACAAATATGGGGCTAGCACCATATACCCAACAGCAGGCACGTTAACAAAGTTGATAGGGAACCACACTGATCATGTCACAAGCACAGTCGCACATGGCTTCCACGCCTGGGCTCATTACCTGCCAAAGTGCATTCAGACCCATCAAATGTGATGGAGCTGTCACATCCCAGGCTCATACAAGGCAACTGCTTCGGGACAAATTCATGATTGGATTATACCAGCAGGCCTAGCTCATTCAACCTCAAGGAGAAGTTATATTAGGGTCCCTGGCTCAGATTAATAATCCTGTGACCAAGTCAGCCACAAATAGCAACTGCCCACGGTTTTACCCTCACAGGATATTAATTTGAAGGTGATTGTTGTCCAAAGGGGGTAATGACAAATTCATTAAACTCCTATATTGTTGTCCAAAGGGGGTAATGACAAATTCATTAAACTCCTATATTGTTGTCCAAACGGGATAATGACAAATTCATTAAACTCCTATATTGTTGTCCAAACGGGGTAATGACAAATTCATTAAACTCCTATATTGTTGTCCAAACGAGGTAATGACAAATTCATTAAACTCCTATATTGTTGTCCAAACAGGGTAATGACAAATTCATTAAACTCCTATATTGTTGTCCAAACGGGGTAATGACAAATTCATTAAACTCCTATATTGTTGTCCAAACGGGGTAATGACAAATTCATTAAACTCCTATATTGTTGTCCAAACGGGGTAATGACAAATTCATTAAACTCCTATATTGTTGTCCAAACGGGGTAATGACAAATTCATTAAACTCCTATATTGTTGTCCAAACGGGGTAATGACAAATTCATTAAACTCCTTTACCCAATATGTCTCCTGGCATGTAGAAGGGTCTAGAAGTTTAGTACTTACAAAACTCATCGCCATCATCATTGGTGTGAGGTGCCGGAGTAAAGTTTGGATCCCTGGACAACACTGGACGAGCTGGCTGTATCTCCACGATGGTGATGGTCATCTGCCTGGGCTGCAGGTGGAGCAAGGAGGTCTTGTAGACAACCTGGCCGAGGCACGCTGGCAAAGAGGAGGCAACTCCCGTGATCTGGAACTTGGTGCCCCAGATGTTTGACGTCACCTCGACTAGTCTGTTTGTCTGGTATGGAGCAAACAAAGTCACGGTTTGTCACAAACATAAAGGGTAAAGATGATTCCAGCGACTGCCTTCACTGACTGTTACAGGGGCCCAGGAGGGAAGCAGAGAATAGCAACACTGTAACCAAACCTATCATGCTTGTCTTAAGAGGTGACTAAAAAATGGGTTTAAAAGACCAGAGGACCGACTTCATTGTACCGTGTATTATCCTACATGGCTCGGTCTCTTTTCTGCATTGCAGCCTGCTGAAAACGTCACATCAACTCTGTAGCTCCAGCAACGACTCCCAGGAGCCTCAGAGAAAACGGAACCAAATGAAGTAGCCATGAAGTGAACCCACGACCCTCGGTACAGGAGGCAGGCGTCACAAAGAAGTGACTAAGGAGGATTATATGAGACTCTGCCGCATCCCATCGAAAGCTTCAGCTGTGAGTTCCAACCAATGGCTTTAAAAAAAAAGTCGCTTAAAAGTCGACAGGGTCGACTTCATTGCACCGGGTTCTATCCCATATGGCTCGGTCTCTTTCCGTAGCACGGAAAGTGTCGCACAAAGCACGAACTCCGTAGCTTTTAGCGACAACCCACAGGAGTCTCCGAAACATTTAACTCGTAAACCGAACGGCGCGGCCCGGAATCGAACCAACAACCTTCGGAACATGAGTCAAACAGCTTGACCACTTCGCCACACAGCCTATTCTCCTTTGGGAAATGAGAAGAAGATGAAGTAGGAGGGGGAGAAGGAGGTGGGGGAGAAGAAGAAGGAGAAGGGGTAGAAGATGAAGAAAGAGGAGGAGGAGAAGGAGGAGAAGAAGAAGATGGACGAGGAGGAGTAGAAGAAGAATATGAAGAAAAAAAAAAGAAGAGGAGGAGGAGGAGGAGGAGGAGGAGGAGGAGGAGGAGGAGGAGGAGGAGGAGGAGGAGGAGGAGGAGGAGGAGGCAGTCACGTGGGTGTGAAGTGATAAAATATCAGATATATTAGATAACTATTATGGGTTTAGATGACCAGCCCCAGTTCTTGTAACATTTCTCTTTTCCAGGCACAAACTGCCTTTAAACACGAGCTCATCAAGTGTTCTGAAGATCTGCTACTGGTGATCCCCAGATCACTAAGTCACCTCTTCATGCCAGTTCAATGACATCCTTCTACAGGCACAGATCTGCTGCAGCTGTTCCAAGGACTCAAGTTTGTAACTGTTGCTTTGTATAGTATGTCCACATTTGTTTGCCTTCATTCACGATCAATTATTTTGAAAACTGTCTGTTGCATCGTTATGAAATTTTTCCAGCCGTCTTATATTTACCCCCACCCAAGGAATATGTCTTTGATAGGTCCAAAAACAACTTAAATCATTGAAAGCAGCGACATTCCTTTGATGTTTTGCTTAACAACTAGTGATTTCTCGCTAACAAAGTTATTTTTATGGTAATGTGAGACCTGCCAATTCTGATGACACACAAAGGCGTATCCGGATTCGTATGGGAGTGGGTGCAATGAAAGAACTAGCTTAAAATCGACAGGGTCGGCTGCATTGCACCGGGTTTTTATCCCATATGGCTCAGTTTCTTTCCGCAGCGCGGAAAGCGTCGCACAAAGCACGAACTCCGTAGCTCCAGTGACGACCCTCGGGAGTCTCTAAAAAAATGCACTCGTGAAATGAAGGACGCGGCCCGATTTCGAACATACAACCTTCGGAGCCCGAGTCAGACGGCTTGACCACTTCACCACGGAGAATCCCGAGAGGGGTGCAATGTGTAATATTAGTAAAGACAGAGAATTTACAGAGGCACGGGGTAAATAATTTGTAAATTAACAGGAAAGTAGAAGGAATATATTTCTTACCTTATTTTTCATTTCCTTCTTGTTTCTTCAGCTGATGCTGATGCTGTAATGTTTAGGGCCTGCAATTCGTCTGAATAGTTGGAGCAAAATATCCCAGTAAGTGTGTACGTAGATTAAGGTCTGCGATCTGCTCAGACCTTAATCTGTGTCGGACGATTCCAGTAGGTTGATGATTGCTCTCGGTTGCATAAAATTCAATCCATCCTGTCTCCAATAGTCCTCTTCCTCTTTCAACACATGGTCCTGACGTTTTTTCCAGTAACTTTTATAAATATTTAATAGCGCGGACAGACAGACAGACAGACAGACAGACAGACAGACAGACAGACAGAAAGACAGACAGACAGACAGAAAGAAAGGTAGATAGGTAGGTAAGTAGGTAGGTAGGCAGAAAGGTAGGTGGGTGGGTGGATGGCTGGCTGGCTGACTGGGTGGGTGGGTGGGTGGGTGGGCCGGCAGGCAGACAGACAGATAGATTAGAACGAACGAACGAACGAACAGACTTTATTTTCAAAGGGTAACAAATTGGGCACGCAGGCCCGTCTTACATTCGGCCCTTCCAATCACTCATCTTTCTTTCATGAACAGTGCATAGGAAAAACATTTTCACATGAATTTTGTAAACATAAACAATGCATATTACTATGTTATGAGACACATCCACCACCCACCCACACATCCCCCATTCACTCCAACTCCTCCACCCAACCACACACACATACAATACATTCCCCCATCCATCCACCACATCCCTACACATCTCCCCACCCACACACACCTCTCACCCACCACACATCCCATCCACCCACACCCCAAGCACACATACATTCAATAACCCACACATCCCCCACCTACACACATCTCCCCACCCACTCACATATCCTTTACCCGTCCCATTTCCCACCAACAATCACTCACCCAATATCCTCCTCCACCCACACACCTCCAACCACCCAACCAACCCAACCTCAGCCACACACACATCTCCCCGTCAACTCACATATTCCGCACATACCCACACACAAATTCCGCACTCACCCACATAATCTCTGATCTCCCCCAGCCCACTCACTTATCCCGAGCCCACACCTACAAACATCCCCCACCATCTCCTAACCTGCACACACTCACCCACCCACATATCCTCTACCCACCCACACATCCTCTACCCACCCATCCCCCAACCAAACATCCCTTAACCACACACCCTTACTCATATACAATCACCCACCCACACATCCTCTACCCAACCACACATCCTCCACCCAACCACACATCCTCCATCCACCCATTCCCCCAGCCACACATCCCTTAACCACACACCCTTACCCATATACACACACATCCCCACCCACGCACAATCTCCCCACCCATACAAACATCCCTCACACACATCCCCACCCACCAACACATTCCCCATTCACAAACACACACCTCCCATCCACGCACACACAACCCATACATTCATCCCCTCACACATCCCTAGACACACGTACTTATCCCTCAACCACTAACACCCACACATCCCTTACCCACTCATCAACACATACATCTCCTATCTACCCACCCACACTCACACATCCCAACCACCCATCTAAGCACACATCCCCCACCCTCACACACATCATTCACCCACCCACAAACCCAACCACACCTTCACCCACACACACAAACATCATTTATCCACACCCAGCTCCCCTCCCACACAATACCACACCCACACACATCCCAAAGACACATTCCTCACCCACACACACATCTATACACACATCTATCCACACATCTCCTACCCATCCACACATCCCCCAACTACAATCACCCTCACTACCCACACATACATCCTCCATCCAGCCACACACACCCCCACCCAGCCAGACATATCCCCCACCCACACACACATCTCCAAATCCATCACCCACACCCATCATGCACCCCTCCCCCAACCCACACACATCCCCCACACACATTCACCCACACATCTCTCACCCACACACACTCCCCACCCATCCACCCAAACATCCCACACCCACATACACAAACCCACAACCACCCCCACCTGCACACATCTCACACCCACCACATATCCCCACACCCACATCTCCCCCCACCCATCCCATAACCCACCATCAATCATCCACCAACATATCCTCCTCCACCCACTCACCCACAACCACCTAGACAAACACACATCCCCACTCACAAACACTCTCCCCATACACCCATACATCTCGCACGCACCCACACACAAATCCCCCACCCTCCCACACAAACCCACCCCGCCCACCCACACATCCTGAGCCCACCCACACACATCACGAATCCACCCACACACAGATCCCCCGATCCCCCAACCTACTATTATGATCAAACTCCCACACTTTACACACACATACAGTGACGATTGTCATGAGCATTGTCGCAAAATTGTAAAGAAAATGGAGAAAAATTGTACATATACATTTTGTAACTTAAAAATTAGTGATGCAATTCAACTCTCTCTCTCCCTCTCTCTCTCTCTCTCTCTCTCTCTCACTCACTAGCGCTCTCATTCACATTACAGTAATGTTATATTATACATGATAAAATCAAGTGTCATACATACAAAATGATAATGTGAAAGATGAAAATACACAAAGAATATGGAATGGCATGTTACAGGACATGCGAGCACTGAATTCTCTCTCTCTCTCTCTCTCTCGCTCTCTCTCTCTTACATAGGCACACACACATTCCCCCCCCCCCCCCACACACACATATCCCTCACATACACACCCATACATACATCCTCACATATAGACAAATACATGATGCCTCACATGATCACTGAAACTAATAAGAACAAACTCCTACACTTTACACACAATTTAGACACTGACGATTGTCGTGAGAATTCTCGCAATTGCAAGAAGTGGAGACAAAATTGTACATATACATTATGTAGCGTAAAAATTAGTGATGCAATTCAAATCTCTCTTTTTTTTCTCTCTCCCTCTCTCTCTCTCTTGCGCTCTCTCTCTCTCTCTCTCTCTCTCTCTCTATCTCACTAACTCTCTCACTCACATCACAGTAATGTTATATTATACAGGATAAAATCAAGTGGCATACAAAATGATAAGATGAGAATTTAAAAAAAAAAAAAAATATGGAATGGCATATTACAGGACAATCAGGTGGCATTAAACGATACCTCGTAATATGAAAGATGAGAATACATGAAAAATATGGAATAGCATGTTACATGACATGCATGGGCTCAACTCTCTCTCTCTCTCTCTCTCTCTCTCTCTCTTTCTCTCTCTCTCTCTCTTTACATACTCACACTCTCACACTCATTCACACTCTCTCTCTCTCACTTACACTCACTAACTCTCTCACTTTCTTTACAGTAATTTACATGAATTCATTTTATGCATGTTAAAATCAAGTGCATCAAAATGATAATATGAAAAAAATGAGAATACACAAAACATATGGATCAGCATGTTAGATGACATGCATGCGCTCAACTCTCTCTCTCTCTCTTGTCTCTCACACACATGTACATACACACACACACACACATCATACCCACGCAATACACACACCTGCACACATCCATATACTTACTCACACGTACTCACATAACACCCGAATATACACTCCCTCAATTACACTGCATGCATGCACACTTACACATACAAAGATATACAATACATACACGAGCACACACACACACACACACTCATCCATACACACATACACACACGCACATGCATATAAATGCATATAAACACATGAACGCACACCTTAACACACGTACAGATAGATAGATAGATAGATAGATAGATAGATAGATAGATAGATAGATAGATAGATAGATAGATAGATAGATAGATAGATAGATCCCCGCCAGAAGCCGGGCCTTGTCAGCTAGTTTATTTATATAATCACGTTTCATGAAATAACCCCCATTTGGAGACACCTCTGAATCTTCGCGCTGTTTGTTTCAAAATGGAAATCACGTGAACATTTTTTTAAATGCAGGGACGTGTCTTGGTGGAGCTGTAATACTGTTAAAATCATGGACGTAATCTCAAAGTCGTAATTTATATACCCCATATAAGCAAACTTTGAAATCTGCTGTAAAATCTCCAGAACAAAAATGTTTTTGTTGGGTGGACATAATGATAAGGTTATATACTAAATCTCATAATTTTCCCTCAGTTGGTTACTGAGATATTGAATTTTATATTGAGGCAACAAAACAAAAACATACTATAGTAGCTTTCCCTGGCATATGAAAGCACAAGGCACTTGAAGAGATAATATTTCAATGGTTTAATAAGGATGAGAACAATGTTTGCACAAGTGGTGTATTTATTTAGGAGACTGATGTGGTTTAGATGTTATCCTGGCCCATGCAGGAAGCAAAGAATAGTAACTCTGTAATCTGTCATGAATGTCATAAGAGGCAGTCATGTAGGGTTGATATCAGACTGACTGCCTCATTTTGAAGACAACCATAGCTGCACAATTTAGACCAATCATGAACAAGTCTAGAAAGGGCCCGGTGTGGTTTGATTGAGGGCCTACATTTTATTGGGAGATGACAAGCAGACCCAGAAGAAGATGGCTATTGACTCTAGCATCTCAGGTTTGCTGTCTTGAAGAGAACATCAACAAAGATAGCAACCACCATCAACAAATAATATCAACATTAAAAAACCACCACCAGCACAAACAACAGCAACAACAGTCATCTGCTAGTTACCTCAGGTAAATTGTCATCAAACATGAGTTCGTCCAGTGTTCTGAAAGTCATACTTCTGTCCACCTTCTCCGCCCTGAACACCTTGTGTCTGCGACGTCGCTGCATGCGTGGGGACCCACAGCCATCGGTGTAGACGTCGGCCTCCGACTCCGAGCTGGCATCGCTTTCAATTGCAGCACCTGGCTGCCCCTGTTCCACTGGTGGTGGAGATAGTCAAATAAATCAAACTTGTAAATATGTTAGATACAGAACCATGCTAGCCATACAGCCAGACTGTCTATACTAGCCACTACTACCATTCTAGTATATAAACTATACTAGCCATACAGCATTGCAAGCCATACAGCTATGCTAACTATACAGTCATGCTAGCCATACAGCCAGACTGTCTATACTAGCCATACTACCATTCTAGTTATGTAAACTATACTAGCCATACAGCATTGCAAGCCATACAGCTATGCTAACTATACAGTCATGCTAGCCATACAGCCAGACTGTCTATACTAGCCATACAGCATTACAAGCCATATAGCTATGCTAAACACACAGTCATGCTAGCCATACAAACTATACTAGCCATACAGACATGCTAACCGTACAGCCATGCTAGTCATACAAACTATACTAGCCATACAGCATTGCTAGCCATACATATATGCTAACTATACAGCCATGCTAGTCATACAAACTATACTAGCCATACAGCATTGCTAGCCATACATATATGCTAACTATACAGCCATGCTAGTCATACAAACTATACTAGCCATAAACATGCTAACCATACAGCCATGCTAGCCATATAAACTATATTACGTATACAGCCATACAACTATACTAGCTATACAGCCATGCTAACCATACAGCAATGCTATCCATACAAACTATAATAGCCATACAGCATTGCTAGCCATACATATATGCTAACTATACAGTCATGCTAGACATACAAACTATACTAGCCATAAACATGCTAACCACACAGCCATTCTAGCCATACAAACTATATTAGCCTACAGCCATACCAGCCATACAAACTATACTAGCCGTACAGCCATGCTAACCATACAGCAAATCTATCCATACAAACTATTCTAGCCATACAGTATTGCTAGCCATACAGACATGCTAGTTATACAGCCAGGCTCTCTATACTAGACATACAACCATGATAGCTATATAAAGTATAGTATACTAACCATATTGTATTACTAGCCATACAAAAAAATTAACCATGCAGTTATGCTAGCCATACAGCCATGCTAGCCATCCAGTCATATTAGCTATACCAGCCCTTCAGCAATTCTATCAAAAAAGCATTACTCACCATACAGTCATATTAGCTGTAAAGCCGTACTATGCTAATTATACCAGTCATACATCCATGCTATAGTCATCAAATTACTCATTTATCCATCTCCAATTATCTCATTTATCCATCTCCAATTATCTCATTTATCCATCTCCAATTATCTCATTTATCCATCTCCAATTATCTCATTTATCCATCTCCAATTATCTCATTTATCCATCTCCAATTATCTCATTTATCCATCTCCAATTATCTCATTTATCCATCTCCAATTATCTCATTTATCCATCTCCAATTATCTCATTTATCCATCTCCAATTATCTCATTTATCCATCTCCAATTATCTCATGTATCCATCTCCAATTATCTCATTTATCCATCTCCAATTATCTCATTTATCCATCTCCAATTATCTCATTTATCCATCTCCAATTATCTCATGTATCCATCTCCAATTATCTCATGTATCCATCTCCAATTATCTCATTTATCCATCTCCAATTATCTCATTTATCCATCTCCAATTATCTCATTTATCTATCTCCAATTATCTCATTTATCCATCTACAATTATCTCATTTATCCATCTCCAATTATCTCATTTATCCATCTCCAATTATCTCACTTATCTATCTCAAGTGTTCCAACCAAGAAGAATATCTTTGTAATTCTGACACACGAATTGGATACATATGTTTCTTGATAAGGATCTTCCCTGTGATGAGGGTCTTCCCTAGTGATGAGGGTCTTCCCTTGTGATGAGGATCTTCCCTTGTGATGTGGTTCTTCCCTTGTGATGAGGGTCTTCCCTTGTGATGTGGTTCTTCACTTGTGATGAGGATCTTCCCTTGTGATGAGGTTCTTCCCTTGTGATGTGGTTCTTCCCTTGTGATGAGGGCTTCCCTTGTAATGAGGGCCTTCCTTTGTCCTGTGGGCTCTCCCTTCTTCTGCCTTGTACCCCCACTGAAGCCTAATCCCCCAACCAACTCATGCCCAGCTGTCCTATCTTGTGCTAAACTTGCTGCAGCTCCTTCCATATCCTCTCCATATAGTTCATATCACTCTCTAATTCTCTTCTCGATGTGTGTTTAGATCTCCCTCTATTTCTTGTTCCCAGTGAGTTCCAGAGGACAGCATTTCTAGTTATTCTATTATCACGTTTTTTCAGTATGTGTCTTACCTACTGAAGCATCTTTTCCTTACCTCTTGACTCACTGTCTTGTTCACTTCTAAACTCCCCAACAGTGATTTTGTCATACCACAGGGTATAGCACCATATGCTCAATGCACCTTGAGGGGTGTAAAATGGTCCTTTACTTTATTTACAAAGTTTAAAAAGAGTTTAAAGATGAAAGATCAACTTCATTGTGCCTGGTTCTAACCCATACAACTTGGTTTCTTTACAAAGGCAGCTGAAAGCATTGCACACATCATGAACTTTGTAGCTTCAGCAATGACCCCCTCCCCCCGAGCTTTCTGAAGAAAATTACACTTGTGAACCGAACTATGGAGTCTAGATTCAAACCTAAAACTTTAGAATTCAGGGCAGGCGGCTTAATCACGTCACCAAGGGGAGACACCCCCCCTCCCCCCCACTTTATAAACTTACACACACACACAACTGAAGTGACATACATGAAACACCCTGATGCTGATGCAAGAGGGAACATAATTAACAAGCATAACTACACACACTTTGAGTGGCAACCACAAGCATGTGGACGTCATATTCACCAAACCTTGCCTACAGACTTGACCATTCTCTCCAGGATCTACATATACCTGTTTCATTTTATAATAAACTGATGTGACACACATGAAACAACCTTAATGAAAAAAATAACACAAGCATAACTAAGCATACTTTGAGTGGCAACAACATGAAAAAGAAGCATGTGGACATCATATTCACCAACCTTTGCCTAAAGACTTGATCTTGGGGTCATAGATGATGAAGTCAGGTCGTAGTTTGCTGGCTCGCTTGCCTTTCAGAAGTGGTATAAGGCCGCCGAGGTATTCTAGGTACAGCGTGTAATGCCCGCCTGAAGTCTCCTCGCCGTGGCGAATCATTGTGCAGAATAAGCGCTCGCCACCTGGGGTGGGCTGCACACAAACTCTCGCAGGCGTAGAGGATCTGGAATGTAGCTCTGGGGAGGCAGCGGTGACAATCAACTAGAATCTGAAGTCGTTTGATACCATTACACAGAAAATATGCTAACTGGTTGTTAACAGATGCATTTGTGATTAGTGAAGGTCAACATCATCATACTCCTGACAGGTCCATAGGTGCTCGATCTCATCCTGAATATCTCTGCCAGCATGTATCGACTAATTGCACCAGTTCTGTGTTGATTAACGAAAAGTTTTGTGCCCTTGAGAAAAAGTCCATGTCTGGTGGCTCTCCGCTCCACTCCCATTTCCCTCTCTCTGGACACGGAAGCAGATTCCCAGGGCATCCTTAAAGTCATCTTTCGTCCTCTATCGTTTATGGCATTGATGATGTCTGGTTCATCCATTTCCCTCTCCTATCTGATCACCCCATGACTGCCAAACAACTGGCTCACTTCATTGCCTTTCATGCATGAATGCCCAGGTTTAAAAAAAGTTAGTTGCATATCCTTTAGTTAGTTAGTTAGTTAGTTAGTTAATTAGTTATTAGTTAGTTAGTTAGTTAGTCGACAGATCATCCTCATTGCACATCGAACCATTCAGTCCATAAGTGCTCAGATCCCCTTCTCAGCAAATCCTGCAGCGTGTAGCGGATCACGACACCAGTTCTGTGTTGGTTTATTACTCTTCTTTGGCTTCCTGCATAGTGTTCTTGTTTGGCCACACCTCTTTTAACTTGCTGTTCTCTGCAGCCTGACCATGGTTGTAGATTCCAAGATATCGCTTAGTTCTCGTAAATGACTTACTTCTCGTAGAGAAGTCAGAATGTCTGCCTGATCCATGGCTCATCCGCCTTCCACGGTAGCCCTACCTGCAAGCCTGCTCATTCCCCTATACGCCCACAAGCCCTAGCACAAAGATGAAACTAATCTTTGCCAGCCGAGACCGCTCCAGAGACAGCAGCCACTCTCTTCGGACCCACCCCATCTCTAGCCTCCTGAGCATACTCAGTGAGTCACTAAGGACACAAGCCCGATTGAATATCCGTGTCTCGAGCCATCTTATTGCTTTACTTACTGCCATGACTTCCAAAATCAGGTTGCATGTAGTCAAAGCAAAAGCGCCAGACTCTTCCTTCAGTTTTACCTCCGTAAAGGCCCATGAACTTCTTACTCCTCGGACGACCGACTCATCCATGTAAATGACAGCATCATCCTCTAAAGAATTCTCGAAGATCAGAGCCTGTACTTCCGCCTGCATTTCCTGTCTAGTTGGATGCACACTGAAAAGGATGTACAGAACTCTGTTGGCACTTGTACCCACTCCTCGCTAGGTTCTAAGTCCTCAAGGATGCATATCCTTTACAGGACGTCACAGTCAACCCCAGCATTTTTTGCTATTTGTGATCTCTGGGCAAGTTTAAATTAGTAGTTGTCCATTACTTTCTGAATGACCGGCACCGATACCGTTTCGTATAAAACCAACGCAAGGCAGTCTGCTGCCAAATCACCCGCGGGTGTGTTTCGAACGCAATATGTGGGATTACAAACTGCATCCATAACCCCTTCGCCATGGAGCGAATGCCTAGGCACTATAGATGAAATCATACAACATAAACCAAGTAATTAGATAAATCGTTCAATCTGAAATATACAAAACACAAATTCAAACAGTAATTTGAACTGTCCACACACAAGAAAGAAAGAAAGAAAGAAAGAAAGAAGAAAGAAAGAAGAAAGAAAGAAAGAAAGAAAGAAAGAAAGAAAGAAAGAAGAAAGAAAGAAAGAAAGGACAAGTGGTACTAACAGGAAGCCCACTTTGCTCTGACAAATCTCACAACTTGCCTGTACTGACCTTTACTGTTGGAGAAAACAGTGCCTTTACTCCACAACGCAGCCTCTGTGGCAGCGGGCAGCTTGTCCACAGCCTTGACAGACCAGACAGACTGGTGAATGACCCGCTGACACAAGAACTGGAGTGGCGCCACCAGCTTACTGATCCAGGCCACAGTACAACTGACAGCCTGCGGCCAGGAACAGGCGCTTATCGTTGTGACCCCAGGTCATGGCCGTCAGAGGTTTGCCCTGTGTGGACAAAAATAAGACCTGGCATGAAGTAGTGACCAGGCTAAACACATTTAAGACAATGGTCTTAATTCTTGCTGTCCAAGCAATGTACTAATGTGATTACTACTTACATTTAGTCCTGTCATCTGTCATCTACTGTCTATAGAACCTTGCGATGTAGGACAAGGGGGTCTTGAGCCTATGGAATTAAAGCCGCCTGGCCAGTGCAGTCACTGCGAGCTGTGCAGATTAGGGGTTTCTTTTTGCCCCCGTTTAGTCAGAGTATACTGAGGAAATCTGGCAACATAGTTGTTTGATACAAGGTGTATAAAAATGACCCCTGTAAAAGTAACACTCTTGTGATTTTGTTATTATTGACAAGACATACCTAAGAAGGCATATTGAACCAGTGTATGAAACTCCATAGTCTTACATTCAGTCATACTGAGGAAATCTGGCAACATATTTGTGTGATATAAGAGGTATATATCTGACCCCTGGTGATATAAGAGGTATATATCTGACCTCTGATGATATAAGAGGTATATATCTGACCTCTGGTGATATAATAGGTATATATATGACCCCTGATGATATAAGAGGTATATATCTACCCCTGATGATATAAGAGGTATATATCTGACCTCTGATGATATAAGAGGTATATATCTGACCTCTGATGATATAAGATGTATATATCTGACCCCTGGTGATATAAGAGGTATATATCTACCCCTACAACAACAACAACAACAACAAAACTTTATTTTGAAAGGGTTAAGAATTGGGCACGCAGGCCCGTCTAACATTCTGCCCTTTTATCACTCTCTTTCATACATTATACCATTCACACATCATTTAAGGCTAACTGAAAACAGCAACAATATAAAAGATATGCATTATAAAGGCATGTGGAAAAATAAAAAATAAATACTACACGGCTCAGTAATAGTAGTAACTGGTGTGGCACTTATTAGCTGTGTGGAATATACTGGCCTACCAAAGGGGGACTGGCTGTTATACTAGGGTTTTATTATATTATTTACTTCTATTATTAAGGGGGAAGGTAATCCAGACTGAGATAGTGTTCAAATAATTTGCGATTATATGTATAGGGATTGATGATGTATTTTATTTCATGTGGAAGATTGTTCCACAGCTGAGCTGCAGAGTACGTTCATCTTGTTTTGTAAAGTCTGATGATATAAGAGGTATATATCTGACATCTCGTGATATAAGAGGTAAATATCTGACCCCTGATGATATAAGAGGTAAATATCTGACCCCTGATGATATAAGAGGTAAATATCTGACCCCTGATGATATAAGAGGTAAATATCTGACCCCTGATGATATAAGAGGTAAATATCTGACCCCTGATGATATAAGAGGTAAATATCTGACCCCTGATGATATAAGAGGTATATATCTGACCCCTGGTGATATAAGAGGTATATATCTGACCCTTGGTGATATAAGAGGTATATATCTGACCCTTGGTGATATAAGAGGTATATATCTGACCCCTGATGATATAAGAGGTATATATCTGACCCTTGGTGATATAAGAGGTATATATCTGACACCTGGTGATATAAGAGGTATATATCTGACCCCTGGTGATATAAGAGGTATATATCTGACCCCTGGTGATATAAGAGGTATATATCTGACCCTTGGTGATATAAGAGGTATATATCTGACACCTGGTGATATAAGAGGTATATATCTGACCCTTGGTGATATAAGAGGTATATATCTGACCCTTGGTGATATAAGAGGTATATATCTTACCTCTGGTGATATAAGAGGTATATATCTGACCCCTGTAAAGGTAACACTCTTATGATTTTGTTGTTTTTGAATAAAGAAGACACAAACAATAGATTGCACGATTTATTGCCTGGAATATTTCGCTGCATCTCGTCAGGTACATACTGCCGAAATTACACAACTTACGTGAATTAATTAGATAAATCCTTCAAACTGAAATATACACATGTTCGCACAGTAATATCGATTGTCTACCACGGTAATTTTAAACTGACTAACATGTCTTTCTGCTCACACAAGGACGGCTTACGAAGGTTGATTAGTATAGCTTCAGCAAACTTTAACAATCGACTACTTTGTGTGTTGAACAACACACGGAAGGCACTGTCTCTTTCAACCACGTGACCACTCTCGAGCACATGTCTCCCGACCGATGAAGCCAGACTTTTCCGGTGTGTCGGCCTGCCTAGGCTACCATCTTCTGTGTGTAGTATCTTGTCCAACCAATTCGGAATATGTTCCGAAACCCTGCAATGTAACTGTCGCTCAGTTCTGCCTATGTAGATGGCCTCGCATCTGCATGTAAATTGGTAAATACAATTTGATTTGGCGTACAAAGCTACAGGTTCTTTTACTGCTGGGACTGGGATCGGTGTGTTTCTGTACCTGATGACTAGAGCTGCAGCACAGAATGTTCGCTCGACTGCTGTGGTGAGCCGGTCCCGCAGACGTTGCATTACGTCATCTCCTCGGAAGGTTAGCTGGATGAATACTTTGAGTTTAGGGACTGTAGTTACTTCTGATTTCGGTTTGGGCTGTTGGCAGTGGCGCTTTATAACTCCTGTGGAGTACCCATTCAGGTTTAAGGCATTCTTCAGAGTTTTAAATTCCTAGAGGCTCTAAACAGACATGTCCGCTGACCAACGAACACCTTACTGCCTTAAAAGCATTAAAGGCCAACAAAACCCTTGTAATATTGAAACCTGACAAAGGGAGTGATGCAGTACTGATGGACATATCAGACTACCAGAGAAAAATGGATGATATATTATCAGACGCATCTAAATTCAGAGTAGAGCAAACAGTCAACAAGTCGGAGGACCTGGATGCAAAAATGAGGAAAGAAATCCAGTCACTTGTGAATGCAGGACTCATCAGTGAGGCCACTGCAAAAACGCTCACACCGCGTGGCTCCCAAACACCTCAGATGTACGGTCTACCCAAGCTTCACAACCCCGGCATCCCACTAAGACCGATCCTTTCCATGGTTAACTCGGCACAACACTGAATGGCGAGATGGCTAGCTGTAATTTTAAAGCCAGTACGACAGTCCTTCGATCCAAGAACACTCAGGGATACATTCGAACTGGTGGAATTATTGGATACTATGGACATAAACAACAAACACATGGCATGCATGGATATTGCCTCTTTATTCACCAACGTTCCATTAGATGAGACCGTGAATATAATAAGCGAACGCATTAGAGACAAACAACTAAAACTAGGCATACCATCAGCTATTCTAGAGAGGCTATTAAAATTATGTACTGCCAACATACAATTCAACTTTCTAAACAAGTCATATCGCCAAATTGACGGAGTGGCCATGGGGAGCCCACTTGGACCTATTCTAGCGGACATCTTCATGGCACACTTAGAAGAAAAGAGATCCTCAGAAATCAATAACTTGGCCTTTTACCGTCGTTACGTGGACGATATACTAATTATCACCACAGACGAGCTACAAGCAACGTCGTTCCAGGCCACAATGAACGAGACACATATAAACATCTCTTTATCTATGGAACACGAACACAACGAAGCGTTGCCGTTTCTAGATATCCTAATGAGACGTAGAGCAGACGGCACAATTCAAAGATCGGTGTACCGCAAAGAAACATGGACTGGCCAATACTTAAATTTTCAGAGCTTCGCACCTGTCCAGTACAAACGGGGCTTAGTACGGACCCTGTTTGACCGTGCTAGGAAGATATGCACCCAGGACACACTGACAGAGGAATTTAAAACTCTGAAGAATGCCTTAAACCTGAATGGGTACTCCACAGGATTTATAAAGCGCCACTGCCAACAGCCCAAACCGAAATCAGAAGTAACTACAGTCCCTAAACTCAAAGTATTCATCCAGCTAACCTTCCGAGGAGATGACGTAATGCAACGTCTGTGGGACCGGCTCACCACAGCAGTCGAGCGAACATTCTGTGCTGCAGCTCTAGTCATCAGGTACAGAAACACACCGATCCCAGTCCCAGCAGTAAAAGAACCTGTAGCTTTGTACGCCAAATCAAATTGTATTTACCAATTTACATGCAGATGCGAGGCCATCTACATAGGCAGAACTGAGCGACAGTTACATTGCAGGGTTTCGGAACATATTCCGAATTGGTTGGACAAGATACTACACACAGAAGATGGTAGCCTAGGCAGGCCGACACTGGAAAAGTCTGGCTTCATCGGTCGGGAGACATGTGCTCGAGAGTGGTCACGTGGTTGAAAGAGACAGTGCCTTCCGTGTGTTGTTCAACACACAAAGTAGTCGATTGTTAAAGTTTGCTGAAGCTATACTAATCAACCTTCGTAAGCCGTCCTTGTGTAAGCAGAAAGACATGTTAGTCAGTTTAAAATTACTGTGGTAGACAATCGACATTACTGTGCGAACATGTGTATATTTCAGTTTGAAGGATTTATCTAATTAATTCACGTAAGTTGTGTGATTTCTGCAGTATGTACCTGACGAGATGCAGCGAAATATGCCAGGCAATAAATCGTGCAATCTATTATTTGTGTCTTCGTTATTCAAATTCATCACGGGAAAACATTGTTTTGGATTCTGTTGTTGTTGACAAGACGTACCTGAGAAGGCACACTGACCCAGCGTATCAAACTCCCATCTTTGGAGTAGAGATGCAACTCATTGCGGCACTGCAGGTTTGGCAGCCGGACAAACCCGCCCACAGCCAGGTACTCACCACAGTTGGACCAATCAATTTTCACACCTGAGTAGAAGAAAAGACAGTGAAAATACAAATCTTGTCTCTGAACTTAAACAAAAGAAAAGTAATGTCCCTGAACAACACTACATGCCAAGCAATCATCACAATAACAATGAAGACACTGAAAACGTAACAGACTGTGAATGTCTGGGATACATAATTCATAACAATAGGGACTATTCAAAAGAAGTCAGACCACGGCACTGAAGAGAGTCAACAGTAATGAGAACATATGGCACAATACCAACAAACAGGTTAAAGTCAACAGTAATGAGAACATATGGCACAATACCAACAAACAGGTTAAAGTCAACAGTAATGAGAACATATGGCACAATACCAACAAACAGGTTAAAGTCAACAGTAATGAGAATATATGGCACAACACCAACAAACAGGTTAAAGTCAACAGTATGAGAACCTATAGCAAAATACCAACAAACAGGTTAAAGTCAACAGTAATGAGAACATATGGCACAATACCAACAAACAGGTTAAAGTCAACAGTAATGAGAACCTATAGCACAACACCAACAAACAGGTTAAAGTCAACAGTAATGAGAACCTATAGCAAAATACCAACAAACAGGTTAAAGTCAACAGTAATGAGAACCTATAGCACAATACCAACAAACAGGTTAAAGTCAACAGTATGAGAACCTATAGCAAAATACCAACAAACAGGTTAAAGTCAACAGTAATGAGAACATATGGCACAATACCAACAAACAGGTTAAAGTCAACAGTAATGAGAACCTATAGCACAATACCAACAAACAGGTTAAAGTCAACAGTAATGAGAACCTATAGCACAACACCAACAAACAGGTTAAAGTCAACAGTATGAGAACATATGGCACAATACCAACAAACAGGTTAAAGTCAACAGTAATGAGAACATATGGCACAATACCAACAAACAGGTTAAAGTCAACAGTAATGAGAACCTATAGCACAATACCAACAAACAGGTCAGGTTAAAGTCAACAGTAATGAGAACCTATAGCACAACACCAACAAACAGGTCAGGTTAAAGTCAACAGTATGAGAACATATGGCACAACACCAACAAACAGGTTAAAGTCAACAGTATGAGAACCTATAGCAAAATACCAACAAACAGGTTAAAGTCAACAGTAATGAGAACATATGGCACAATACCAACAAACAGGTTAAAGTCAACAGTAATGAGAACCTATAGCACAACACCAACAAACAGGTTAAAGTCAACAGTAATGAGAACCTATAGCACAACACCAACAAACAGGTTAAAGTCAACAGTATGAGAACATATGGCACAATACCAACAAACAGGTTAAAGTCAACAGTAATGAGAACATATGGCACAATACCAACAAACAGGTTAAAGTCAACAGTAATGAGAACCTATAGCACAATACCAACAAACAGGTCAGGTTAAAGTCAACAGTAATGAGAACCTATAGCACAACATCAACAAACAGGTTAAAGTCAACAGTAATGAGAACCTATAGCACAATACCAACAAACAGGTCAGGTTAAAGTCAACAGTAATGAGAACATATGGCACAATACCAACAAACAGGTTAAAGTCAATAGTAATGAGGACATGCATCTGTCCAATGGCAACATTTGTGAGCATTCGCTGGATCTTTTCTCCAGGTTCTCTCTGGTGTGGTTGAAAATGAAACAGGCAGACAGATTGGCTGGTGCCGCATCATTAAGGGGTGATTTGGTGCATGATAAGACTGATGTGGTGAAGGCCCTCTGAGAGCATGTGAATAATGCAGAAGAACAGATGGACTATCATTGTCTAGAAAGCATGTGGCAGCAAGGGGTGGTCAGAGGATCTGGTAGACAGTTGTCACTTAGAGGTCAAGCAAGACGGACATATAATCAGATTGTAATGGAACCATTCGTATTGGAACTCTTTGCTGGCTGTCGAAGATGAGGACTCAGCATGTAAGGGAATGCCCCGAGTACAATGATGTCAGGTTCTTGACTCAAATCAACGCAACTCTAGTGGCAACATGTGGATGTAAATCATGGACAATTTACAACCACTAAAGAACAAAAATACCAACACTGTGGTGATGGCGTTATGGACACAGTTCACAATTCCGCTTACCCGCGTTCAAAACACAGCTGTAGACGATTTGGCAGCAAACAGTCTTGCGTTGGTATTTTACGAAATGGTATGGGTGCCGGTCATTCAGAAAGCAATGGCAAACTACCTGAACGTATACTTGCCAAGAGATCACAACAGCAAAAAATGCTGGTGTTGACTGCGACATCCTGTAAAGGATATGCAACTAACTTTTTTTAAAGAAGAAAATAGGGGGTTTTGAGCTTAGATATTACAGAAAAATTCTTAGAGAACACAGGAAGAAGATAAACCCTCAAATTGCTACAAGATCTGAAAATGGAAGAAATCTAGGTCTGTATGGATACGGATGTTGCACAATGAGTGGTAAAATTATGAAGAAACTGGAGGCAGTGCAGATGCAGGGTGAAGACATATCTTACAGTTTTGTGATGCTTTCCTCTTCTGCCCTGGTTGAAGACTGCTTGGTCTTTCCTCTGGTATTAAGCAGTGTAGAGGTAGTTTACCATGAGCTTATATTTTTCTAGTTCTGCCCTGAGGTGTACAATTATTTCAGTTTTGTTTAGTGTTTCCTCTTCTACTCTGGGATGTTGAGGTACCCGATGACCTTCTTTCTTCTGCCCTCTTCAATACTAAGGTGTGCAGGTACTTTATGATTTCGGTTTTCTTTTTCTACCTCGCAAGCAGAGATACTTGACAACCTTGTTTAGTTTTTCTTCTTTCAAGAAAGGTATGGAGATACCTTACAGTTCTGTTTTATTTCTTCAAAATGACACTGCCATGATTAGCTCAATCAAAGGCATACACTAACAAAATAATGTCACCAAATGACACTGCCATGATTAGCTCAATCAGAAGCATACGCAACAACATAATCTCACCAAATGACACTGCCATGATTAGCTCAATCAAAGGCATACACTAACATTAGAATGTCACAAAATGACAATGACATGATTAGCTCAATCAAAGGCATATGCTAACATTGTAATGTCACCAAATGACACTGCTATGATTAGCTCAATCAAAGGCACATGCTAACATTGGAATGTCACCAAATGACACTGCCATGATTAGCTCAATCAAAGGCATATGCTAACATTGGAATGTCACCAAATGACACTGCCATGATTCGCTCAATCAAAGGCATACACTAACAACATAATCTCACCAAATGACACTGCCATGATTAGCTCAATCAAAGGCATACACTAACAACATACTGTCACCAAATGACACTGACATGACTGACTGAATCAAATTCATACGCTAACAACATAATCTCACCAAATGACACTGACATGATTAGCTCAATCAAAGGCATACGCTAACAAGGGAATGTTACCAAAAGACACTGCAGTGTCATGAGGTCCACTGTAATGTTATTTTGGTCAAACAGCGACACATGCAGACATGTGAAGGTATCCTGTGACTATCCCAATGACCAGCTGAAGCAATCCATAACAGTTACAACATAATGTCATCATTAGATAGATGTACATACCTGTCAGTGTGGTGTAGATCATGACTGGACACACATCATCATAGCCGGACATCAGGAAGATGTCTCCATACTTGAAACACACAGCCAGGATGTAGGATTTTGTAGAATCATCTGTAGTGATATTACATGTACAGAAATGAATTACATATCACACCGTAAAGAACAAACTATGGTCGATAAGGTGGGTGGATGGTTGGTTGATTGATTAGATGGATGGTAGGTTAGTTGATTAGCTGGATAGTTGGTTGGTTGTTAGTTGGATGGATGGGTGAATGGTAGGTTAGTTGAATGGATAGATGGTTGATTGTACATAACTGATATCTATGTTTCACAACATTTAAGTTAAAGTTAGTTGTATATCCTTACAGGATGTAGCAGTCAACCCCAGCATTTTTGGGCTGTTCATGATTCCTGGACAATTTTGCGTTCAGTAGTTTGCCATTGCTTTCTGAACGACCGGCACCCATACCGCTTCATAAAAAACCAACGTAAGGCGGTCTGCTGCAAAATCGCTCACAGCTGTGTTTCGAACGCAGGTATGCAGGATTACGAACCGGGTCCGTTAATCCCTTCGCCACGGATCTGGCAACATTTTAGTATGTAATGTTAATATGCACAGCTCTCTCTCTCTCTGTATATATATATATATGTATGGGGCGGTCATCTTTAAATTGTCCTTATGATGTCACCATGTTGTCTTCACAGTGATGTCATATGATGACAGACACACTTGACATTCTTAACAACAATATTGACAGGTTACAAGACAATAGCACGGTTATTGTAATTTCTATCACACTTTTAAGGTCTTCATTAGAAGCTCCCTCATGTTTGTACATAATTTATATGTATGTCTCATAACATTTTAGTATGTAATGTTAATACGCACAGCATTCATATTAACATGTTTTTTTGCCCCTACATGAATTGTGACATATATATTACATAATATATAGCTGGTATGCAAAAGATGAGTGGTCGGAAGGACCAACTGTAAGACGGATCTGCACTTCAAATTTGTGACCGTTTAAAAAAAATGTATTACTTCATTCACTTGATCATTCTCTCTGTCAGTATGTCTCTCTCTCTCTCTCTCACACAAAATATTATAACATACTATCCCATTTAAACAAGAGTTGCTAAGTTGAGTCAAGAACAGACATCACAGCACTCAGGACATTCCCATACGTGCTCCGTCCTCATCTTCAACAGCCAGCAAAGAGTCCCAGTACCAGTAGCATTCTGGTTATATCTCCGTCTGGCCTTTCCTCAAGTCCAGAGTATCGGCCAGATCTTCTGGTCACTCCCGGGAACAGCACCATTCTCTCCAGGCCGTTATAAAACAAGAGGTGTGATAATACTTTAGCATGTCAACATTCTGACATTATTATTCTAAAAACATGACTTGTCATGATTTGAAAGCTTAAAACCTTTTGTATAACATCAACAATAATGTACATATACATACCTGAAAAAATAAGACCTTGCATTTCACTCCATTTATTCAGGGATTATTCTCTGTTGTTCCAATATAGCCCTAGAAACAAACCCCCACCTCATTCTACACACCTCCTGCTTTGCTTCATAACATCCCTTCTAAATTAAATTTATTAGTCTTGGTGGTTTCATCCCCGTGTGGAAACTTTACCCAAAACAGACTCACAAACTACTCACCTTTGGCTGCCTGTTCAAGCACTTCTTTGCCTGCGTCAGCTTCCTCCATGTTAAATTTCTCACACGACCAGGCCATACCAGTGATCTCAAAACCTTCATGGACAGCCACTTGTGTCACCAGTGCCCCCGCCGAGCTCATCACAATTATCTGACCATCTACGGTTCCAAACATCACCTATACAACCATATATCAATTGATGAATGCTTGTGCAGTCAAATATCATCTACCATCTCATAATAATTGGGTAGCCAAATATCACCTTCAATCATACAATTTATGAATGCTTGTGCAGCCAAACATCACCTACAATCACATATCAATTGATGAATGCTTGTGCAACCAAACATCTCCCACAATCACATTTCAATTGATTAATGCTTGTGCAGCCAAACATCTCTTACAATCACATATCAATTGATCAATTCTTTTGCAGCCAAACATCATCTACAATCACATATCAACTGATGAATGCTTGTGCAACCAAACATCTCCTACAATCACACAACTGATGAATGCTTGTGCAACCAAATATCTCCTACAATCACACAACTGATGAATGCTTGTGCAGGCAAACAATATATATGTATCCAATTCAAATAGAAAGTACAGTCAAATAAACCATTTACCATGGCAGAGTGGCTCAAGGGTACGACACCCACTTCTAACTCTAGAAGAATGAGTATCATTCAGTGTGGACGGTTTGGCTTTGTCTAACTAATTAAGATCCCTCTCAAATATGGGAGGCAAAAAGTAAGAAGACGCCTCTGTGTGTTACCAGGGCCCATCAGGAAAGCAAAGAATAGTTCAACTGCAACCTCCCACGCATGTCGTAAGAGGCCACTAAGGAAGGGTGGCACGACACTGGCAACCTCATCCCATAGAAAACTGTGGCTACAAAATCCAACCTATCATGAACCTATCGTACAAAATCCAACCTATCGTGAACCTATTGTACAAAATCCAACCTATCGTGAACCTATCATACAAAATCCAACCTATTGTACAAAATCCAACCTATCGTGAACCTATTGTACAAAATCCAACCTATCATACAAAATCCAACCTACCGTGAACCTATTGTAAAAATCCAACCTATCGTGAACCTATTGTACAAAATCCAATCTATCATGAACCTATTGTACAAAATGCAACCTATCGTGAACCTATCGTACAAAATGCAACCTATCATACTATATCCAACCTATCATGAACCTATTGTACAAAATCCAACCTATAGTGAACCTATCGTACAATGAGCTTGGTGTGAGTTGGCTGGGGGTCAAGGCTCCACCGGGAGATGACAGATAGCAGAGGATGGTGGCTAGGAAGATGCATGTCCACTTTCATCATCATCAAGTGCCCTGCCAGCTGGCATTGGCTTTCATAGCTCTCCACAGATCTCAATATTTGGTGTTCTGGATCAACTTTGCTGATATTCCTCGATGCCACCGTCTCAGTCCATCCAGCATAGTTTCTCTTGGTCTGCCTCTGCCTCTAGACGGGCCTGCGTGCCCAATTCTTAACCCTTTGAAAATAAAGTTTGTTCGTTCGTTCGTTCTCTTCCCCTCGATTTTTCCAGTCGTCATGATGTTCTCCAATGTCTCTCTTCTCATCACATGACCAAAGAAAGCTGTTTGTCTCTTTCTTATTGTTGTATGTAGTGTCCTAGTTTCATTAGCCTCTTTCAGGCAATCATCATTAGTTTACTTTACAAATGTTAAAAAACCCACTGACTGTTAGAAATAAAAAAGGGCAGGTTAATTAGGCCATAAACCCAGGCTAAACTTCAATATAGGAAACCTACCCACAATCAGAATATGTATAGTGTGTGTGATTCTGATATACACACATGTGGATTCTGGCCTGGGCGATTTAGTTTGTGCACTGTACAGAGATACAGATGAAATAAAATGTAAACTTGAAACTCTGCAAAACCCTTCGGAGGAAAGCGTTGACCAAACTTGGTTGAACATCAAGAATACAATTCAATCTACCGCAGAAGAATGTCTCGGTGTGTTAACCAAGCATAGAAAGAACAGATGGTTCAATCAAAAATGTGAAGAAGCATTAGGAAGAAGAATGCCAGACATGTATGGTTAAATGACATCAACAACATCCAAAAGGAAGAGCATTATAGAAATGAATGTAAAGAGGCTACAAAAATAGTCAGACAGCAGAAGCGAGAATATATGAGTAATATAATCAAAGGTATGGAAACTAATCACCAGAAAAATGAATCCAGAACATTTTTTAAAGAACTGAAGTCAATGACACGAGGGCACCAACAAAACACATATGGTTTAAAAGACAAAAATGGGAATATGATAAATACCAATGAGGAAATGTGCAACACATGGAAAGAATATTTTATTGAATTACTAAATTGTGAAGCTCCAAGTAACATTTTCCCACAGGAAGAGGTTCTAACATGCGAACCACAAATTGAAGAACCTACATTTGAAGAAATCCTATATGTAATCACACGACTTAAAAACAATAAGGCAACTGGGACTGATGGAATTGCTGCTGAATTTATAAAGGCAGGTGGCCATGCATTACATCTAAAGCTATACGAACTAATAATAAAAATCTGGAGGACAGAAGAATTACCCCATGACTGGAAAGAGTCATTATTGATACCTATCTTTAAGAAAGGAGACAAGTTCCAATGTGGAAATTATAGAGGAATATCACTACTGTCCACAAGCTATAAGATACTATCCGCAGTATTACTAAATAGACTAAAACCATATTCAGAAGACATATTAGGTGACTACCAGGCGGGTTTTAGACAAAACAGATCAACAATAGATCAGATATTTATCTTACGACAAATAGCCGAGAAACATTGGGAATATAAAAGAGATCTCCATAACATTTTTGTGGATTTTAAAAAGGCTTATGATAGTGTCCATAGGAATAGTCTATGGAATGCTATGCAGGAATTTGGAATACCAAGGAAGTTAATCAACATGACCAGACTATGCGTGGAAGATACTTATAATATAGTAACATATAAAGGCAGGAAATCAGACCCCTTCCAAATAACATCTGGCTTGAAACAGGGTGATGCACTATCGCCGCTACTCTTCAATCTGGCTCTAGAGAAAGTTGTAAGGAAGATAAAGGAGGAATGTGATATTGGAGGAACATCCAAGCTGCTTGGTTATGCAGATGATATAGATATTATAGGGCAAAGTGAACAAAAGACATTGGAAATATTGACTCACTTAAAGGGAAAAGCCTAACAGATGGGGCTGGTTATCAACCAAGATAAGACAGAATATATGGTAATTTCAAGAGACGGAATGGCTAAAAACTCTGGCCACATACAAATAGATAATATGACCATTAAAAGAACGGAAACATACAAATACCTGGGTACAATCTTCAACTGCTCCAACATCATAAGGGAAGAAATACAAACTAGAATCAACTCTGGAAATAAGATATACTATGCACTACAACATCTACTAAAATCAAAGGCGCTATCTCGTAACACCAAAATCACAATATACAAAACACTGATCAGACCAGTTGTGCTGTATGGCTCTGAAACCTGGAGTACAACGAAAGGAGACGAAGCCTTGTTACAAACCTTTGAAATTTTAAGACGCATCTTTGGACCCATTAGGGGTACACAAAGTGGAGAGTGGAAAAGAAGAAGTAACAAAGACATTTATGATCTGTTTAAATCCCCGCTAATCACTGGTATCATGAAGGCTAATAGACTACAATGGCTGGGGCATATAGAAAGAATGGAAGATAATAGGGAAACAAAACTCGCTTACACTCAGGAAATAAATGACCGTAGACCCCGAGGTAGACCAAGAAGACGGTGGAGAGATAATACATGTACAGACCTACAAGCACTTGGAATCAACGACTGGCAAGAGAAGGTCCACCAGAGAGACGAATGGAGACGGATTGTATTTGCAGCAAAGAACCTCAATGGCTCGGAAAGCTGAAGAAGAAGAAGAAGAAGAATGTACAGAGATACCTTTTAAGTGTTCTACGCACAGAGACTAGCGCACTTGTAACAATAGTTTTAAAAAGTGAAAGGTCCTTATCCATGCTCTGAGGAGTATTGGGTATATGGTTCTAGCATTTTATTTTAATGGACCAATCGACACTCGATGTACAATCTGGTCAACATCACACTGACACTTTTACTTCCTAGAATACTTCCTGGTGCTCATGTTAGACTGAGCTGACCACTAATCCCAGGTCAGTGTTAAAATATCCCTGCCTGGACGGGGTTTTAAACACATGACTAATGGGCTGGCAGACCAGCAGGCTAGCCACTGCACCACTGTAGCTTCCCTATGGGTCATGGTTCCGACATCACAGCAAAGGGTCATCCCCATTAAGCTCTATTCCCGTGCCAGTGAATATCACATAAAATGTTCCCCACTGCCCCATGTGAAATGTGGAAAAGACAGGAGTCTCAACAAACAACAGCCCTTCCCCTATGGGTGTATTAGTGCAGTGAATTAACTAGTCAATATTAGGTGTTGAAGTGGTTGAAAGGATAACAGCGCTCGCTCTTAAACTTCCAGTGTGATGATAATGAGGTAGGTAGTTCAACTCCTATGCTGGCATTAAGTTGGACTTTAACACACATCAAGGTGACATAGTGATCTACACTGATGGGTCATAGTGAGAAACAGACATAATGGTTGGGGTTTCATTGCAATGGCTAATCGACGAGTCTTGAAAAAGGAGAGTCTGGCATATGAGACTATGACCTCCAGCATGAGAATGGAGGTGGAAGCAGTAACAGCGGCATTCCGTTGGTTAGAGGAGACCACTGCAACACACAGTGTATTAATTACGGATTCATGGAGATGCTTAGTATGGGAATGTCCTGAGTGCAGTTATGTCGGTTCTTAGCTTTAGCTCAACACAACTCAACTGGACTTAAAACATTGACTTCTCGTTCGGAAAGCAATGGCAAACTACTGAACATATAAATTACCTAGAAAATCAGCCTGGGTTTGGTGTTGATTGCCACATCCTGCCAAGGACATGGAATTTTTAAATGACCCTAGGTTATGCTCAGCATGATACATGATGATGATAGATGTGATAAAAGAATGAGATATCACGGATTTGTTCACAATCATCACTTTAGCCATAGAGACACACACAAAGGTCACATCAAGCTCTCTATGACAAACACTTGATTACCTGTTGGTCATCCGGTGACCACACGCCACATGTGACATTAGTATTGTCCAGATTCAGCATGGATGACCAGTATCTCTGTCCGGCCACGCTGCCTACCAGAATAAAGCCGTCCCTGTAGCAGATTAGAGCCATGCGCCCATCGTGCGACCAGGCGAAGTCAGTCACCTGGTGCAGGGGAAAACATCTACATAAAGTTAATTGTTAACAGAACTGATTTAAGTGCACTTAGAGCCTACCAAATGGTGGTCAGTTTTCTTCAGCAGCTATCAATGGATAAAATGAGTCCCATGGTGGATTAGGAATGTGAAGTGATAGGAAAGTGCTTATATTAGGTCGAAACATTGCCTGCATGTTATCTGGGTGTATAAGGGAAGCAAAGAATCGTCATCATCATGTGCCATGCTGATAAGCGTGGGCGGCCATGTTTTGCCATCTCACACGATCATGATCAGCTCTGAGTTCCTGTCTCGACCATACCTCGTGGCCAAGCCATCTAGGCATTAACTTTTCTGCCTTCCCCTTGTTCTTTTCCCTTCAAACTTGCTAGTTGTCCTCAAGTTCTCCAATTTATTTCTTCTCATAACGTGTCCACATTGTGGCTATCTACATCTAATTTCTTCAATCAGTTTACAGAAGCAAAGAACAGTCATACTGTAACCTACCCTGCATGTCATAAGAAGCGACTAGGTTGGCAAAACATTGGCTTCCTCATCCCATGGCGGCCTTTGGCTGCAAAATGCAACCAATCATGAGCATGTCTACCAAGATGGTAGAGAGCCTATGCTCCACTGGGAAATGGGAGACGGCAGTAGAAGATAAAGGTTACAGCATCATCAGGTGGAGGAGTGACCAGCTTGACGTCAATTTCCAGAACATAAAAATTTTGTTTATATGATATGGTTAAATATCATGAAGAGAGTTGATTCATAACACCAAAGATCGAGACCTGTGGAGAGATATGAATGCCTATGCCAGCTTTTTGAACAACCACACTAATACCATTGAAATTGACGCAAGGCACTCCACTCCCAAATTGACTGCGGCTGATTTTGAAACCTCGACTCGCTATGTCGGGGGATTGTAAAACAGTTCAACAACCCCTAAGTTGCTGACCTCCCTGCTGCAAGCATGGCCAAATCCAGGCACAAGTATCCTCAAATATGTTGTTTCATCTCTTACTGTATCATCAACCAGCAGTGGTTCATGAGAAGCATGGCCAAATCCAGGCACAAGTATCCTCAAATATGTTGTTTCATCTCTTACTGTATCATCAACTAGCCGTTATTTGTGATAAGTCCTCAAAATATCTCCTCTCCTTTGTCTATTGTCAGTGTTCCCAGTGTTTGCTCAAACTCTTCCACTGTTGTAAATCTTCATACCATTGTTATGTTCCATCTCATTTTAGTTCTTTAGTTCCCCTTTCCCTTTAGTTCTTCTTTAGCCCCTCACCTGTAATACTTCTATAATACCCCTGCATCTTTATTTTAGTTCCAGTCTCTTCAGTTCTTCTCTTTAGTTCCCTCTCTTCATTTTTCATCCTTAGTTCCTAACTCTACAGTTCCTCTATCTCCTGTTTCTCTCTCTTTCTCCAGTTCCCCCTGTAGTTAAGTCCCTTCCCTCATTAGCTACCCAATACTGGTGTCCCACTTCTCTCCAGCCCTTCCCTCCATACACCCCCTCTCTCCAGATAACCCCTTTCAGCCACACAAAACCCAATAACTCCCCAACAACTGGAAGATGAGAATCTGATTAAGCCAATGAGATCAACGACAAACAATGCTATTGGACTGACTCTGAGACTGGCCCAGCAAACCCCCCAGTGAGAGAACCAACATGTCCTCCACCAACCATGCAAAGATCTATAATAATGACATCTCAGCTCGGAATCCAAATATCCAGCTGAGGAGCATCAACAAGAGAAAATCATGGCTGGCAGAATGTATGTTTAAAGACTATTGCCACTCTTGATGATGCAATTGCCTACACCAGTCAATTCCATCAACTCCATTCTCCTTAGTTATATTCTATTGATTTCCCTAACTCAGCGTAGTTTCTTTCAAATCATTTTCTCTCTCTCTCCACTACTTATCATCTCAGTTCCTTTTCCCAAACTTGTTCTCTCTTCACTTCCTCTTTCCTCAGTTCATTTCTAATCATTTTCTCTCTCTTTTCCTTTCTTCTTAATTTCCATCTCACCACTTTCTCTTTCTTCAGTTCCTTTCTCATTTGTTCCTCTTAACTTCCTCTGTACTTAATTCTTTCCTCCGCATGTTCCCTCATTCCTCAGTTCCTTTCTCCTAATTTTCCCATTCTGCACTCCCTCGCTCCTCAGATTCCATCTCCTCATTTTCAGTCTCATTTTCTTTCTCTATTTCTGACTTCTGAATTCCTCTCTCCTCACTTTATCTCTCACCACTTACTCTCTCTATATTTCCTTTCTCTTCATTTCCTCTTATCTTTAATTCCTGTCTTCTCACTTACTCTCTCTCTCCACATCCTATCTTATCAGTTTCTTTCTTCACTTTTTCAACTTCTTTAGTCCCTCCATCATGATTTTCCATTTCTTCTTTTCACATTTTGATCTCTCTTCAATCCCTCCCTCCTAGTTCCTTTATTCTCATTTCCTCTCTCTTCAACCCCTCTCAACTAGTTCAATCAATCAATCAATCATGTGCCATGCCGGAAAGCGTGGGCAGTCATGACTCGCCATTTCACTCGATCACCAGAGTCGTGGATCAGCTCGTGTTCCTGTCTCGACCATGTCATGTGGCCAAGCCATCCAGGTATTTACTTCTCGGTCCTCCCCTTGGTCTGTTCCCTTTGATCTTGCCAGTTGTCACTAAGTTCTCCATCATTTCTTCTCATAATATGCCCAACAAATTTTGACTGTCTACGTCTAATTTCTCTAATCAATTTACGATTTTAATTTGTCTCCTGCAGTACTTTGTCATTTGTTTTTCTGTCTGTCCATGGTATTCTTTGCATTTTCCACAGAAACCACATTTCTGCAGCCATCAGATGTTTTTCAGCTTGACTGCTCATTGTCCAAGTTTCACATCCATACAAAAGAACAGGCTCTTTTTCTCGTTTCAGTTGACATCTTTTTATTGGTCAGAATGTTTTTCATCTTGCTAAAGGCTACTTTCGCCATGGCGATTTTTGTTCTAATCTCTTCAAGGCATCTCCCATCAGATGTTATGACCGTTCCGAGATAATTATACCGATTCACTTGTTGAAGAATATTCCCATTTATTTGTATATTACATTGTGGTATTTCGTTCTTCCTTGTGACGACCATAATCTGTGTCTTTTTACAATTTAATTCTAATCCCAGTTGTTCACTGTGTGCAACAACCGCATCTACTAATTGTTGCAGATCCTGCTCATTGTCTGCAATTAATACTGTATCATCTGCATATCTAATGCTGTTGATGTTTCGTCCTCCAATGCTGTCTCAACTAGTTTCTTTACTCTAATTCCCTCTCTCCTAGTCCCTTTCCTCTCATTCCCTCTTTCCTAGTTCCTTTCTTCTCATTTCCTCGTTCTTCAACCCCTCTCTCCTCACTTCCTTTCTTCTCATTTCCTCTCTCATAATTCTTCTTCTTATTCTTCTGCGATCATCTGGAGAGTTTTTCAGACATAATTGCTGTGTGCCTGTTTATTTGCGTCCTTAGGCTGATACATTCGACTTTAGTGGGTGTTTGTTGACGGGGTTAGCCTTCCTAGGTCTCTCTTCATTCCATCTCTCCTAGCATGTTTCTTCTCATCTCATTTCCTGTCTCTTCATTCCATCTCTCCTAGTTCATTTCTTCTTATTTCCTCTCTCGCCAATCCAACTCTCCTAATTTCCTCTCTATTCACTCCCTCTCCTCATTTTCCCCCTCTCTTCATTCCATCTCCTCAGTTTCCATATCCTCATTCCCTCCCTCAGTTTCAATGTCGTCATTTCCTCTCTTCAGCAAGGATCATGCAGTATCAGGACCCCCAATGTCCTGCCTACATAAAAAGTACACTGATAGATGCACAGACCCTCACAACCTAGCTGCAGTGACTAGCTGCAAGACCTACCATTTGCTCTGATGGTAAGCATACATCTCCCAGGCTTCTCCTGTACAAATGCTTCCAAAGAAACACCTCAGTGTGGCTACCTTGTTTTCAGTTGGCTATGGGAGTCACTGAGTGCTCCGTGGTCTGTCTAAGTTAGAATCCACTTGGGACTCCCTTACAGTTAAGGTACATTACTGGCTGGTCTATAGAATATACTCTGGTTGGTCAGTAGAATATACCCTGGCCAGTACAAAGTCACCCTCTAAAAGTTAAGGCATATTATTTGCTGGTCAGTAGAATATATTCTCGTTAGTCAGTAGAATAAACCCTAGCCAGTATTAAGCTACCCCCTTAAAACGAAGGGATATTACTGGTTGGTCAGTAGAATATACTCTGGCCTAGTACAAAGTCACCCTCTAAAAGTTAAGGCATATTATTTGCTGGTCAGTAGAATAAACCCTAGCCAGTTCTAAGCCACCCCCTTAAAACTAAGGGATAATTACTGACTGGTCAGTAGAATATACCCTGGCCAGTACTAAGCCACACCCTAAAAGTTAAGAAATATTACTGCCTGGTCAGTAGAATATACCCTGCCCAGTACTAAGCCACCCCTTAGAGTTAAGGCATATTACTGGCTGGTCAGTAGAATATACTCTGGCTGGTCAGTAGCATATACCCTGGTCAGTACTAAGCCGCCTCCTAAAAGTTAAGGCATATTACAGGCCAGTGAGTAGAACATACCCTGGTCAGTACTAAGCCAACCCCTAAAAGTTAAGGTATATTACTGGCCAGTGAGTAGAGCATACTCTGGCCAGTACTAAGCCGCCTCCTAAAAGTTAAGGCATATTACTGGCCAGTGAGTAGAACATACTCTGGCCAGCACTGAGCCAACCCCTACAAGTTAAGACGTATTGCTGGCCGGTGAGTAGAGCATACTCTGGCCAGTACTAACTCAAACCCCATTCATCATCATTATCACAAAGCTAGACCTTTGCAGAATGTTGCTCTTATCACAACAAGAAGTCTTGATACTTGGCCTTTTCCCCTTCCTCATGTATTTTCATACCCAGTGTGCCTTGAATGTCCTGAGTCTGGCATCATGTTGGCTGACCCTGCAGGGGAAGGGACAAAGGTTCTAGACTCTTCTAAGCAGGCTGCGATGCCAGCAGTGTTCACAAAGGACCTGCCTCAAGAGTAATGCTTTTTTTTGTGTGGTGTAAATAAGGGCTTGCAGTTCCACCCATGTCCAGAGCAGCCCCATCGGGTCCCCACGTCCTTGTGTGACCTTTGGATGACCGCCTCGGCTTGTGGCCTTGGCCAGATCAAGTGCAGATACTACACTTTGATCTTAGCCAAATGTCCGAGAAGAATTCTTTGTCCACGCTACTGCACCATGTAGTAGTGTTGAGTTTATGCAACATTTGGCTATACTCATTTATAATGTCTTTTATTTTGTGCCATGCCAATTGCCTGCGGTAAACAAATTATGCGACTTACAGCTGGATGAAGCAAAATAAGCAAACACTTAGAGCAGTGATTTTCAACCTTTTTTGGCCCGTGCCCCCCTTCACCGTATTTTCAGAATGTCATCCCCCCCCCTTTCATATTTCCTATCTAAAAAAAGGTAAATTTGGAAGGTAAATTTAATAGCATATACTAAAACAAGTCTAGACATCCACATAAAACATGATTTGTGGGTCTACTTACTTTATAAAATGAATATTAGAAGGATGAGACGTACATAACTGTAAAGTATGAAGGGAAAAACAATATCAAGTAATCGGTTCTTGTATTAACGCGATCTTGAAATGGTCTTCATTCCCCCCCCCCCCCAGTACACACAAGTACAGCTCTGGCTCAATAACAATAGGCACTAGATATTTCCCGGGAATGAAAGATGAGGAAAGGAAATGGCTACCTAACTCCATATGCCACTGCCTAGAATATGTCAAGGCCTAACAATCCACATTCCAATGGCAGTATCTGCTATGGAATACATTTACTTTTAGAAGCATCTAAATACTTTACATGCTCAGGGCTTCAAAAAATTGTAATCTGCCCTAGAGTAACTGCTGAAGGATCCTTAGAACGTGCAACATGTACTTGGGCCACTAAAGAAAAGTTGTAATCTGCCCTCCAGCGCCTGCTGAAGGATCCTTAGAACATGTACATGGGCCAAAAGAAAAGTTGTAATCTGCCCTGCAGCGACTGTTGAAGGATCCTTAGTACATGCAACATGTACATGGGCCACTAAAGAAAAGTCATAAACTGCCCTAAAGTGACTGCTGAAGGATCCTGAGAACAATGTAAAATGTACATGGGCCACTAAAGAAAAGTTGTAATCTATCCTGGAGTGACTGTTAACACATCTTTAGAACGAGCAACACGTACATGGGCCATTAAAGTAAAGTTGTAATCTGCCCTGGAGTGACTGCGAGTGAGTGACCTGGCGTGAGTGAATGCGTAACATGTACATGATCCACTAAAGAGTTGTAATCTGCCCAGGAGTGACTGCTGAGGGATCCTTAGAACGAGAAACATGTACACAGGCCACTAAAGAAAAGTTGTAATCTGCCCTCCAGCGCCTGCTGAAGGATCCTTAGAACATGTACATGGGCCAAAAGAAAAGTTGTAATCTGCCCTACAGCGACTGCTGAAGGATCCTTAGAACATGCAACATGTACATGGGCCACTAAAGAAAATTCATAAACTGCCCTAAAGTGACTGCTGAAGGATTAGGAAAACAATGTAAAATATACATGGGCCACTAAAGAAAAGTTGTAATCTATCCTGGAGTGACTGTTAACGTATCTTTAGGATGAGCAATACGTACATGGGCCACTAAAGAAAAGTTGTAATCTACCCTGGAGTGACTGCTGAAGGATCCTTAGAATGTGCAACATGTACGTGGGCCACTAAAGAAAAGTTGTAATCTACCCTGGAGTGACTGCTGAAGGATCCTTAGAATGTGCAACATGTACGTGGGCCACTAAAGAAAAGTTGTAATCTACCCTGGAGTGACTGCTGAAGGATCCTTAGAATGTGCAACATGTACGTGGGCCACTAAAGAAAAGTTGTAATCTACCCTAGAGTGACTGCTGAAGGATCCTTAGAATGTGCAACATGTACATGGGCCACTAAAGAAAAGTTGTAATCTGCCCTGCAGTGACTGCTGAAGGATCCTTAGAATGTGCAACATGTACATGGTCCACTAAAGAAAAGTTGTAATCTACCCTGGAGTGACTGCTGAAGGATCCTTAGAATGTGCAACATGTACATGGGCCACTAAAGAAAAGTTGTAATCTGCCCTGCAGTGACTGCTGAAGGATCCTTAGAATGTGCAACATGTACATGGTCCACTAAAGAAAAGTTGTAATCTACCCTGGAGTGACTGCTGAAGGATCCTTAGAATGTGCAACATGTACATGGGCCACTAAAGAAAAGTTGTAATCTGCCCTGCAGTGACTGCTGAAGGATCCTTAGAATGTGCAACATGTACATGGTCCACTAAAGAAAAGTTGTAATCTACCCTGCAGTGACAGCTGAAGGATCCTTAGAATGTGCAACATGTACATGGTCCACTAAAGAAAAGTTGTAATCTACCCTGCAGTGACAGCTGAAGGATCCTTAGATTGTGCAACATGTACATGGTCCACTAAAGAAAAGTTGTAATCTACCCTGGGGTGACAGCTGAAGGATCCTTAGAATGTGCAACATGTACGTGGGCCACTAAAGAAAAGTTGTAATCTACCCTGGGGTGACAGCTGAAGGATCCTTAAAATGTGCAACATGTACATGGTCCACTAAAGAAAAGTTGTAATATGCTCTGCAGATTACAGCTGAAGGATCCTTAGAATGTGCAACATGTACATGGTCCATTAAAGAAAAGCAAACCTGGCTGTTCCTATCATTGATGAGCTCAATGGACCACCTTCCTTCATGTTTGATCCAGACAAAGATGACACCCCGGCTGTCACAAGTGGCCAGTTTCTGGTACGGTTCATTCCAGCGAACCAGCACTACCTGCCAGAGAGAGAGGAACAGTAACATCTGGTTAGAAGTCAGTAACAATGTGTGATGTGTGAAACACAAGGCGATTTCTCAGTAACAATGTGTGATGTGAGAAACATCAGGGTATTCTGTTGTCTTCTTCTTCACTGGTAGCTATGTTGTTTGTCCATCAATAATGATGATGACCATTCATTTCATCCAGTGGGGTTGAAAGTATGAAGCCGAGAGTTCTAAGATGGCTGATAAGGCCTATTTTGGCTCGAAATGTCTTTGACAATGTGGGAAAAGAATGCTTGACGTTCCAGAAGGAGAAACTCATGCAGTGGTTTTTCTGTCTAGCCTTTTCTTCACGGCTCTTGCAGTCCTGTTTGCTTGACAAGTGGCTGCACCCTTGCATAATGATGTACGCCACGAAATTCAGTCTTTGGCAGCAGTCTCCCATGTGTCATGATGAATTCCAAAAGCTTTTAGTGAGATCTTCAGTGTCTTTAAAGCATTTCCTCTGGCCGCCTTGGCAGCGTTTACCACAACGCAGCTAGCCGTATAAAATTTGTTTAGGGAGCCTGTGATCTGGCATGCGAGTCAAGTGAGCAGCCCAGTGAATCTAATTCATCATTAGTAGAGTGTGGATATTGGGAATGGATGCTCTTTCTAGAACTTCAGTGTCTGGGATCTTGTCTTGCCATTTAATCTTCAATAGCTTTGTAACAGAATGAGTACCATCTCTGTTATTAGCTTTAATGTGCAAGTTTAGAGCACAGTTGAGCATCCTAGAAGAACGTTGCTAGGACGCTCAAGCCGTGACGTAGGAGGTTTTTGGGTAGGCAGTGACAGCCTTGGCCGAGGAAGGGAAACATCGTACTCATGTCCACTGTATGATTATCGGCATATTTTGTTAATAAACACTTGGAATTATCAACACCGAGTATTGTTTACATCATCGTCAATTCCGTTCTGTTATAGAAAGGGATTATTTTGGCGCCGCAGACCAGCACCTCGGTTGTTTGGATGGACACATGCTGTAACGCGAAGTAATGGAAACCGGCATGCCATGGCGGACTGTTATGAGATTTTTACCACCTTCCCGAGAGAAGAAAGTATGAACCAACAAGTTTTCACTAGGTCCTTCGAAACAAAAATCCAAGACCGGACCATTTTTTTTAGGAAGTCAAAAATTTGAAGCATTTTTCGGACTAACTAAATTGAAATCAAGATTTCTTAGATGGAACCATCTTCATAACATAGTTGCCAGTGGAAGTAAGCTGTTTCGCATTTTTGCCACCTGAAGAAACGTGATTTCCATCAAAATGCTATGACGCTCGATTTGTCATTCTTACAGCCGTTTGTTAACCTGGCATTCGAAGGTCAGCCACTTACATACTAGGACTGTCCAGGTCCAGGAGCAAAGAAATCTCAAAACAGCTATAAACAACTTGAATTAAATGGAGATGTTGTTCTGAGAGAGCTGTTATCATCTTTATATCAAGACCACCTAGAGCGAACTCAAAAGCTGTTATATTCATTGAACCGTGACCTTGGGTGCCTGAAGAATCAAGCCAATTGCTCCTTTGGTTGGAAATTACGAAGAAAGTACCACTCGTGTTTGCTCAGCAATGCAGATGTGTCCTGAACTCTAGCAAATCAGAATGTTTTTTCAACAAAAGCGAACATATCAATAGGGAACCTTCGGAGGTGGTTGGGCAAATTGGGTTGCCGACCTGCTGAAGAGGGGACCCAAATTCAAATCGCTTTATTGAGCTAGACCAGTTTTCAAGACGTCGCCTGGAAGTGCCCTGTTCAGGGTGAAGTGAAGGCTCAAATCTGGTAGGGGCCCGACCAGGGGCTGAAGGTAGCGAAACTTGAGACGCTGGAAGAAGAATGCCACTGAAATTACATAATCGTTTGGATGGTTTCAGATAATACAGACTCCTAATGTTTGTGTTATACGTGGCAAGGAAAATTTGCAGCGGACGAACGTGAATCCACCTTTCTTGGATCAAGAGCAGAAACAGCTAATGGTAATTAGTTAAAGTTTAAACGTCATTTTAGATACCATTGACTGATTGAACTATTAATTATTAGGAATTATGTAAGTTAAATACGATCATATCTTTAAATTAAATTGTTATAACTGTGAGTTGCTTTTGATATTTCAG
>JACEFZ010000778.1:0-87323 GCA_014155875.1 Cepaea nemoralis
TGTCCCGTTATTCCAATAACCTTTCGTCATATCTAACTTCGTAAAGTACCTAGAGTCTGTCAGTTCTGTCAGTAGGTCTTCGCAGTTGGTCATTGGTTCCAGATCTAAAAGTGTTATTTTTATTTAATTTTTCGATAATCTACACAGAGTCTTATCGTGTTGTCCTTTTTGCGTACCATGACCATTGGAGACGAAAAATGTGATTGGGATCGTCTAATGATGTTGTTTTTCTCTAAACTAATGATCTCTTGATGTAAGTTTTCTTTGTAATGCAATGGAATGGTGTAAGGTCTGCATTTTATTGGTGTGTTTGAAGTGAGCGTGATGTGATGTTGTACTAATTCTGTTTTTGCCTGGGTTGTCGGAGAAGATGGTGTTGTACTGTTGTATGAGATGTTTGCAACTGTCTGTTTCTGCTTGAGTTAAATTTGGGTTTATTTTGATTTCTTTCAAGCAGTTTGTTGTGTCTAATGCAGGTGTTGGAATTTCGTCACTATCTTCGTCATCTTCGTGGTCTATTATCACTGTACAGGCTGTTGTATCGTCTTGTTCGTTGTTTCTGTTGTGGTATGGTCTTAGCATATTGATGTGGAATATTTTATGTTTGTCTTTTATTTGAATCTCATAGTCTACAGCTGAAATCTGTCTTATTACTTTAAATGGTCCCTGCCAAGAGTCAGTCAATAAGTGTCGGTCGCTAGGTAAGAGGAGAAGTACGTCCTGTCCCGGTGTCAACGTTATTGTCCTGTTACCTTTGTCTGCATATTGTCTATATGTAGCACCAGATAGTTTTAGTGCTTCTTTTGCAATAGTACAAGATTTGATGATTCTTTCACGCAATGATGTAACATATACGTATGATGATATGGGTTCAAGTAAAGGAGTGGCTTCAGTTAACATTGAATTGTAGATACTCAATGGGCCACGTGGTTTGGCACCATAGATAAGTTCAAAAGGAGAGAATCCAGTACTAGAATGTGGGACCTCGCGATAAGCAAAAAGTATAGCAGGCAAATATACGTCCCAGTTTTTGGGATATTCTTGCGTGACTTTAGCAAGCATATGCTTCAAATCACCGTTAAACTTTTCTATGATTCCTGTTGAGTGCGGATGGTAAGGTGAATTGAAACACTGTTTCACCCCTAGCATTTTGGTGAAAGCTTGAGTGATGATGCAATGAATTGGCTTCCCCTATCTGATAGGATAGTGTCTGGAAATCCTATTCGTGAAAATATATGGAAGAAAACTTCCATGATATCATTGGCAGTTATGTTCTTTACAGGAATCGCTTCCGGCCAGCGGCTACATAAATCAATGATGGTAATAATATATTTATTCCCTCTGGATGTTACTTGATTCAGAGGGCCCACTATGTCGACAGATATTTTCTCAAAAGGTCGACTGGCTAAGTCAGTAATTTGTAATTTTGCCTGTGGATGTTTACCTTTTTTCACTAGTTTTTGGCAGATATCACAACTTCTACAATATTTCTTAATGTCATTGCAGAATCTGGGCCAATAAAACTGTGTTAGTAATCTTGATCTGGTCTTAGAGTATGCCATATGCCCTGCAAGAGGTATATCACGGGCAAGATGTAAGGCTTGCTTAATGTATTCAATTGGCAAAGCAGTTTGCTCTGTGGTGCTGTTACCTCTGGTATAGTACCTGGTGAGGATGCAATTTTTCAGAGCAAAATGCTATCTTGCATTTTTAGTTACCTTTGGCTTTTGGCCGATCAGATTAAAATATTTAGATAATGAAGGATCAGCCTTTTGGGCTGTTACAAAATTCTCCTTCATGGTTTTGGAGGTAGTACTACTGGGCTAAGCATTTCTATAGCCTCAGTTTGATTAATTTCATCTTGCACTCTAGCAGTAGATCTGGTTACTGCGTTCACACATTCAATGATATCAGATGGTGATGAAACATTATGGTCAATGATGTCATGAGATCTTAGTGCTACATTAGCTACCATACATTCATTTGGTGATACCATACTTTCAATGATGACATGTGATGCTGATGATGTTATGTTATCATCAATGCAAACAGATGTAATATCATGAGGCATATCATTCACCTCTGGTAAGTTCTCAATGATAATATCACACACCGGGTTAGTTAATGCAGCGCATTTTACTTTCCCAGTGAGGAATGGTGTCTGAATGCCCATGCTAATGGGTACTTTTCGATATTTCCAGAGAATGTTCTGCATGTTACGTGCCTGCCTGTATAGTCTGTAGGCATTATGAACTTTCTCTTTAACCCTATAAGAGAACTTCCGGTGTCACGAAGGACTGTAGCAGGCTTGCCATTCACATATCCCTGGTGGATGTTTATTCTGCCTTTGGAATCTATTACCAAATTAGCTTCCTCATTGGCAATAGGAATGGAGTGGCCGCATGTTAAAATGCCATCTTCATAAAAGGTATTACAAATAGTACATGTATGTGAATTAAACATGTCAAAAGCCTGTGCTGAGTTCACAGGGTGCTTTTCTGAATGTTCTTCATCTGATGATGAACTGTCAAATAAGGCGGCATTTGCATTCTTGGTCATTTGCCTTCCTTTACACGCATGACGCCAGTGGCCGTACGCTTTACAGAGGAAACATTTTCGTGCCTTTTTAAAGGATTTACGTTCCTTATCTTGACTATTTATGAAGTTCTGTAAGTATGTAAGATATGCCGGATTCTTATCACACATTTCGCCTTGGTGGTGTAACATGTTACAAAATCTACAATGATTATATTTCTCAGAAGTAGGCTTATATGTTATTTGCTTGTTGTAGGGTTCTGATCGAGGTTTTTCATAGTTAGCAGCTGCTACAAAGTTTGTATCAGTAGCTTCGCTAGCAAGACAATGTTTATTGGCTGTATAGTAAGCCGAACCACGTCTCTCAATCTGTTCCACACTCGTACATTCATTCTCTTGCAAAAATTTTGAAAATGCTGATGGAATGGATGAGATGATTTTATCCCTGATGATGAGATCTTCTAATTTATGATAGTCTTTATTTACTTTGGCTGCTGAAAGCTATTTGGTAAATACGTCTCGGACTACGGAGACATAATCAGAGAACGTTTGAGTAGGTTTTGGACTCAATTTGCTGAACTGTTCTCTGTAACCCGCCTCATCTAGCATAAAGTGTGCCATAATTTTTAACTTTAGATAGTGGTAATCTTTTCTGAGGTCTTTGGGGATAGTCTCTATGACTTTCAGAGGTTCCCCTGACAAACTCCTCATATAAATAATGTTCCATTCAGAAACTGGGACCTGATAGTGGTCCATTAAGGTTTCAAAACTCTGGGCGAACGCTGCAATGCAGTTACCCGAGGTATAATTTCTCACAATACCTTGATACTTTTTGTACTGGTTTTCTTTTTCCAGTCTTTCAGATTTCTTAGACTCTTTGTCTATGGCAGTATCGGTTTCAAGTTGTTTAATCTTGAGTTGTAATTCAAGCTCCTCTCGTTTACTTTGAGCTGCTATTTCTGCCTTCCTCAATTCAGTATCTAACTCTGCTTGTTTTGTATTCGCAGATAATTCTAGCTCTGCCTGTGCCTGCTTGGCAGCTCTTTCAGCCGCTCTTTCCTCGCGTTCATGGTATTCAGAATATTTTCTTTCGCTCCACTTTGTTAACTCGTCACCAGTTAACTTTAGCTTTAAACCCATCTCGATGAAATCGTTTAACGAAGACATGATGGAATATTTAAATGAAAATGCGTTATCAGACACACAATTTGTTACAAGGTGTTAGTAACGTGAAAATTTTACAATTTTGTTGAACTTACAATTTGTGCCCAAATTTGCATCCGAAAGTATATAGAAAAAATATACTCAAGTGTACTGGATGCGGTGGAGAATGGTTCAAACCAGGGCTAGGAACTGTAGGGTCGCTACTTCGAGAACAAATGACCTCTACGGGCAACGGTTTCAGATCGCACAGAAATCCTCCTTTCTTTTGGGAGGAAATAAGTTAGAATCTATCTTTATGTGATGTGTATGCTTGTCACTGAGTTTTGATTAGGTTTGTATGGCGTTGAGTGTAATTGTAGGTCGTAATGTCGTCGGTCAACAATTTTTTTTTCCAAATCACAAGTCACTTTCTTTCCCAAACTTTCTGCTTTCCACAACTAACTTCACAAATACAATCTCGATATACTTTAACAATCTATAACTATGATGGTACATCACTTACATCACGATGACATTCAGTAAGGACATAGACATCAAGTTTACAAGATGGCGACAAGGTCAAAGTGACAACAAGTTCAAAATGGCGACAAGTTACACAATCACTGATGGTTTACACGTTTAAACAATCTAAGAGGACTAGCCTTCCACGTTCAAACAATATAAGAGGACGAGCCTTCCACGTTCACACATGTCAGGGTCTTAAACCTGGCTCGTTGGACCTAACATATGTGAGACAAGTACAAGTACAAAATGATTGGACTTGACACACAATGACACTAAGTTCAATGGATTTATTTACAATTCACATGCAATACGATCTAGTTTGGCATGTGATGATCATTACTATACATATACAATACATCAATACACTTACAGACAAAACCCACAGCTTTACAGTCTATCTCACAAGATATACAAGTACTCGACTTTCGGGCACAGAACTACACGAAGCCTTTCTCAACCCACACGGCTTGTCCTGTCCGAGTTCCCAAGCCGTCTGGCGGTTTCTCCGCACAGCGCTTGCCCTGTGGATTGGCTTCACGAGGACTGCGTGCGTCTCGCTTTGTCCTTGCCTGACCGCTGACTATCACGTCAGCCAGCAACCTGCGGGCAGGTAACTGGTACTCGCCTGGCGGGCGTAACGATGTTACTGCATCCCGGTTGGGGACTATTCGCCTGGCGGGCGTAACGATTTTACTGCATCTCGGTTGGAGACATTAGAGATTCTGACACCGATTTGGTGTCAACCCAATCCGTGAACTAGGGTATACATACCCAGCATTTGAAGACAGGATTCTGCAGACTACGCGGAAGAAATCATTGATAATTCAACAGGCAAGACGGCGTTTACCTGCAAAGCATTGTGGAACGTAATGACCACGGCAGATATGCACACAGGCACCTTAGGCCATATGGTCGTCTTCTACTGAGCGGAACAGCCGTGGGATTCGGCAGCCCCCTGAGCGACTGAGCAGCCCTCTACAGGAAAGCACTGCTCACCTCCATAGCATGAGGAAGGGGCTAGAAAAGGTGCCCTAAACATTGTCTGCTCCATCATTACCTAACCAGCTAGCCACTGTTAGCGGTTACCCTTTACTGCAGTCGACATACAAAGTAAAAACAGGTAAAGCTAAAAAACACACCATATTCCTTTGACAATCGGAACTTGGAATGTTCGCACCCTACTTGATAGAGATGGCGCATCGGGTCCAGAGAGACGAACAGAACTGATTGGGAGAGATCTGGGCAGGTACAACATCGACATTGCAGCCTTGAGCGAGACACGACTTGCAGAAGAAGGCCAAATCTGTGAAGTAGGTGCCGGCTACACATTTTTCTGGAGTGGAAGGAAAAGCGAGGAAAGACGCCAATCCGATGTGGGATTTGCCATTAAGTCTGCTCTACTTGGCAAACTAGCTGGATTTCAGAAGGCTATAAGCAACAGACGTATAACCATTATGTTACCCTTGCTCAACAGTAGTGTCGCAACACTCCCTGAAGTGAGGGGAACCTGCTACCACACTGTACTAACGGGATGTCTTCAGACTGGGACATAGGTGACCTTCATCTACAAAACACCACCAGCCTCTGGATCACTATCTCTCTCTCTCTCAACCTAGGGACGTTACTCCTTATAAACCTCGTCCTGAATACATGACACAACTCTGGTATCTAACTATGATAACAAGATGGTGTATTATACAAAATGAGGATGAAGAAGATGTATATGAGATAGACCGAGCGGCTGCTAGGCAAGACAAGACATGGACGTGCTGGAGCAGTCTCAGGGTAAAGGTGTCATCATCGGAACAGGTCCAGAGGATCACGCTACAGGTCAACTTGATTACGGCCTCACCGAGTGTATCCAGCCTTCAGCCAGATCTATTCTCTAAGTTGCCAGGACGGTGACTGTATCGACTCAATGGTACTTGGAACCTCTTGTCTGTGAATACCTGATAGACCGGCCCACATTATTCAATATATATCCAAATGTGTAATCCGGTGTATACTATCGAAGTAGCACGTAGACTGCTGGAAAGGTGAAAGTTCAATGTCTCTCTATATGCTGGCTAAAGTCAATCAAGTCACTGACATAGTAACCCTCCAGCATACTCATAATCATAAGCCTGAGTGGCATGGCACTCGGTAAAAGTGGAATAGTTCTTTAGCTGGCGATAGCTCTGTCGATAGTTTGCACATCTGGGACAAGAACGTCTCAGGTGTACTTGCCTTACGTTGGAGATCAGTAAACAAATAACAATAGAAGCCATCGTGTCAGATTCTAGTTACGTGACGTTTCGCTGGCAAAGTTGAAGCTGGTCCCATACTCCGATGTAAACTCTCGGGAGTAGGTACACCCTGAAGTAATTGCTGTGCCCAAAGACTGCTCACAACATCTCTTGCCCTGGTCCGTATCACTGGACCCGTCACCTGATCTCCACTCAGCTCTCAGGAAGGTAGAATATTGGAAGGACAATATTCGGTGAAAGTCGTGTGAATCAAGCTTGCCAGAAGCGCATACACTCCTACCCATGGTCCCTCAGCAGGCGGACCCTTCACATAAAGATCCCGACTCTCTCACTGGCTGCTCTCAGGTGCCGAGGATGAACTGGCCTAGGACCAGACAGGCAGCTGACTGAACGGCGTCATCTTCCCCGGACTGGAGTAGAAGTGGGCCCAAGGGTCTCGGTCCCATGTCTCTGAGGTGACGTCCTATCCTGAAAGACTTCTACATGACATATAGGGTTAGTGAATTAGGCATACTAGTAGGCAGAATGGCCCTAAAGTAGGGCCGATGACAAGGCATCCGAACCCTCTTCTTGTTATATCCAATCACTCTGGTTCACTTTCCCACTACCCGCCAGAGATTATGTGGTACCGTGCCTCAGGTACAAATATCCAAACATCCAATATAATATAAAGGGCGATTCCCCCCTGTAGCAGAAGCTCACAACCTGTTCTCCCCTCTCTCCCCAAGGGCCGGAGCATTTAGAACGGTGTCACTGTTCATCATGAACAGCCCTGACCCCACGTTGACTACCTCTCAGGAATCCACTATATATTAAGCTGGTATTCCGTCGAAGCATATTAACTAACGAACAGATGTGTCGAAAGCCAAGAAAAAAAGCCAATGGACGCCCCACCAAGCGACAACAATTTTATATATAGACTCATTGCACGACCTTAAAACGACCTCCGATCCCTCTGCCGACCGGCGCACTATCTTCCTCGCATTCGCCCGAGTTAATCGACATATCACATGACCCAGTATAGGCGACTCCTTAATCTACTTCCGGTTTCCCATCGGTGAACGCTTCCGCCACGCCGGCGCCGCTGCGCTCGAGTACATGACGCCGGCCACATGTGAACTCAAATTAAGGGTCTCGTTCCCTGAACTCAATTTTCCCAACCTACAGTGGCTTGGAATAAGCCGAGTCCCGATAACAGAATAATTATCCATGCATTACACTGCTGGTAAATACGCGCTTTCAGCAGGTTTAAATTCAGGCCCACAACAAGTTAACTGTTCACACTTGACCCACTTCAGCGCGCGACGGTCAGTACATGCGGCCTAGCTATCTCGGGCCACGGATTACCGACACTGCGTTAAATAAATCAATGGGTTACACATACCTTCAGATGGCAGTACAACTGGTAATATGGGAGCAGTTGTCAATCAAAAGGACTGGATGTCGAATCTCTTTGAAGACTATAAAGACATTAGTAGCCCAGATCTCCATTTTTTTACGGCGTCTGTTCGCCAGCTCAGACATAACACAACTGAGTCCTTGGTCTGGCAGGCTTACCACTGTCCATGCGCGCACACATACGCCATCAGTTACTGAGCTGTGCTCAGGTGGCAATCTAGAGTGTTCCAACAAGGGCGATTATCTCAGCGGCGACTTGGTCAGGGAATCTCGGGGTGGCGTCCCCTCGACCACATCGGCCGAATCGAAAGCGGTTTTGTGACAGGTAGAAAGCATGCAACCATCATGAGTGTTACGCACCAACCATGACCAATGAAGATGACGTCAAGAACAAGTTCTCTGAGAACATGCACAGTGATTTAACATCTGTTCTCAAAGGAGACAAACTTATACTCATTGGGAACTTCAATGCCAGAGTTGGCACGGGCACCACCTCTTGGAGTGGCATTATTGAAAAGCATGGAGTCGGAAATTGTAACAGCAATGGACTCTTCCTCCTTCTTCAGACATGTGCCGAACATGATCTCCTGATTACCAACACAATTTTCCGTCTTGCCATGAGAAATAGGACATCCGTGGATGCACTCTCGCTCGAAACACTTGCACCTCATTGACTATATCATCGTCAGGAGGAGTGACACACAAGACGTTCGGGTGACAAAATCCATGTGTGGTGCCGAATGCTGGACAGACCGTCGTCTCATTATCTCGAAAATAAACATACACATCAAACCACCACGGCGTCCTCAAGGGGTAAATGTGCAAACAAAAAAATAAATGTCACCCGCCTAAACAGCACACAAATGCAGTTGTCGTTTGAAAATATGCTGGAAGACAGCCTCAAGCCCAATACTGCAGCTAAACAAGATACAGAAACAGAATGGAGAGCCCTGAAGGACATAATTTACAACACTGCTATGGAAATCCTGGGTCCAGCCCCCAGAAAGCATAAAGCCTGATTTAACGAAAATTCCGAAGACATCACCAATTGCCGGCAAGGATCATCTTCTCCTCAAGGCATATTTGAATGACCCGAAGTCAACATAAAAAAGATGCCTTCAATAACATCCGGAGAGTAATGCAGCAGAAACTTCGGTACATGCGGGACTCCTGGGTGAGCAACAAAGCTGATGATGTTCAAGGCTTTGCTGACAGACATGATATGAAAAACGTCTACGACTCACTGAAAGCGGTCTAAGGTACTACATCACCAGGCATAGTTCCCCTCCCTAGTGCAGATGGGGGAACATTGGTCACCGATAAGAAAGAAATCCTTCAACGCTGGGCACAGCATTGCAGCAACATCTTAAATGAAACCTCTTCCTTCGATGATGAAATCATCAACTGCCTTCCTCAATCCCCCACTAATGATACTCTTGATGACCTGCCAACCATAGTGGAAGTAAACAAAGCCACCCAGCAACTGACTCTATCCTAGCATTGGTATACAAGGCCGGTAGGCCGGGCCTAACAGAGCAGCTTCACCAAGTCTTTACAAACATATGGGTGAACGAGACCATGCGTCAATAGTCCACCTTTACAAACGTAAAGGAAACCACCAGTCCTGTGACAACCACCGAGGCATCTCCTTGCTTTCAATCGCAGGGAAGATACTCGCCAGAATTCTTCTGTCGCCTCACGGTCCATCTCGATCAAGGTCTTCTTCCCGAGAGTCAATGGCGCTTCAGAAAAGAACGAATAACTGTTGACATGATTTTCGCTGCAAGGCAGCTGAAAGAGAAATGTCAGGAATAGAACTCCAAAATGTTCTCCACTTTCATTAACCTTAACAAGGCTTTTGATACAGTCAGCATAGAAGGACTGTGGAAGATTATGGCAAAATATGGCTGTCCACGAAAGAATGTCCGAATAGTGCGGCTATTTCATGACGGCATGCAGGTAAGAGTACAGGAAAATGGTGAACTGTCTGAATCCTTTCCTGTCACCAATGGAGTGAAGCAAGGATGTGTCCTGGCACCAACACTGTTCAGCCTCATGCTTTCATCTATGCCTGTGCCAACTTTGGGCTCAATATCAACTTGGAGAAGACTGTAATTAAGTACCAGCCAACTCTAGGCATTAATCAGACCTTCCGAATATTAAAGTGAATGGTCTTAGACTAAGTGTTGTTAACAAATTCACCTACCTTGGTAGCACTGTGTCACAAGCTGCCACAATTGATGATGAAGTGAATGCAAGAATCTCCAAGGCCAGCGCGGCCTTTGGCAGACTGTACAATAACGTGGGACAGAAATGAAAAAAGCCTGCAAACAAAGCTAAAAGTCTACAAAGCAGTTGTATTATCCACACTGCTGTATGCTTGTGAAACCTGGACTGTTTATCAGCGACACGCTAGGAAATTAAACCACTTCCACACAGTCTGCCTTAGGAAGCTATTGAAGATTAAATGGCAAGACAAGATCCCAGATACTGAAGTTCCATAAAGAGCGTCCATGCCCAGTATCCACACTCTGCTAATGAAGAATAAGATTCCCGGGCTGGTCACTTGGCTCGCATGTCAAGTCACAGGCTTCCTAAACGACTTTTTTACGGCGAAATGAGTTGTGATAAACGCTTCCAAGACGGCCAGAGGAAACGCTTTAAAGACACTCTGAAGATCTCACTAAAAGCTCTTGGAATTCATCATGACTCTTGGGAGCCTGCTGCCAAAGACCGAAATTCGTGGCTTACCTCATTACGCAAGAGTGAAGTCACTTGTGAAGCGACCAGGACTGCAAGAGCTGTGAAGAAAAGGTTGGACAGAAAAACCACTGCAGGAGATCCACCTTCTGGAACGTCAAGCATTCTTTACCCACATTGTCAAAGAACATTTCGAGCCAAAATAGGCCACATCAGCCATCTTAGAGCTCACGACACCATACTTTCAACCCCACTGGATGAAATGAGTGGTCATCATCATTCTTGATGGACAAAGAGAGTGTTATCTTTGTTATGTGTACATGTGAATGTATGTGTTATCTGTGTTATGTGTACATGTGAATGTATATGTTACTTGTGTTATGTGTAATATGAATTTATGTTACCTGTGGTATGTGGACATGTGAATGTATGTGTTATATGTGCTATGTGTTCATGGTAATGTATGTATTATCTGTGTTGTGTGCGCAAGTGAATGTATGTGTTACCTATGGTATATGTACGTGAGGAGTGGGGTTCAGGGACCAGTTTTTCCACCGACCCCACATTATTATTGGTGACATGTGCACATGTATGTGCTATCTATGTTACATGTACTTGAGGTTTGGGGTTCAGTGACCAGGATTCACAATGACCCCATTTCTTTTATTCGTGACTGCCATGATCCTAAATCAGGTAATGGAGTACGAAGTTTATAGAGTTTTAAGCTTCACGGTATTCAGCGTGAAGATGGCCTCAATTCATAGATTCACGCTTTGCATTAGAAGAGCGAGCGAGGGGACAGGGTCTGCTCCAAGCTAGCAGGCTGAGTTGGGCTTGAGCTACGGTCATGTGTGGACCTGGCTCTCGTTTCAAGTAGCGATGACCACACAATGTGCCACTACATTATTAGGAGTTTGAAGTAATCGTTAACTCTAGGTATTGTGTAAGAGTGACTGATGTGTTGTATACATGATAATGTGAACTGTATAATGTTTGCATATCCTTTACAGGACATCGCTGTTAACATCAGCATTTTTCAGCTGATTGTTGATTTCATGGCAAGATTACGCTCAGTTTAGTTTTAGTTTAGTTTAGTTTAGTTTATGGATCAACATCAATGCACACGGGTGCAACCCATAAGTGCTCCGTTCTCCTCCTAACTCACACCTGAGTCTGGAGAAACTCAGCTCAGTGCACGAACTCCGTAGCACCGCCGAGGATCCTGAAATACTTGGGTAGATTTTTAACTGGAAATTTTGCCCGGGCAGCGCCGTTAGGCTACTCTTTTTCGATTTCCAACTGCCAAGGGATTTTTTACGTGCGCAACAATACACACGGGCGTCAGATCTCACTACCCAGAGACCAGGGGAAATATACTGGAAGTCCTGGTGGATTTTTAAATAAATCTTGGTCCTCACCGGGGCCTGAACCCGGGACCTCCAGCACTCGAGGCGGACACCATACCTCGAGACCACGCAGCCCCCTTAAGATTACGGTCAGTACTTCGCCATTGCTTTCTGAGAGACCAGCTCACATTCCCCGTAAGTTATCGACGCGGTTAGAATCGCTACCGATTCTAGCCGTCGTCACGTTACTCACAAGAGTATACGGGATTACGGAGAAAGTCGTAAAGTCGTTAACTCCTAGGTCAGGGAGACCGGCGAACTGTATAATACTTAGAGTAAATGTAAGAGTTAGAACATCGCCAATGTTTTGTTCTTGAGGAAATGTCCAGTTGTGTTCTAAATAAGTAATCGTTATGGACTGTGAAGGGTGGAAGAGTTTACCATAATCTAATATAATAATAGAGATGGCTACAGTGAAAAGATCAGGGCATTGCCAGACAGAAATGCACTGACACAGAAGTGCGATCACACAGTCAAGAAGATCTTTAAAAAAAAAAACAACATTTGTGCCACAGCGAAACTTCTCCAAGTACTTCTAGCGCTGTGGCAATATGGAGAAAGATGTGTATGTGGCAGGGCGAGCGCTCTGTGCGCCAACCAGTCTCATCGGGGTTGTGATCTCATCCATGACGTATAAGATCATCCGTATCAACCCACGTGTCGTCTATGCCAATATATCGTCCAGTGACAATTACTTGTGCCGGCGCTGGGGCCAAGGAGCAGTGAACGCGTGCCTACGCTTCCCAACATTGAGTCGTGGGTTCAGAATTAGCTGCAGGCGATTTGGAATTAGAGAGCCGTTACGTTGATGTCGATGGTATGAGCGTCGTTCGTTTAGAAAGTAATGGCACATTACTGAATGTATAAATTTACTAGTATATCACCAACGACGAAAACATCATGGGGTAGATTGCGACCAGCTGTAAACGACACGCAATTAACTAAGTACTGTCTATATATTGTAGGGACATGGCAAATAAAGAGTGTGGTGAAACATGACAGAGGAAGCGTGTGCTGTAGGAACATGACAAAGGATGTGTGTGATGTGGTAACAAACCTCCACTGATGTATACAGAGCACAGATGCTGCACGCCATTCCCCGATAGAATCATTTGCTTCACCGTCTCCTTCAGGTCACAGTGGATATCCAGGGTTGTGTTATCCACTCGGGCAGTTCTGTTGTTTGTACAGCTCAAGCTGGCGTCTCCCCTGAAGTGGATAGTGAGGTTGAAGAGGAGATCTGCCGAAAATATAAATGGTGGAAATTTCAAAACAAATTTAAAAAAAAATTGTGTCTGTTCATGGTAGCTGGTTGTTATATGAAGACTTGTCTCCTTGTGTATAGTACATGGTAGCTAGTTGTTCATTGAAGACATACCTCCGTGTGTATAGTACATGGTAGCTGTTGTTCATTGAAGACATACCTCCGTGTGTATAATACATGGTAGCTGGTTGTTCATTGAAGACTTGTCTCCGTGTGTATAATACATGGTAGCTGGTTGTTCATTGAAGACTTGTCTCCGTGTGTATAATACATGGTAGCTGGTTGTTCATTGAAGACTTGTCTCCGTGTGTATAATACATGGTAGCTGGTTGTTCATTGAAGACTTGTCTCCGTGTGTATAATACATGGTAGCTGGTTGTTCATTGAAGACTTGTCTCCGTGTGTATAATACATGGTAGCTGGTTGTTCATTGAAGACTTGTCTCCGTGTGTATAATACATGGTAGCTGGTTGTTCATTGAAGACTTGTCTCCGTGTGTATAATACATGGTAGCTGGTTGTTCATTGAAGACTTGTCTCCGTGTGTATAATACATGGTAGCTGGTTGTTCATTGAAGACTTGTCTCCGTGTGTATAATACATGGTAGCTGGTTGTTCATTGAAGACTTGTCTCCGTGTGTATAATACATGGTAGCTGGTTGTTCATTGAAGACTTGTCTCCGTGTGTATAATACATGGTAGCTGGTTGTTCATTGAAGACTTGTCTCCGTGTGTATAATACATGGTAGCTGGTTGTTCATTGAAGACTTGTCTCCGTGTGTATAATACATGGTAGCTGGTTGTTCATTGAAGACTTGTCTCCGTGTGTATAATACATGGTAGCTGGTTGTTCATTGAAGACTTGTCTCCGTGTGTATAATACATGGTAGCTGGTTGTTCATTGAAGACTTGTCTCCGTGTGTATAATACATGGTAGCTGGTTGTTCATTGAAGACTTGTCTCCGTGTGTATAATACATGGTAGCTGGTTGTTCATTGAAGACTTGTCTCCGTGTGTATAATACATGGTAGCTGATTGTTCATTGAAGACTTGTCTCCGTGTGTATAATACATGGTAGCTGGTTGTTCATTGAAGACTTGTCTCCGTGTGTATAATACATGGTAGCTGGTTGTTCATTGAAGACTTGTCTCCGTGTGTATAATACATGGTAGCTGGTTGTTCATTGAAGACTTGTCTCCGTGTGTATAATACATGGTAGCTGGTTGTTCATTGAAGACTTGTCTCCGTGTGTATAATACATGGTAGCTGGTTGTTCATTGAAGACTTGTCTCCGTGTGTATAATACATGGTAGCTGATTGTTCATTGAAGACTTGTCTCCGTGTGTATAATACATGGTAGCTGGTTGTTCATTGAAGACTTGTCTCCGTGTGTATAATACATGGTAGCTGATTGTTCATTGAAGACTTGTCTCCGTGTGTATAATACATGGTAGCTGATTGTTCATTGAAGACTTGTCTCCGTGTGTATAATACATGGTAGCTGGTTGTTCATTGAAGACTTGTCTCCGTGTGTATAATACATGGTAGCTGGTTGTTCATTGAAGACTTGTCTCCGTGTGTATAATACATGGTAGCTGGTTGTTCATTGAAGACTTGTCTCCGTGTGTATAATACATGGTAGCTGATTGTTCATTGAAGACTTGTCTCCGTGTGTATAATACATGGTAGCTGGTTGTTCATTGAAGACTTGTCTCCGTGTGTATAATACATGGTAGCTGGTTGTTCATTGAAGACTTGTCTCCGTGTGTATAATACATGGTAGCTGGTTGTTCATTGAAGACTTACCTCCGTGTGTATAGTACAACATGGTAGCTGGTTGTTCATTGAAGACTTGTCTCCGTGTGTATAGTACATGGTAGCTGGTTGTTCATTGAAGACTTGTCTCCGTGTGTATAGTACAACATGGTAGCTGGTTGTTCATTGAAGACTTACCTCCGTGTGTATAGTACAACATGGTAGCTGGTTGTTCATTGAAGACTTACCTCCGTGTGTATAGTACAACATGATAGCTGGTTGTCCATTGAATACTTGTGTCCGTGTGTATAGTACATGGTAGCTGGTTGTTCATTGAAATCTTGTCTCTGTGTGTATAGTACATGGTGTCTTTCGCCATCAAGCCAACGCACTTCGACTTACTCCCCCAAGTCACAGACGAGAATCAATATATTAGCCGAACTGACAGGGTTGGGATAGAACCCGTTACTTCGGCATCAGCACACCGGATGTTTAAGAACGGGCGCTATTATCCATTCGGCCCTGCTGACCTCTAAATGTTGAGAATATCAGAGAACGAGAAGAGGTTTCATAATACAATAGAGAGTGTGAGAGTTAAGAATATCGTTGACAGAGAAGAGAGTTGAGAATATGTCTGACAGAGAAGAGTGTTTAGACTATCAGAGAAAGAGAAGAGTTTTCATAATACAATAGAGAGTGTTGATTTTTAAGAATATCGTTGACAGAGAAGAGAGTTGAGAATATCTCTGACAGAGAAGAGTGTTGAAAATAACATGGACAGAGAAGAATGTTGAGAAAATCATCGTCAGAGAAGAAACGAAAAGCTGAGGTCCTGAAATCTGCACGTCCTTGAACAGGGACTAGAACAATGTAAATGTCAGTGGAACAAGTGCTACGTTGGCACATACAGTTGCCACTGACTGTGGTATATTAAAACGTCTCTACAATTCCCTAGAATTGAATCGTTATGTACCATAATTTGAGGGGAGAAAAACGGGGCAAAACTTAACATGTGTGAGTCATAATTTATGCGGCCCCGGTTTAAATCACAGCAAATTATTGGTTGACTACCCGGAAAGACCGGCGCTAGATTTAACAAAGGGTAGCAGTCATTTTATTTTGTTCAGCGAGAAAAAAGGACACACACGTTAAGCTTCCCCACGAGGAGGGCAAAATCAGCCCAAAATAATTTCACTCTCTGGAGCATTAGATATGTTGAAATGCATTATGAATGTGTAATCATGTCTTTTGATAAGGTACATATATCATTGTGTTAAATAAGAATTGTTAAGATGATAAATCAACTATTCTTGTAAACAATTGCCCGATTAAATCTTTTCTACTCAGCGACCACTTTGCCTCACTGTCAAATTTCCTATGCTATACAGTTTCAAATTCCTATATTTAAATTACTATATGCATTGTGAAATTATCTCACTATCAATGCCTATAAATCTGCAAATATTCTATGTGCGTAGAGTGTTCACTATAAGTACATTTCAAGAACTTTCTCTCCATGCCGAAGCATAATATTGATAACGCATCTTATGGACTAGTTCATGGTGGAGAAATCGTTTTGCTAACTGCTAATCTGTAACTTGAGCTATCGTACCATTTTGGTACAATCTTCTTATTTACAGATTAGTAACCACACAATATGTGTGATGGACATGTAATCCTTTCATAAATATTGCTGGGGAAATGAAATGTTTAATGAGTATAATCTAAAGTAGAAAGAAAGAAGAACACTTCTAATACTAGCATCAGTTGGTGAGTTATATCACAGCGTTCACTAACCCCATGCTTCTATAGGCATTTAAAAAGACTATATGTTCTAATCTTATGGTTTGAAGAATGAGAGAAAATATCCCTAAAAATGGCCCCTGCATTATAATTATTATTATGATTATTGGTATGATTATATGAAGGATTCATGTTTTCTCTGTTATGAGATTAATATATATTCTGTTTGTGTTTGTTACATTTAATGCCGGAAGATACATTTTATTGTTACCCCTGGGGGGGGGGCATGATGGTGGTGATGTAAGGCCTTGTGTATGTCACCACCACAAGAAGATAATGTGAATGGTATGGTTATTGGCCTGTGGCCTAATGCTGATTACACCTAATGAAAGAAGACGACGAGTTCTGGGGAAAAGGCCTGTCTCAGAGATTCTTGTCATGGTAGGACAGGTGTGATATCAAGATGATTGGATGGTTAGGAACTCTCAGATCCATCAAATAGTCACAGTAACACCACCGGAAAAGACTACAGAGTGAGAATATACCTTACTCACATTTAGAGCTTGGATAACTCTACAACCAGCTTTGAGGGACAAGAGAAAGTGGAAATACTCTCCTATCTCCTTCCCCTTTTGTTCTTGTAATTGTGTTGTGAAAATGTTAACACACCACACATTAGATTAATGCTTGGGTCTGTATTCTTTGTCACTTCCAGCGCTAGAGTGTAGCAGGTGATGGTGTTTGGATGTTATCACAAAACCGGATTCTGGGTCAACAGCCGGTTGGTGTGAGTCATGAAAAATGTCCTAATACCTACAGTCTGGACCAAAACCAAAAAGTTGACTGCCACAATTATTAGCTGACTTTGTCATTCGAGGTAGATTTATCAATGGAGTTGATGAGTTCTGACTTATGTCGGGATACAATAGAACAGCGTTCCTTATTATCTTTGGAAGACTCCACTTGTTTCACAATCAGACAAAATGAACAACGAAACTATATGAGTCAATGGATATACACCTGCAGCAGAAAGAAATCAGCCTATTGTCTGCGGCTTCCAGTTTCACATACTCTAAATCCTCCTTTGACACCTGCCAGGTCATAGGCAGTAAAAGTCAACATAAGCTTCAAGACACTGAAACACCAAATGGGAAGAGACACCGAAACACCATATGGAAGACACTGAAACACCTTATAAAAGAAACCAGTCCAACTCAAGGTTCTAATTATGAAACACCATGAAAGGAGTCAGATCAACTCCTGATCTCAGACCTAAACACCATCAGGAAAACCATATGAAAGAAGCCAGATCAACTCTAGGTCCCAGACCTGAAAACCATCAGGAAGACCATATGAAAGAAGCTAGAGGAGTAAATGCCTCTTCGCATGCAACAAAAAGAATCATCTGATTGTTTGCGACTCCCAGTTTGTGTGTTGGAATGAATATTCTTCAGTTCCATGCCGGTGCAGAACAATCCTGGACATAGTCCCAGATGAAACCAATGAATGACTCTCAGCATTGTATGTCCTACACTGAAATGGAAATGCTGAATCAGAACTCTTTGCTGGTCCGATGTCGGCCTGATTGGCCCATCACTAAGTGTGGGATGGCCTATCTACATGATCCGGGTGTGTGACAAAGCCTCTTGAACCAAATTGGGAAACGGATAACATAAGCCGAGCTGCTGGACAGTCGTCACCTTTTTCATCTGTGAGATGATATAGGGAAGTACCTTGTGCGAAGACTCAAGTTGGATCCCCTAAAAGTTTGACAGACCTAGGCCTCAATTTCAATTGGACACAGCCCACTTGCATCAGAGTATTCATGAATTTAGCCTTATGGAGGGGATTAAGTGAATATTTTATTTCCGAATAGTATGGACTATAAAAGATTCACCAGCCAATCTCAGTGGACATAATGTGAGTAGAACATAACTGTGAGTACATTTATTTCTGTCCCCGGATAAATATGGACATTATCTGCGTTGTAGTGGAGAAGACTAACCGACTGCAACACCTAAGGAAAAGGACTAAAAATTGAATAATTAGTTTAATTATTAGTACTAACTGTGCTTTATGTGTGGTTCTTTTCATGCCATGGTTTTGTAAGGTCTGTAGTTTTTTCTTCAATGAGGGGTATAACCAAATAGTGGTTGTTGTTTTGGTTGAGTACATGAATATGATTGTATTGATTCTTGGGACAATGGTGTTACCATATTTTAATGTGTTTATTATATTGCATATCATCCCATGCCTGTTCAGAAAATTCAATTTGGTCATTATATATAAATATATATATATTACTTCTGATCTTGAGTTCATTAATATTGACAGTTGTTCCAATATTGATGTTTACTTCAAGAACTTGTTGATGTTTGGTCAACAGTGGTTGTTCTATATGTTGTAAACAATCAATGTCCTGTGACAATATACCACATTTTGGGAGTGATTTATTGGGAATAGAGAAATACACATAAATACATTTACATAAAGGAGTGAAGAATTTTCCCCCTTGTGTTTATGGTAGAATTCCATGACCACCTCAACTTGTAAGAAGGGAAAGAGAATCTAAAATAAATTCCCAAGGGATCCCCTAGACACAATTAAGCCAATATTCTCATATATTAAATCCTACATCCAACACTGACATTAGTCAAGACATATCAGAAGCTTACTTTTTCACCAGTCACAACTGTCAATATCTCAGTCCTATCTCAAGCTGATTATTTTAACAGTCACAACTGTCAATATCTCAGTCCTATCTCAAGCTGATTATTTTAACAGTCACAACTGTCAATATCTCAGTCCTATCTCAAGCTGATTATTTTAACAGTCACAACTGTCAATATCTCAGTCCTATCTCAAGCTGATTATTTTAACAGTCACAACTGTCAATATCTCAGTCCTATCTCAAGCTGATTATTTTAACAGTCACAACTGTCAATATCTCAGTCCTATCTCAAGCTGATTATATTAACAGTCACAACTGTCAATATCTCAGTCCTATCTCAAGCTGATTATTTTAACAGTCACAACTGTCAATATCTCAGTCCTATCTCAAGCTGATTATTTTACCAGTCACAACTGTCAATATCTCAGTCCTATCTCAAGCTGATTATTTTAACAGTCACAACTGTCAATATCTCAGTCCTATCTCAAGCTGATTATTTTAACAGTCACAACTGTCAATATCTCAGTCCTATCTCAAGCTGATTATTTTAACAGTCACAACTGTCAATATCTCAGTCCTATCTCAAGCTGATTATATTAACAGTCACAACTGTCAATATCTCAGTCCTATCTCAAGCTGATTATTTTAACAGTCACAACTGTCAATATCTCAGTCCTATCTCAAGCTGATTATTTTACCAGTCACAACTGTCAATATCTCAGTCCTATCTCAAGCTGTTTATTTTAACAGTCACAACTGTCAATATCTCAGTCCTATCTCAAGCTGATTATTTTACCAGTCACAACTGTCAATATCTGTCATATTTCAAGCTCATTATTTCACCAGTCACATCTGACAATGTCTCAGTCATATGTCAAGATCATTATTTCATCAGTCACAAATGGCAATATCTCAAGCTCATTATTTCACCAGTCACAACTGTAAATATCTCAATCATATCTCAAGGTCATAATTTTACCAGTCACAACTGACAATAGCACAGTCATATCTCAAGTTGTCCCTAATCCTCTTCAAACTATACATAGAAAGAATTGTTAAACAATCTGAACTGCCTGAACTTAACATCAATGGGAGAATCATAAACAATCGTAGGTATGCTGACGATACCGTGTTACTAGCAGAAAGTGAGCAAGAGTTGCAAGTCCTAGTGGAACAAGTAAACTGGCACAGTGCAGAATGTGTCTTAGATATTAACATCCAAAAACAAATAAAAGCTATGATAATTAGTAGTGAAAAGAAAAGGTCATCAATGAACATCACAGTAAACGGGGAGATACTAGAACAAGTATCACAAAGGCTCACAGGCTGTAAAACCAATGCACTAGGTACTAATAAAAAGAAAACAATAGAAATCTCAAGCTACGGCTTGCAACCTGGAACGTGAGAACCATGTGTCCAGGATTTTCCACTGACTTGACCAATATTGACGATGTGAGAAAAACGGCTGTGATTGATGCCGAACTCAATCGTCTTAACATTGATATTGCTGGCCTGCAGGAGACTCGCCTCGCTGAGGGAGGGTCACTCAGGGAAAACAATTACACCTTTTTTGGAAGGGTAGAGTGCAGGCAGAAAAAAAAAAGCAACACGGTGTGGGCTTTGCAGTGAAGAATTCGCTACTGGGAATGATTGAAATTCCAGCAGGAGGAAATGAAAGACTATTATCCCTGCGCTTGGCAACCTCTTGTGGTTTTGCCACCATTATTACTGCATATGCACCGACACTCGATTCCTCTGATGATGTGAAGGACTCGTTCTATGAGGAGTTAGACTCCGTGATCGAGGCAGTTACAAAATCTGACTACATTTATATGCTCGGTGATTTCAATGCTCGTGTGGGCAAGGACTCAAGTTCATGGCCAGTGTGCCTTGGAAAATACAACATCGGTCGCATGAATGGAAATGGGCAAAGGCTGCTGGAGCACTGCACCAGAAACGGCCTATGTATTACAAACTCATTTTTTAAAACAAAAGAGATGCATAAGGTCACATGGAAACATCCAAGATACGGCACCAGCTGGGTTTACGGCACTGTGGATCATAAGAGGCAGGACTGGTTTGCGGCAAACAACCATATACTGCAGCCCTTGATTGATAAGAAGAAGAAAGCTCTCTTAAGAAACAAGGAAAGACCAACGTGTAACACTCTGAGTGAGCTAAAGCAAGCTAGGAAAGATGTGCATAAGGCTTCCAGGCAGTGTGCAAATGATTACTGGATCAAGTTATGTGAGTCCATTCAAATCGCAAGTGATAAGGGAAACATCAGAAGCATGTATGAAGGAATAAAGAAAGCCTGTGGTCCAGTGAACAAAAGAAGTGCACCATTGAAAACCTTGACTGGAGAATCATAACTGATAAGAAACAGCAGATGGACAGATGGGTAGAGCACTATTTGGAGCTTTACTCAAGTGAGGCGAAACTAGCGGATGATGCCCTCAACGCCATGGAGGTTCTACCAACTCTTGACCACCTGGACACACTTCTCACCATAACAGAAGTTAAGTGTGCTATAAATGAGCTTGCATCTGGCAAGGCTCCAGGTAAGGATGGGATTCCAAAAGAGGTTATCAGGAGTGGGAAAGACACACTCACTCGGCAGATCCACCAGCAAATAGATCTATGCTGGCGAGAAGGACAATTCCCACAGGATTTCAAAGATTCAAGCATTCATAACACTGTACAAGAACAAGGACGATCGGAGCGACTCACTTCTGTGTATTGTTGGAAAAGTATTTGTCAGAATTGTTCTGCGCAGACTTCGAGTCCTGGGAGATCAAGTCTACCCCGAATCACAGTGTGGTTTTCGACAGAACAGGTCTATCATTGATATGATATTTTCATTGCGACAAATGCAAGAAAAATGCCGTGAACAGAATCAACCACTGTTTATTGCCTTCATCGACCTCACAAAGGCATTTGATTTGGTCAGTCGTGAGGGTCTGTTCAAGGCACTAAAGAAGATTGGCTGCCCACCAACTCTTCTGTCCATTGTGGAATCATTCCACACAGGCATGAAGGGTATAATCAAGTTTGATGTGCAACTTCTGAAGAGTTTCAAATCAAGAGTGGAGTTAAGCAAGGTTGTGTACTAGCTCCCACCCTGTTTGGAATATACTTTTCACTTCTACTGAAATATGCCTTTCGTGATCAGGATGGTGGTATATACATTCACTCACGCTCAGATGATGGCCTCTACAATGCTCAGAGATTGAAGGCCAAGACCAAAATTAGGAGGGTACTGATCAGAGAGTTGCAGTTACGACCCACTCTGAGGAAGAATTACAATGTCTACTATCTGCATTCTCCAATGCTTGTTCTTAATTTGGTTTAACAATTAGCAAAAAGAAGACATATTATGTCACAAGGTGCACATGGGGTACCATCAATCTTTATTGACGACGCCGAACTAGAGATGGTAGACCATGTTACCACTGATCCATATCTAGGATCAGTGGTAAATAGCAAATTATCCCTAGATCAGGAAATCAACATCCGGATTGTTAAGGCAGCAACAACAATGAACAGGTTAAGAAAAAGAGTCTGGGAGAACAGGAAGCTTACTGCCAAAACAAAAGTCCTTGTCTATCAAGCCAATGTCCTTAGTACTCTTCTTTATGGCAGTTAAAACCTGGACAACTTACTCACACCAAGAAAAACGTTTAAACAGCTTTCATATGCGGTGTCTGCGAAGAATTCTTGGTATTAAGTGGCAAGACAAAATCACAAATACTGAAGTATTGGAAAGATCAGATTGTGTGACGGTTTATCCCATGCTCAGTCTTAGTAGACTTAGATGGATAGGACATCTTAGGAGGATGGATGTTGGTAGAATACGAAAGGGCATCATTTTTTGGTGAATGACAGATGGGTAAGAGATCTCAGGGTCGGCCTCTACTACGACACAAAGATGTGTGTAAGCGGGACATGATTGATGCAGGCATTGATAATGCACATTGGGAGCAGGTCGCCGCTGAACGTGTTGCATGGAGGGCAAACATCAGAAATGGAATAAAGACAAAGGAGAACATTATTGCAGATAAGTCACACACCGAGCGCGTGAGACGTAAGATGGTGCATGATGGTGGAAATGACCACATGTTCATATGCACCCACTGTGAACGGACATTTACAGCGCGAATTGGCCACTATCAGTCACATTAGCTACCGCCATAGGTAAAAGATATTATGGCTTTTTGAAGCACAAACTATCGTCTGTCAAGACGGCAAGGTGCTAATGAAATGACTAGAACAAGTAACAAGTTTTTCTTATCTTGGTCATATAATAACAGATGATGGCAGAAGTGAAATGGAAATCAAAAAGATAATAGGAATGGCAACAAATGCTTTCAACGGCATGAAATCAGTATCAACATCTAGAGAGATTAATAACTCATTAAAAATGATAATTGTCAAAATGCTACGTATATTCAACGCTACTGTATGGCGCGGAAGCCTGGACATTGAACAAGCAACTAAAAAGTCGCATAGAAGCCATGGAGATGTGGATATACAGACGAATAGGTCGTATTCCATGGAAACAAAAACAATCAAATGCTGAGGTACTAGAACAACTGAGAATGAAGAGAGAGTTGATGAAAGAAATAAAAAGGTGGCAATATTTTGGCCACGTTAAAAGACATGATACTCTTATAAAAACCATACTGGAAGGCAAGGTTGAGGGCAAGCGGGAAAGAGTTAGACAACGATACAATTGGAGGATAACATCAAGAGATGGAAGAACATCAGCCTGACAGAATGTACAGTCAAGGCGAGAGACAGGTTAGAGATCCATTGCAGCCAACCTTCACTGTGGAGACGGCACCTGATTGGTTGATGACTGATCTCAAGCTCATTATTTCATCAGTCACAAGTGACAATAGCTCAGTCATATCTTACGCTCATTATTTTACAAGTCACAACTGACAATATCTCATTTATATTTCAAGCTCATTATTTCACCAGTCACAACTGACAATATCTCATTTATATTTCAAGCTCATTATTTCACCAGTCACATCTTACAATATCTCATTTATATTTCAAGCTCATTATTTCACCAGTCACATCTGACAATATCTCATTTATATTTCAAGCTCATTATTTCACCAGTCACATCTGACAATATCTCATTTATATTTCAAGCTCATTATTTCACCAGTCACATCTGACAATATCTCATTTATATTTCAAGCTCATTATTTTACAAGTCACAACTGACAATATCTCATTTATATTTCAAGCTCATTATTTCACCAGTCACATCTGACAATATCTCATTTATATTTCAAGCTCATTATTTCACCAGTCACATCTGACAATATCTCATTTATATTTCAAGCTCATTATTTCACCAGTCACATCTGACAATATCTCATTTATATTTCAAGCTCATTATTTCACCAGTCACATCTGACAATATCTCATTTATATTTCAAGCTCATTATTTCACCAGTCACAACTGACAATATCTCATTTATATTTCAAGCTCATTATTTCACCAGTCACAACTGACAATATCTCATTTATATTTCAAGCTCATTATTTCACCAGCAACAACTGACAATAGCTCAGTCATATCCCAAGCACATTATTTCACCAGTCACCAACAATAATAATCATGGGCAGCAGGAAATGTCTGTGGAACGCTAGGCTGCCGACACGACACCGACCACGTCACCCGCCGAGTCCCGAGTGGTCTGTACAAATACTGGTCTAGAACCATATACCCAACACACTTTATGGCGTGTAGAATTACCGTATACGTGTCACAGATACCCGAGTCATTGTGTTCCTGGGGTTCGGAGGCCGTCGGTGCGTTCTTGGGGGTCAGGCCCGTTAGTGGGTTCCTGGGGGTCGGAGCCGTCGGTGGCTTCCTGGGGTTGGGGCCGTTGACTTGGTTCCAGCCCAGAAATTCGACGTTTTAACTGTAAACTATAGAGCGGCACAGTGAAGACAGAAATGTCATGGTTTGGCTGTAAACTAAAGAGAAGCATAAGTGACGACATAAATGTGATGTTTTGACTGCAAATTAAAGAGAAGCACAAGTGAAGAAGTGAATTGGTTCCAGTAAATATTCTTTATTATTCTTAAATCTTTCCCATCAATGTTGTTGAAAGATATCAACATTGAAGGGAAAGATTTAAGAATAATAAAGAATATTTACTGGAACCAAGTATCAGCAATTAAAATGAGAAATAAAGAGGGTAGTTAAGAACAGATAAAGCTAGGAGTACGACAGGGATGTGTCTTGTCACAAGATCTCTTCTCCCTATATACGGAAGTAATAATGAGAGAGATCAAAGAGATGCCAGGAATACTAGTTGGAGGTTATAATATAAATAATATACGCTATGCAGATGACACAGTATTGGTGGCGGATAATGCAACAGACCTACAACAATTATTGGACATTGTAGTATCAGAGAGTGCACAGAAAGGACTCTCCTTGAATATCACGAAAATAGTAACAATGGTGACATCAAAGAAAATGGCGACACCAAAATGTGACATAGAAATAGAAGGGGAAATTCTCAACCAAGTGGATAATTTTAAATACCTAGGGGCACTTATAACATCAAGATGAAAGATGTACAACAGAGATTAAGAGAGGCAGAGGCAGACCAAGAGAAATGATGCTGGACGGATTGAGACGGTGGCATGGAGGAATATCATCAGCAAAGTTGATCCAGAACACCAAAGACCGAGATCCGTGGAGAGCCATGAACGCCTACACCAGCCGGCACGGCACTTGATGATGATGACAAGTGAAGACAGAAATGTCATGTTTTGACTGTAAATTAAAGTGAAGCACAATTGAAGACAGAAATGTGATGTTTTGACTGTGAAGTAAAGAGAAGCACACGTGAAGACAGAAATGTGATGTTTTGACTGTAAATTAAAGAGAAACACAAGTGAAGACAGAAATGTGATGTTTTGACTGCAAATTAAAGAGAAACACAAGGGAAGACAGAAATATGATGTTTTGGCTGTAAATTAAAGAGAAGCATACTTGAAGACAGAAATGTGATGTTTTGGCTGTAAATTAAAGAGAAGCACAAGTGAAGATAGAAATGTGATGTTTTGACTGTGAATTAAAGAGAAGCACACGTGAAGACAGAAATGTGATGTTTTGACTGTAAATTAAAGAGAAGCACAAGTGAAGACAGAAATGTGATGTTTTGACTGTAAATTAAAGAGAAGCACACATGAAGACAGAAATGTGATGTTTTGACTGTAAATTAAAGAGAAGCACACGTGAAGACAGAAATGTGATGTTTTGACTGTAAATTATAGAGAATGACTCGTGAAGACAGAAATGTGATGTTTTGACTGTAAATTAAAGAGAAGCACAAGTGAAGACAGAAATGTGATGTTTTGACTGTAAATTAAAGAGAAGCACACATGAAGACAGAAATGTGATGTTTTGACTGTAAATTAAAGAGAAGCACACGTGAAGACAGAAATGTGATGTTTTGACTGTAAATTATAGAGAATGACTCGTGAAGACAGAAATGTGATGTTTTGGCTGTAAATTAAAGAGAAGCACACATGAAAACAGAAATGTGACCTGTGATTGTTTAAGGTATATGGTGTCTCCCCACACGTACCACCAGCCGACACTCCATGGATCACGTGGTCAAAAGTCCGACCAACGCATTGACTTCGGAGAATATTCTCTGGTACACATTATAGACTGCGTCAACTGGTCAAGACAAACAAATTTCACACTGAGCGGGAGTTGGACACATGATCACCGGGTCGGCAGGCGTAAGCTCTAGCCACTGAACCACCATTCGGTCGGCAGGTAGGTGCTCTAGCCACTGAAAAACCACTGGCCGACATGAAGGATATTTCGAAGACAAGAGGGCATACCTGCGATAATTACCTGGAGTATTGAGTCGAATTCGGAGCCAAGTGAAGTGGCTGGACTGATTTAATGTAATCACAACATTGTCAAGGATAGGTTGTGTCAAGCACGAGCTATCATTCCCGTCTGTTGTCTTGTTGTGTGAAGTCCACGCTCTGTAGGCCAGGTCGGCTGTGGAGACCAGGGTTTGGTTACAGTAACATAAAGGCCATAGTTGTGTTGCAGCATGATGGTTTCATGAATATGAAATATAAAATCAAGAATCAACATCACAACACTCAGGACAACCTCACGCGTGCTCAGTCCCCCTCTAGTGTATCCAGCTGAGAATTCCTGCATTCAGGACATACCCTCGCATGCTTCGTCACCTTTTAGAGTAGCCAGCCGAGGGCTCCCAAGCTGATGGTGCCAGTGGCAGTAACTCACAAGTCAGGGCTGTGTTGTAGCATGATGGTTTCATGAATATGAAATTTGACATCAAATATCAAGAACACAAGACTCAGGACATGCCCATGCGAGCTCGAAAGATGAGTGACTGGAAGTGTCAATTGTAAGACGGGCCTATGTGCCCAATTTGTGACCCTTTGAAAATCAAGTTCGTTCTTTCGTTCGTTCATTTTAGCGTAGCCAGCCAAGAGTTGCCAAACTGATGGCAGCAGTGATAGTCTGAAAGTCCGCTTGTATGTTCCTCTAAATCAGGGGTCACCAAACTTTTTTCACGGCGGGCCGGATAACTGACAAAAATGGCGTGCGCGGGCCGGATAGTCATTCTGTACAATACTTGCACCGTCTCCGTGGCGAAGGTTTACGGGTGGGCTTCGTAATCCCGTATACCAGGGTTTGAAACACAGCTGCGCGCTATTTGGCAGCAGACAGCGTTGCGCTGGGTTTTTTTACGCTATGGTATAGGCGCCGGTCGTTCAGAAAGCAATGTCAAACTATTGAACGTAACTTGCCAAGACATCAACAACAGCAAAAAATCCTGGTGTTGACTGGAAACGTCCTGTATAGGATATGCAACTAACTTTAACAATACTTGGAAGCCAGAACGAAATCTCTGGGGGGAAAAGACGAAAAACTAAGTTAATCATGGGTGAGCGGCGTGCAATGCACAAAAAAGAAATACAACCAACATATTTATACAATGAAAATAAAAAGTTTTCAAAAAAGGCGACGTTAGCAAAAAGATAGTTACATCAGTCCTAGTGTGCACACATCCGAATCTCACAAACAAAGCAGCAAATAAGGTTGGTGAGATGTGTGAAACTGATATTTGGCTTTCAAAATATCATCAATGTTTGGTTTGGAATTGCTGCATCCAATCATGAGCATTGCTTTCAAATGTTTTCTCTGTCTGTCTGTCTGTCTGTCTGTCTGTCTGTCTGTCTGTCTGTCTGTCTGTCTGTCTGTCTGTCTGTCTCTCTCTCTCTCTCTCTCTCTCGGGGGGGGGGGGGGGGGGGGCTGAGTGGTCTCAAGGTATGGTGTCCGCCTCGAGTGCTGGAGGTTCCGGGTTCAAGCCCCGGTGAGGACCAGGATTTTTTCACGTGGACTTCTGGTAACAAACTCCCCTGGTCTCTGGGTAGTGAGATCGGACACCCGTGTGCATTGTTGTGCACGTAAAAAATCTCTTGGCAGTTGAAAATCGGAAAAGAGTAGCCTAACGGCGCTGCCCGGGCATAATTTCGAGTTACAATTCTACCCAAAGTATTTCGGGATCCTCGTCTGTGCTACGGAGTTCGTGCACTGAGCTGAGATTATCCGGTCTCAGGCTTGAGTTAGGAGTAGAATGGAGCACTTATGGGTTACACCCGTGTGCCGTGATGTTGATCCGTCGACTAAGCTAAACTAAACTAAACTAACTAATATTTTCGTAATAACACGAGGCTTCTATGGCATTTTTATGCAATGTTTGTTACTTTATTGTCTCTATTCACACTTGTAGTTCACTTACCTATCACTGTCAAAGATATTCTTGTGCCATACCTATAAAATTGATGACAGGCAAAAAGAAGTAAATTTTTCTTGCGCAGCGGGCCTGTGTTGACAGGCGGACGTATCTGGGGGAGGGAAAGATGTGTGTTTGTGTGTGTGTGTGTGTGTGTGTGTGTGTGTTTGTCTGTGTGTGTATGTGTTGCCATGGAAACCATGTTAACATCAGAGCGTAGGCGGCACTACAACGAGCCGGGGAAGGCCTTGGGATGGCGCGAAATAAGCAAACATTACAATGAACAAAAAAATCTAGATATAATAATTTATAATTGAAAATAATAAATTTAAGACACATAGCAGCCAGGAGGTCTCCGCACGTGTGAAGATCTCCTATTATTCTAAACATAATATTTACATTTAAATTGTATCACAACGTCTGGCGTTCCATACCTTATATCAAGCAAGTTCGAGTACTTTCGGCGGGCCGGATGAAATGACGTCGCGGGCCGGATCCGGCCCGCGGGCCGTAGTTTGGTTACCCCTGCTCTAAATGACTGAGTCACCAGAGCCCCTGCTTATCTCCCACTGAATCAGTATCTCATGGTGTGGGTCTTTGGTTTTGTTGCACTTTCCTCTCGATCCCAGAGACCATTCACTACATCCGCCTTGTGAGCTGGTCGTCAAAAGGTGCTGGAGCAGCCGTTCTATCTATCTGCCTGTTCACTTCCTTGCACACCCGCAAGCCCTGGGCAATTCTTCTTCTTCTTATAGTCGATGCCGTGTGGCGTTGGTGATCATGTCTGTCCACAGCTTCCTGTCTCTTGTGCTGTCAATCTTCTTATAGTCCATGCCGTGTGGCGCTGGTGATCATGTCTGTCCACAGCCTCCTGTCTCTTGTGCTGCTAATCTTATTATAGCCCATGCCGTGTGGCGTTGATGATCATGTCTGTCCACAACCTTCTGTCTCGTGTACTGCTAATCTTCTTATAGCCCATGCCGTGTGGCGTTGGTGATCATCTCTGTCCCAAACCTTCTGTCTCATGTGCTGTCAATCTTATTATAGCCCTTCCAGTGTGGCATTAAGGATAATGTCTGGCCCCAGCCTTCAGGGTCTTGTGCTGCCATTCATTTCTGATATAATATTCGTCTACGTTATGATGTTCTTCATTTGAAGGAGTGCAGTGTTTGCTTGTCCTATCGTGTTCTTTATCTCAGTGATGCATCTTCCATCTGATGTTATCCATGTGCCTACATATCTGAATATCTGCACTTGGCCCGAAATAAAGTCCTTTACTTTAATTGCACTTTTAGGCACAATCTATTTCTTTCGTATCACCATAACGTCTGTCTTTCTGTTATTCACAGTAAAGCCCATTTGTTCTCTTTCTACAAACCAGTCTATCTATCATTTACTGTAGATCCTTCTCACCTGTTACGATCAAGACTGTCATCGGCATAACGTAAGTTATTTATATTATGTCCACCAACCAGTATTACTGACATATTTTCTGTAGATCTCATTAAATGTTCACTGTACATTAATTTATTCAGTAGCATTTACTTTGCAGAAGCTCGCTCCCTTAACAATCTTCCGGAAAACTTCTCGGTCATAAGCAAGATTTCCTGTATCCGTTACACTCATCTAGAGATCATCTGCCTCACCCTGCACCCATCGTCTCTTTGATTTTCCTCTTCCTCTCTTCCGAGGCATATACCCCTCCATTATTGTTCTCTCAAAACTTTCGCGACGCTTAAAGTGTCAAAAATACTTCAATTTCTTTTCTTTATCTAATTAGTAACCGAACGTCTTCATTATTCAGACTTTGTCGTATGGATGCATTTGTTATTTTCTGTACCCACGATATTCTAAGAACGTCTATATCATTTATATTCAAAGGCATTTATGCGCTGTTCTGTTTGTTTAGTAAGTGTCAAGGTCTCACAGGCGCATGTTGCAATGGGAAAGATGCATGCTCTAAAAATCTAATTTGTGTAGGTCTATCTGTCCCACAATTTATTCAGTTGCTTTAAGCTTTTAGGAGCAATAGATATTCGTCTTTTAATTTATTTCATTGTGTCCCCATTGTTGGTAATAAATCGCACACCATATTAAAGATTTTCCACCACCTCCAATCTTTCCTCATTAACATATACTTCTTTCTCCATTTTAGTTTTTTGTGTATGCATTATCTTTGTTTTTGCTATATTAAGATATAAGTTGTGATTTTCGCAATTCTTTTGGGTTGAGGTTATTAGTATTTCTATACATTCTGTGATGTGGATAGTAATACTGTATCATCAGCATATCGAGTTCACTGTATAATGAGAACAAATTAGGATACAATACTGTCAGATTCTTGCATGCAGCAATAACACAGGCTCGCAATCACCAACAGATGTGATACAAACACTGTCACAGAATGACTTGACGTGACACACTACAAATACAATTCAAACACTTTATTCACGCGTCTCACTCATCACAATCATTACATCCATTACATGCATCGCGCAATTACAATATCGATGCCATAATACAATCAATAGACATATCAATGTAATGTATACAACACACAAGCGCACAGTCTCCTATACTTACACAGGCTTTCTATCTATTATCATTCATCTACACAAGTATACAAGCACCATTCATTCCGTCTGTCCTGTACAACTTCACCGGGCCGTCTGGCCGCTAACCACTGTGAGTTGTCGCTAGACGGAGTTGTGCCCCTGCGTGGACTCCATGTTCCACGCATGCACCGACTGACTATTCCTACCACAGCGTGGTTAGCGTCGCTCACAGGTGGACCTGGCCGTAATTGCCAGGCTCCGTTGACGACGACGCGTTAGAACAGGTGGGGAGATTATGACATTCTCCCGCCCTCCTTTTCATGAAAGGAGAATCCTTTCATGTACTCTATATACAAATGGGTTTATTAATTTCCTGTCAGAATCGACCCATTGTTTGTCATCTGACGTGACACTTTGGTTTATATTAAAATATGTACATAATTGTCAGTTATATACACACACACTCTAATGATGCTGTTAAGCAACACTCCTCAAGTGCAATCCACTAGATGGATTATTACGTTAGTTGCAATATGACACAGCCAGTCCAGTAGCTATCAGCGAGCAATGCAACTACTGCTCAACAGATAAACAAAAATAACAAAAACGGCATGTCAGGCCGCGAGTCCCTCCCTATGAGATGACTCCAACAATTGACCCCAACCTCATCTGGTCGGAAAGTCTCATGTAGGTCTACAACTTCGGTAATTACTACCATGCATAGTTGATGTCACCTTGATGTGTCCCCTTTCTGGCAACTAAAGATGGTTTTTAAAACCTGTTACATTACCACTAATTTCAATTGTTTCCCTTGGTTGTAATCAGTGAAACAATACAAAATCTATGAGCGATAATTTCTACATGCTTTCAAAGAAAATAAATTACATTAGTAAATCAACTTCTAAGCGTTATAGTTTGATGCTTATTGACAATAGTGAACCAAAGGGAACAATGTGAACAATTTAATCAACTTATGATTCTAAAAATTACATCTATCAAAATCCTTGCATACATTTTGTATATGCAAATTTCAGCTCACAAAGTTTTATCATCGTCAATTCTTTGTGAGAATTACACTATAGTCTGCTATTTTTTAAAATTTATTTACATAAATACCGGAAGTACACAGCTGGTGTTTTGAGGTGTAGTTAACACAACTTTTCTTCCGTGGGATGTTATATACACAAACGGAGTACACAGTTTTAAGAACAGCTGCTGGATTAACTCTTTCTTTCAAAATATGGATTAAAGTGTTCTGTAAATCCGGATGTCCACTGCCCCTTTTCACATGAGTAAAATACGTCGGAACACTCTGCTTCGCAGGTACTACAAATAATGGAACAGTTCAAGTACAGTAAGTCTTGAAAGCACGTAGCACTGTTCGTTACAATGTTAATACATATTTAAAATAATGTTACCTTTCGATCACACACAACACAAGTATTCATCGCACTTATCACAACAACTGTAAAATATATGTACTATATTTACATTGGGACGTTGTCCCTATCACAATTTCTACACAGCGTTACTGAAATAATTTCACACTTCGCTGTGATGCTGAGCGCTATACTACTATGCAGATTACTCATTGGTCTGCTGTGTGCGCTCAGGCACAGATAGGCTATCGGATGCGTCGTAAGGACATCTGGAAAGAAGGTCAGCAATCGTATTCTGTGTGCCAGAGATATGCCTGACTTCAAAACTGAAATCTTGCAGTAATAGTGACCATAGTGCTACCCTGTGGTTGGTAGGAGTACCGGTCCTGATGATTGTTAACGGACTATTATCTGTCTCAACTATGAAGTGTTTACCAAGAAGAAATCTGGATAATTTTTTCACTGAGTACACAAGAGCAAGGGACTCAATTTCAGGCGTAGACCAAAGTTTCTCTCTTGTTTTTAGTTTCCGGCTTACGTAGTAAACTGGGTGGAGAATTTGGTAGTGCTGTTGCAAAAGTACTGCCCCAATCGCTACGGAGCTCGCGTCAGTTCTTAATCTGAAAATAATATGCAAATTTGGTAATTTAATAATGGGGTTACTAGAAAATTAGGATAACACTATTGTAAATGCAGGTCTTAGGCATTCGCTGTTTACAATTTTGTTAGGTTTGTCCTTCGTTAGTAGGTTAGTAAAATACTCCGTCAATGTGGCAAAATTTGGTATAAACTGTAATAGTTTAACAGACCTAGGACACTTCTCAACTCTTTCTTTTTTCGTGGGAAAGGGCGACGATTTGAGAATTCGTGACACGATGTTATCGTAAGTCATGACAAAGCCATTACAAATTTTGTACCCCAAAAATGAAATTTCTTGGTAGGCTATGTCGCCCTTTAGATGGTTTGACTGTCAACCCGTGGTGTCTGATCCGGTCAAATGTCTGCTGTAATGTTACTACAGGGTCTGTCATAGTCTTCGTAGTACGCAGATGTCGTCCATGTATGAATTATATTGGGGATGTCTGTCAGAAAAAGTCTCGTCATCCGTATAAATGTCGCCGGGGCATTAACTAGCACGAATGGAAGCTTGCACCATTCGTATAGTCCCCCGGGGTGGCAAAATGCTGTCAGATGTATGCTGTCCTGAAGTACCGGTATTTTGCCAATACCCTTTTGTCATGTCCAGTTTTGTAAAGTATCTAGAATCTGTCAGTTCAGTCAGTATGTCCTCACAGTTGCTCATTGGTTCTAAATCCAACTGTGTGATATTGTTAAGTTTCCTATAGGTCCAACACAGAGGGCCTATCGTGTTGTCCTGTCTTTTTCACTATCACTATCAGTGAACAAAAATGTTATTGTGATCGTCTGATGATATGATTCTTCTCAAGTCTAGAATTTCCTGATGTAATTTCTCTTGTAGTGTATCGAATGGAGTATGGTCTGCATTTTATGGAGTGTTGGATGTCAGGGTAATGTGATGATGCACTAAGTTCTGGTTGTCCTGGATGGTTGGAGGAAAATGCTACTGTAGTCCTGTAACTCCTGTAACAGTTGTCTACAATTGTCGGTCTCTGTCTGAGTTAAATTAGGATCTATGTAGATGCCATGCAGATTGTTTGTCGTGTCAAGTGATGGGGTCGGTAGTTCGTCGGTCTCGTCAATCGTCTGCGTGGTCCACTATCGTTGTGCTTGCTGCTGTCTCGTCCTGGTCTTCGTCTCTGGTGTAGTATGGTTTTAACATGTTGATGTGAAATATTTGTGTTTGTCTTTTATTGCGATCTCAAGTCCACTTTCGAGATTTGTCTCAGTACTTTAAACGCTCCTTGCCATGAGTCTGTCAAAAGATGTCTGTCGCTTGGCAAAAGAAGTAGTACGTCTTGTCTAGGTGTCAGTGTTATTGTCCTATTTCCTCTGTTTGCATACTGTCTGTAAATAGCACCAGATTGTTTTAGTTCTTCTTTAGCTAACACACAAGATTTCATTATCCTATCACGCAATGATGTTACATGTTCATATGATGATATTGGTGTAAGTACAGTTATACTTTCAGTTAAAAATAGAATGGTACATAGATAAGGGGCCCGCGTGGTTTGGCTCCATATACAAGTTCAAATGGTGAGAAACCTGTACTGGAATCAGGTACTTCGCGATATGCAAATGTATGGCAGGTAAATAAGTATCTCAGTCCTCAGGATGTTCCTGGGTAACTTTTAATAGCATATGCTTGAGATCACCGTTCATCTTTTCTACAATCCCCGTAGAATGAGGGTGGTATGGGCTGTTAAAGCACTGCTTTACCCCTAACATTCTAGAAAAAGCTTGAGTGGCTGCAGCTATGAACTGACTTCCACGATCTGAGAGAATGGTATCGGAAACCCTACTCTAGAAAAAATGTTAAAGAAACTTCCATAACATCCTTTGGGGAGTTATGTTCTTAAGTGGAATTTCTTCAGGCCATCTGCTACAGAGGTCAGTTATCGTTATTATGAACTTATTTTCCCCTTGATGTTACATGGGTTTTGAGGACCTACAATGTCAACAGATATCTTTTCGAAAGGTCTACTTGCTAAATCCGTTACTTGTAGTTCAGCTTGCGGGTGTTTACCCTTTTTAACAAGCTTCGGCAGATGTCACAAATTCTGCAATATTGCTTAGTATCACTGCAGAATTTAGGCCAGTAGAACTGGGTAATACTCGAGACCTAGTTTTTTTTAATAAGCCATATGCCCTGCAAAGGGTATGTCATGTGCTAGATGTAAAGCTTGTTTGCGGTGTTCGGTTGGTAACACCGTTTGCTCAGTGGTGGTGGTACCTTTGGTGTAGTACCGAGTAAGGATACCACCTTTGAGTGCAAAATGCCATCTAGCATTCTTTGTAATTCTTGGCTTTTGGCCTATTAAATTAAAAAAATTTGTGCAATGATAAATCAGCCTTTTGGGCTGTTATGAAATTTTCCCTCATGGTCTTAGGAGGTAATATAACTGGGGTTAACATTTCCAAAGCCTCAGTTTTGGGTTTAAATTTTATCTTGCACTTTTGCAGCGGATCTAGTTACTGCATTTGAAATATCAACAACATGACAAGGTGATGTTACATTTAAATCAATACAATCATGTGATGAAGTTATTGAATTGGCAAAAATACATTCATTCACAGGTGATAATACATTGTTGTCAGAGTCCAGAAAGGGGACAGTGATGCAGTGACATCGTTACGCCCGCCAGGCGACTTAGCTCCCAGTAGGGACACAGTAACTTCGTTACGCCGCCAGGCGAGTGGTAGTCACCGGCCTGCAAGACTGCTGGCTGACAAGCGACCAGCGGTCAAGCAAGGACGACGCTAAACGCACGCATGCCTCGTGACGTCACCTGAGGTGGGAGGCAAGTTGCGAACTAGCGGCAGACAGCTCTGGGACACGGACGTGGACGGACGCAAGATAGAGAGAAAGGCGTTGTGTGGTTTCTGTGCTGAAAGTCGAGTGTCTGGACATCTTGAGAGTGAGACGTGTGAGCTGTATTGTGGATGTAAGTGTAATGAAGTATCCAGTATATATTGTTGTGATCATCGTTCTGTATTTAATATGTGAATAAATCCATTGAACGGTGTGTCGTTGAGTCTTACGTCAAATCACGTTGTATTTGTACTGTCTCACATGTGTTAGGAAAGCGAGCCAAGTTTAAGACCCTGACATGTGTGGACGTGGTGGCATTCGTCCGGCTTTGAAATGAACGTGTTTATGTGATAAACGATTTAAAACTAGAGTTTGTGTACTTAAAATTTTTTGTCAAACTTTATAGTACATGTAAATGTGATCGTGGAAGGCTCATTTTGATTAGTAACTACATTGTTTAAACATGAAGACTATTTGTAAACGTACAGTGCATAAATATTGTTTGATCTTGTAAACGTGTAAAACATTGTGATTTGTGAAACTTGTCACCGTTTTGACCTTGTCGACATTGCGATCTTGTCGCCATTTTGACCTTGTCGCCATCTTGTAAACTTGATGTCTATGTCCTTACTGAATGTCATCTTGATGTAAGTGATGTGTCATCAATGTTGTAGAGTGTTAACATACATTGTAGATTGTCTTTGTGCATTGAGTTGTGGAAAGCAGAAAGTCTTAGGAAAGAAAGTAACTTGTATTAAAAAAAAAAAAAATTGTTGACAGACAAACTTACGACCTACAATTACACTCAACGCCATACAAACCTAATCAATACGTAGTGACAAGCAGGCACACACCAACAAATAGACGCTAATTCATTTTCCTCCAAAAACAAAGCAGGTTTTTCCGTACCATCCGAAACCTTGCCGTAGAGGTCATTTGTGCTTTTCGAAGTAGCGACCCTACAGTTCCTAGCCCGATTTCCAACCGTTCTTCACCGCTATCCAGGGCACTTGAGTATATTTTTCTTGTAATTTACTTTAAGAATGCAATTTTAGGCACGTATTGTCAAAATAAATCAATTGTAAACTGTTCATTACTAACCACTTATAACATATTTTGTGTGGCTGGTATTTCATTGACATTTTTCATCATGTCTTCATTGAATGATTTCATCGATATGGGGTTAAAATTGAAGTTAAAAAGGTGATGAGTTAACAAAATGGAGTGAGAATAAATACTCTGAATACCTGCGCGAGAAAGCTACTGAACGCGATGAAAGAGCGGGTGAAAGAACATTAACTCAAGCAGAGACAAACAGTTGCAAACAGCTTATACAACAGTACAACATCACCTTTTCCCAAAAACCCAGGACAAACAGAATTAGTACAACATCACATCACACTCACATCAAACACACCCATAAAATGCAGACCATACACCATCCCATTACACTACAAAGAACAGTTACACCAGGAAATCATCAACTTAGAGAAAAACAACATCATAAGACGATCCCAATCAGATTTCTCATCTCCAATGGTGATTGTACGCAAAAAGGACAATACAATAAGACTGTGCATTGACTATAGGAAGTTAAATAAAATAACTGTTCTAGATTTGGAGCCAATGGCAAAACTGACGATCTTCTGACAGAACTGACAGACGCTAGGTTCTTTACGACGTTAGATATGACGAAAGGATATTGGCAAAAAGCAGTAGACGAACAGAGCAGAAATCTGACAGCATTTGCCACATTTTGGGGCTGTACGAATGGTGCAAACTTCCATTTGGGCTAGTCAAAGCCCCAGCCACATTCGTACGTATGACGCGACTTCTTCTAGCAGACATTCCTAACATAATTTGCTATATAGACGACATCTGTGTTCACACAGAGACAATGGCAGAGCACATTAAGACGTTAGAACAGACATTTGAACGTATTAGACAGCACGGACTGACTGTAAAGCCTGCGAAAGTAGACATAGCCTACCAAAAGGGAAAAAACTTTTTTGGGGTACAAAAAAATCCAATGGCTTTGTCACGACAGACGATAAAATTGTGTCCAAGATACTAAAACTCTCACTTCCGACTACTAAGAAACAAGTCAGAAGTCTTTTGGGATTAATAAATTATTACAGGCAGTTCATTCCTGATTTTTCCGAACTGACCGAAGTGTTTACTAATTTTCTAACAAAAGATAAACCGGAGAAAATTGTACACAATGAATGCCCCAAAAAATTTCATTCAACAAAGTACTTGCGTGTTTTTTTTGATAATAGTGTAAACAATCTCATCCTGAAATTGCCCAAATCCATTTACCTTTCAGATTGCGTACAGATGCTAGCTCCGTGGCGATTGGAGCAGTCTTGTTACAAAAAGTACAATAACACGCTTCATCCTGTGTACTTCGTATCCAGAAAACTAAAAGCCAGAGAACGGGCTTGGTCCATACCTCAGTTGGAAGCCCTAGCTTTAGTGGTGGGTATAACCAAATTGTCCAGATTTCTTTTAGGACGGCCCCTTCATCGTAGAATCTGACAGCAGCCCATTGCGTTTTTTAAATTCAGGAGTACCTTCAAAACATATGGTAGCGCGCTGGTCTCTGAAACTTCAAGATTATAGCTTTGAGGTTCGACATATCCCAGGCAGAACCAATTCAATTGCCGATCTTTTGTCCCGTTGTCCGACCGACCCAGTAAGCACCAATGTCTGAGTGCAGTGTGTACACTCGGACCGACACAGCCAAATTTTTAGTGAATAATTTTTTCTATTCACAAAAAGCTGTGCAATGTCTACAATGTGATGTGATAGGGGTTACTCCCCCTTATAAATAGTGTTCTTATTTTTTTAATTCATGTAGTGATTGTCGTGTATAATTGTGTAGTGTGTGGTAGAAAGCGAACTTTATTAATTGTATATATTACCAACAAGAACAGTGTCACATTCGCTCAAAAACTTACCTTAAGCGAACTATCCAATTTGACAGTGACATCTGCGTGTGGATCATTCCAGGGATATTTTAATGACGTGTGTGAACGTGTGAACTAAACATTGACAGCTACACCACTGCAGAAAACCGAAATCCATAATGTTCGGTAGTGAAACATCCAAAACATGAACAGTCAATCGTAATCCAGAAGGTTTTGTGAAACATCCAACGCATGAACTGTGAAAACAGGGTACCTTCCGTAACTACATCAAACCGGAACAAGTGTGTTCTACAAGCTTCAACATCAGCTGGTTTTAATGTTCGTGTGTACTTCCGGAGTAGTTAGAAATTTAGAGTAAAAGTAGCAGACGACATATAAAAGTTTAAAAAGCTATGACGATTCTAACATCTTTAGGATTCTATAAAATGAAATACACGAATTGTGTGTTTATATATTTCTCTAGTGTAATCTTAGAATCATATCTTGATTAATGTATTCATATTACCGACTTTTTCTCGTTAATATGAAGAAACGTCAAGCGATGACACTAAGAAATAAAAGAATTATTGTAAATTATTGTATTTCATGAATGTTAAAATTATTTCCCTTTCATTTATTTGTTATTACATCAATTACACAAAGGGCCATAATTTGAAATGTATTCAGTAATGTGTTGTATATAAACATGTTGTTGCCAGACGGTTGACACAACAGGTAGGCATTTACTAGGCATGGCAAAGAGTTACCAACATTGCAGACCAACACAAGAGCTACTGACCAATAAGGGCAGGGTTTGAGCGTTTTATGCGAGTTATATATAGTCGTATTTCAGTCTAGCTAGATGGTTTTTATTTCAAGAACCATATTATTACTTTTTTTTTTCAAATTGCTGCGAGGTAGATGCGTGAAGCTGGTACTACCGATCTGACTGGGTCGTTAATGCAATTGAGGTAATCAGCCATCGAGACGATGAAACCTGACAAGTGTTAAAGATTGAACACCACATGTCGTTGAATGCAACTTCCATTTCTTATATATTTCTATGGCATATGTGTATGTATTTGTATTTTGATACCAACGTATATAACAACAAAAGGGTAGACTCTGACAAGGTTTAAATATTAACCCATTATGTATATATATGATACGTGAAAGATGACATCTTTCATGAATTTGCCGGGGAGCGTGTCAGAGTCCAGAAAGGGGACAGTGATGCAGTGACATCGTTACGCCCGCCAGGCGACTTAGCTCCCAGTAGGGACACAGTAACTTCGTTACGCCGCCAGGCGAGTGGTAGTCACCGGCCTGCAAGACTGCTGGCTGACAAGCGACCAGCGGTCAAGCAAGGACGACGCTAAACGCACGCATGCCTCGTGACGTCACCTGAGGTGGGAGGCAAGTTGCGAACTAGCGGCAGACAGCTCTGGGACACGGACGTGGACGGACGCAAGATAGAGAGAAAGGCGTTGTGTGGTTTCTGTGCTGAAAGTCGAGTGTCTGGACATCTTGAGAGTGAGACGTGTGAGCTGTATTGTGGATGTAAGTGTAATGAAGTATCCAGTATATATTGTTGTGATCATCGTTCTGTATTTAATATGTGAATAAATCCATTGAACGGTGTGTCGTTGAGTCTTACGTCAAATCACGTTGTATTTGTACTGTCTCACATGTGTTAGGAAAGCGAGCCAAGTTTAAGACCCTGACAATTGTCAACAGTATGTTCAGTTGAGGATGATATTGCCAATTAACTTCTCAACTCTTTCTTTGCGTCGGAAGCGACGATTGAGAATTCGTGACACGATGTTATCGTAAGTCATGACAAAGCCATTACAAATTTTGTATCCCAAAAATGAAATTTCTTGGTAGGCTATGTCGACTTTAGATGGTTTGACTGTCAATCCGTGGTGTCTGATCCGGTCAAATGTCTGCTGTAATGTTACTACATGGTCTGTCATAGTCTTCGTATGTACGCAGATGTCGTCCATGTATGAAATTATATTGGGGATGTCTGTCAGAAAAAGTCTCGTCATCCGTATAAATGTCGCCGGGGCATTAACTAGCACGAATGGAAGCTTGCACCATTCGTATAGTCCCCCGGGTGTGGCAAATGCTGTCAGATGTATGCTGTCCTGAAGTACCGGTATTTGCCAATACCCTTTTGTCATGTCCAGTTTTGTAAAGTATCTAGAATCTGTCAGTTCAGTCAGTATGTCCTCACAGTTGCTCATTGGTTCTAAATCCAACTGTGTGATATTGTTAAGTTTCCTATAGTCAACACAGAGGCCTATCGTGTTGTCCTTCTTTTTCACTATCACTATCAGTGAACAAAAATGTTATTGTGATCGTCTGATGATATGATTCTTCTCTAAGTCTAGAATTTCCTGATGTAATTTCTCTTTGTAGTGTATCGGAATGGAGTATGGTCTGCATTTTATTGGAGTGTTGGATGTCAGGGTAATGTGATGATGCACTAAGTCTGTTTGTCCTGGATGGTTGGAGAAAATGCTACTGTAGTCCTGTAACTCCTGTAACAGTTGTCTACAATTGTCGGTCTCTGTCTGAGTTAAATTAGGATCTATGTAGATGCCATGCAGATTGTTTGTCGTGTCAAGTGATGGGGTCGGTATTTCGTCGGTCTCGTCATCGTCTGCGTGGTCCACTATCGTTGTGCTTGCTGCTGTCTCGTCCTGGTCTTCGTCTCTGGTGTAGTATGGTTTTAACATGTTGATGTGAAATATTTTGTGTTTGTCTTTTATTGCGATCTCATAGTCACTTTCGAGATTTGTCTCAGTACTTTAAACGCTCCTTGCCATGAGTCTGTCAAAAGATGTCTGTCGCTTGGCAAAAGAAGTAGTACGTCTTGTCTAGGTGTCAGTGTTATTGTCCTATTTCCTCTGTTTGCATACTGTCTGTAAATAGCACCAGATTGTTTTAGTTCTTCTTTAGCTAACACACAAGATTTCATTATCCTATCACGCAATGATGTTACATGTTCATATGATGATATTGGTGTAAGTACAGTTATACTTTCAGTTAACATAGAATGGTACATAGATAATGGGCCGCGTGGTTTGGCTCCATATACAAGTTCAAATGGTGAGAAACCTGTACTGGAATCAGGTACTTCGCGATATGCAAATAGTATGGCAGGTAAATAAGTATCTCAGTCCTCAGGATGTTCCTGGGTAACTTTTAATAGCATATGCTTGAGATCACCGTTCATCTTTTCTACAATCCCCGTAGAATGAGGGTGGTATGGGCTGTTAAAGCACTGCTTTACCCCTAACATTCTAGTAAAAGCTTGAGTGGCTGCAGCTATGAACTGACTTCCACGATCTGAGAGAATGGTATCAGGAAACCCTACTCTAGAAAAAATGTTAAAGAAACTTCCATAACATCCTTGGCAGTTATGTTCTTAAGTGGAATTTCTTCAGGCCATCTGCTACAGAGGTCAGTTATCGTTATTATGAACTTATTTCCTCTTGATGTTACATGGTTTAGAGGACCTACAATGTCAACAGATATCTTTTCGAAAGGTCTACTTGCTAAATCCGTTACTTGTAGTTCAGCTTGCGGGTGTTTACCCTTTTTAACAAGCTTCTGGCAGATGTCACAAATTCTGCAATATTGCTTAGTATCACTGCAGAATTTAGGCCAGTAGAACTGGGTAAGTACTCGAGACCTAGTTTTTGAATAAGCCATATGCCCTGCAAAGGGTATGTCATGTGCTAGATGTAAAGCTTGTTTGCGGTGTTCGGTTGGTAACACCGTTTGCTCAGTGGTGGTGGTACCTTTGGTGTAGTACCGAGTAAGGATACCACCTTTGAGTGCAAAATGCCATCTAGCATTCTTTGTAATTCTTGGCTTTTGGCCTATTAAATTAAAATATTTGTGCAATGATAAATCAGCCTTTTGGGCTGTTATGAAATTTTCCCTCATGGTCTTAGGAGGTAATATAACTGGGGTTAACATTTCCAAAGCCTCAGTTTGGTTAATTTCATCTTGCACTTTTGCAGCGGATCTAGTTACTGCATTTGAAATATCAACAACATGACAAGGTGATGTTACATTTAAATCAATACAATCATGTGATGAAGTTATTGAATTGGCAAACATACATTCATTCACAGGTGATAATACATTGTTGTCAGAGTCCAGAAAGGGGACAGTGATGCAGTGACATCGTTACGCCCGCCAGGCGACTTAGCTCCCAGTAGGGACACAGTAACTTCGTTACGCCGCCAGGCGAGTGGTAGTCACCGGCCTGCAAGACTGCTGACTGACAAGCGACCAGCGGTCAAGCAAGGACGACGCTAAACGCACGCCTGCCTCGTGACGTCACCTGAGGTGGGAGGCAAGTTGCGAACTAGCGGCAGACAGCTCTGGGACACGGACGTGGACGGACGCAAGATAGAGAGAAAGGCGTTGTGTGGTTTCTGTGCTGAAAGTCGAGTGTCTGGACATCTTGAGAGTGAGACGTGTGAGCTGTATTGTGGATGTAAGTGTAATGAAGTATCCAGTATATATTGTTGTGATCATCGTTCTGTATTTAATATGTGAATAAATCCATTGAACGGTGTGTCGTTGAGTCTTACGTCAAATCACGTTGTATTTGTACTGTCTCACATGTGTTAGGAAAGCGAGCCAAGTTTAAGACCCTGACATGTGTGGACGTGGTGGCATTCGTCCGGCTTTGAAATGAACGTGTTTATGTGATAAACGATTTAAAACTAGAGTTTGTGTACTTAAAATTTTTTGTCAAACTTTATAGTACATGTAAATGTGATCGTGGAAGGCTCATTTTGATTATTAACTACATTGTTTAAACATGTGTAAGACTATTTGTAAATGTACAGTGCATTCATAATGTTTGATCTTGTAAACGTGTAAAACATTTGTGATTTGTGAAACTTGTCACCGTTTTGACCTTGTCGACATTGTGATCTTGTCGCCATTGTGACCTTGTCGCCATCTTGTAAACGTGATGTCTATGTCCTTACTGAATGTCATCTTGATGTAAGTGATGTGTCATCAATGTTGTAGAGTGTTGAGATACTTGTAGATTGTCTTTGTGCATTGAGTTGTGGAAAGCAGAAAGTTTTGGAAAGAAAATAACTTGTATTAAAAAAAAAAAAATTGTTGACAGACAAACTTACGACCTACAATTACACTCAACGCCATACAAACCTAATCAATACTTAGTGACAAGCAGGCACACACCAACAAATAGACGCTAATTCATTTTCCTCCAAAAACAAAGCAGGTTTTCCGTACCATCCGAAACCTTGCCGTAGAGGTCATTTGTGCTTTCGAAGTAGCGACCCTACAGTTCCTAGCCCGATTTCCAACCGTTCTTCACCGTATCCAGGGCACTTGAGTATATTTTTCTTGTAATTTACTTTAAGAATGCAATTTTAGGCACGTATTGTCAAAATAAATCAATTGTAAACTGTTCATTACTAACCACTTATAACATATTTTGTGTGGCTGGTATTTCATTGACATTTTTCATCATGTCTTCATTGAATGATTTCATCGATATGGGGTTAAAATTGAAGTTAACAGGTGATGAGTTAACAAAATGGAGTGAGAATAAATACTCTGAATACCTGCGCGAGAAAGCTACTGAACGCGATGAAAGAGCGGCTGAAAGAACATTAACTCAAGCAGAGACAAACAGTTGCAAACAGCTTATACAACAGTACAACATCACCTTTTCCAACAACCCAGGACAAACAGAATTAGTACAACATCACATCACACTCACATCAAACACACCCATAAAATGCAGACCATACACCATCCCATTACACTACAAAGAACAGTTACACCAGGAAATCATCAACTTAGAGAAAAACAACATCATAAGACGATCCCAATCAGACTTCTCATCTCCAATGGTGATTGTACGCAAAAAGGACAATACAATAAGACTGTGCATTGACTATAGGAAGTTAAATAAAATAACTGTTCTAGATTTGGAGCCAATGGCAAACACTGACGATCTTCTGACAGAACTGACAGACGCTAGGTTCTTTACGACGTTAGATATGACGAAAGGATATTGGCAAATAGCAGTAGACGAACAGAGCAGAAATCTGACAGCATTTGCCACACCTTGGGGACTGTACGAATGGTGCAAACTTCCATTTGGGCTAGTCAATGCCCCAGCCACATTCGTACGTATGACGCGACTTCTTCTAGCAGACATTCCTAACATAATTTGCTATATAGACGACATCTGTGTTCACACAGAGACAATGGCAGAGCACATTAAGACGTTAGAACAGACATTTGAACGTATTAGACAGCACGGACTGACTGTAAAGCCTGCGAAAGTAGACATAGCCTACCAGGAAATAACTTTCTTGGGGTACAAAATATCCAATGGCTTTGTCACGACAGACGATAAAATTGTGTCCAAGATACTAAAACTCTCACTTCCGACTACTAAGAAACAAGTCAGAAGTCTTTTGGGATTAATAAATTATTACAGGCAGTTCATTCCTGATTTTTCCGAACTGACCGAAGTGTTTACTAATTTACTAACAAAAGATAAACCGGAGAAAATTGTACACAATGAATGCCTAAAAATTGCATTCAACAAAGTACTTGCGTGTTTTTCTGATAATAGTGTAAACAATCTCATCCTGAAATTGCCCAATATCCATTTACCTTTCAGATTGCGTACAGATGCTAGCTCCGTGGCGATTGGAGCAGTCTTGTTACAAGAGTACAATAACACGCTTCATCCTGTGTACTTCGTATCCAGAAAACTAAAAGCCAGAGAACGGGCTTGGTCCATACCTCAGTTGGAAGCCCTAGCTTTAGTGGTGGGTATAACCAAATTGTCCAGATTTCTTTTAGGACGGCACTTCATCGTAGAATCTGACAGCAGCCCATTGCGTTTTATAAATTCAGGAGTACCTTCAAATCATATGGTAGCGCGCTGGTCTCTGAAACTTCAAGATTATAGCTTTGAGGTTCGACATATCCCAGGCAGAACCAATTCAATTGCCGATCTTTTGTCCCGTTGTCCGACCGACCCAGTAAGCACCAATGTCTGAGTGCAGTGTGTACACTCGGACCGACACAGCCAATTATTAGTGAATAATTTTTTCTATTCACAAAAAGCTGTGCAATGTCTACAATGTGATGTGATAGGGGTTACTCCCATTATAAATAGTGTTCTTATTTTATTAATTCATGTAGTGATTGTCGTGTATAATTGTGTAGTGTGTGGTAGAAAGCGAACTTTATTAATTGTATATATTACCAACAAGAACAGTGTCACATTCGCTCAAAAACTTACCTTAAGCGAACTATCCAATTTGACAGTGACATCTGCGTGTGGATCATTCCAGGGATATTTTAATGACGTGTGTGAACGTGTGAACTAAACATTGACAGCTACACCACTGCAGAAAACCGAAATCCATAATGTTCGGTAGTGAAACATCCAACACATGAACAGTCAATCGTAATCCAGAAGGTTTTGTGAAACATCCAACGCATGAACTGTGAAAACAGGGTACCTTCCGTAACTACATCAAACCGGAACAAGTGTGTTCTACAAGCTTCAACATCAGCTGGTTTTAATGTTCGTGTGTACTTCCGGAGTAGTTAGAAATTTAGAGTAAAAGTAGCAGACGACATATAAAAGTTTAAAAAGCTATGACGATTCTAACATCTTTAGGATTCTATAAAATGAAATACACGAATTGTGTGTTTATATATTTCTCTAGTGTAATCTTAGAATCATATCTTGATTAATGTATTCATATTACCGACTTTTTCTCGTTAATATGAAGAAACGTCAAGCGATGACACTAAGAAATAAAAGAATTATTGTAAATTATTGTATTTCATGAATGTTAAAATTATTTCCCTTTCATTTATTTGTTATTACATCAATTACACAAAGGGCCATAATTTGAAATGTATTCAGTAATGTGTTGTATATAAACATGTTGTTGCCAGACGGTTGACACAACAGGTAGGCATTTACTAGGCATGGCAAAGAGTTACCAACATTGCAGACCAACACAAGAGCTACTGACCAATAAGGGCAGGGTTTGAGCGTTTTATGCGACTTATATATAGTCGTATTTCAGTCTAGCTAGATGGTTTTTATTTCAAGAACCATATTATTACTTTTTTTTTCAAATTGCTGCGAGGTAGATGCGTGAAGCTGGTACTACCGATCTGACTGGGTCGTTAATGCAATTGAGGTAATCAGCCATCGAGACGATGAAACCTGACAAGTGTTAAAGATTGAACACCACATGTCGTTGAATGCAACTTCCATTTCTTATATATTTCTATGGCATATGTGTATGTATTTGTATTTTGATACCAACGTATATAACAACAAAAGGGTAGACTCTGACAAGGTTTAAATATTAACCCATTATGTATATATATGATACATGAAAGATGACATCTTTCATGAATTTGCCGGGGGAGCGTGTCAGAGTCCAGAAAGGGGACAGTGATGCAGTGACATCGTTACGCCCGCCAGGCGACTTAGCTCCCAGTAGGGACACAGTAACTTCGTTACGCCGCCAGGCGAGTGGTAGTCACCGGCCTGCAAGACTGCTGACTGACAAGCGACCAGCGGTCAAGCAAGGACGACGCTAAACGCACGCCTGCCTCGTGACGTCACCTGAGGTGGGAGGCAAGGTGCGAACTAGCGGCAGACAGCTCTGGGACACGGACGTGGACGGACGCAAGATAGAGAGAAAGGCGTTGTGTGGTTTCTGTGCTGAAAGTCGAGTGTCTGGACATCTTGAGAGTGAGACGTGTGAGCTGTATTGTGGATGTAAGTGTAATGAAGTATCTAGTGTATATTGTTGTGATCATCGTTCTGTATTTAATATGTGAATAAATCCATTGAACGGTGTGTCGTTGAGTCTTACGTCAAATCACGTTGTATTTGTACTGTCTCACATGTGTTAGGAAAGCGAGCCAAGTTTAAGACCCTGACAATTGTCAACAGTATGTTCAGTTGAGGATGATATTGCATTATCAACTATACATTCAACAGAAGATGTTATACTGTCATGTGGCATATCATTTACTTCAAGAAGGTTACCAACGGTTATGTCACAACATGGGTTGGATAATGCTGCGCATTTAACCTTTCCTGTGAGAAATGGGGTGTCAAAATATGCTCATGCAAGTGGGTATTTCTCTATGTTACCTGAGAAAGTTCTGCATGTAACATGTTTGCCAGTATAATCTGAAGGTAAAATAAAGTCTCTCTTCAAACCAATAAGAGTACATCCACTATCCCGTAAAACGGTGGCAGATTTGCCATTTACAAACCCTTGGTGGATGTTAAGTTTGCCTTTGGAGTTTATTACCAAATTAGCTTCTTCATTGGCGATAGGTATTGAGTGGCCGCATGTTAATAAGCCATCCTCATGAAAACCATCAAAAATGGTACATTTATGAAGATGAAATACATCAATGGCCTGTGCTGCATTAACAGGATGATTTTCTACTTTTTCCTCATCTGAGGAAGAGCTATCAAACATGGCTGCATTAGCCTTTCTGGTCATTTACGTTTACAAGCATGACGCCAGTGGCAATATGCCTTGCAATGGAAGCATTTGGTTAGTCGTTTATAGCTCTTTCTCTCCTTATCTTGCTTATCTATATAGTTTTGCATGTATGTGAGGTACCCTGGGTGTTTGTCACACATATCACTTTCGTTATGTGGAAGATGGCAATATCTGCATTGGTAGTATTTATCAGCAGATTGCTTAAAGGGTTTCTGTTTCGTGTAGGGACCTGACTTTGTTCTGTCATAGGTAGTGGCTGCTACAAAGTGTGTGTCAGTCAATCCACTAGTAAAACACTGTTTGTTGGCTGTGAAATAAGCCGAACCTCGTTTCTCAATATGTTGCACACTCTCGCACTCACATTCGTGCAGAAATGTAGAAAATGGTGGTGGTGGAGATGTAATAATTTTATCTCTCAGAATTATATCTTTCAACTTATCAAAATTGTCCTTTACTTTGGCTGCTGACAGCCATTTACTAAATATATCCTGTACTACTGAGATGTAGTCAGAAAACGTTTGTATAGGTTTTGGAGCTAATTTACTAAACTGTTCTCTGTAGCCTGCTTCATCTAACAGGAAATGTGACATAATTGTAGACTTAATATATTGATAATCTTTCCAAAGGTCTTTGGGAATGGTCTCTATCACTTTGAGAGGTTCCCCTTGTAACAAGCTACGTGGAGGGTCCCAAGTAACTATGTAACAATATTTCAATATTATTCTATAGCCCTGGCTGGGATAGGTCTTTGCTTGCCAACCCTCCTCCGTTTCCCCCGGACTCACTGTCACTCTCTCTCTTTCGACCTCAGGACCTATTTCCTGCAGGGTCGTTCTGACTGACACGCATACAACATGACGTTCTTCAACATATTTGTAATTGGAAATTTAATAACTCAATACATAACAGCACAGAAAAAATATCTGGCGATTAACTCATAAACATCTACACACAATCTAGAGAGAAAACTAGTCCATACAATATCAACACAAATATAAATATCCTAGATCATCGTTTTCCATATTGTCCCATGAATTCACAACCACCTCACAGCAAGTTCCCTGGTCTTTATTTCCCGCGTAGGTTGTTCGAACAACAAGGTTCCATCGATCCAGGATTCCAAGTTTCCGTGGCCTACACGAATGTAGTGTGTCCAATGGTTAGGGAAAGTGCCCTGGGATCACGTGGCACAATTTTGGTGGGGAAATACTCAAGGAGAATAAATAGGATATATGTACGGGTGTGTCAGTGACTTAGGCGGGATCTAACCCAAAATGCAAACATACTCGATCCCAGCTCAACGAAAAGCCTGCCGAGGTGTTCTGAAAACATTCGTTCGGGCCCGCCGTGGTTCTATCTGGTATAGCCCAACAGCAGCAGCGACTTCATAGTAAACATAATGTTCTATGTCGATGCTCTGTCGAAACCCCCGGCTATATTCGCCGTCAAAAGAAGGATCCTTTCATTCCCCAGCAGTAGGATGCGGCACTTTATCTGTAAAATTCTTTAAAACTTCAATACATTGTGCCGACAACAACCGACAAGGTTGACAACGGACATTTCACGCCAACCATTACCCTAGGTCATATTTGGTGCAAGGCGTGCCATTGGGTTTTCCCGAAGAACAGATAGATTACAAAGTATTCGTGTCAAATGCTCGGGTTATGAAAGTAACCCAGAGAATCCCACTCCGAAGGAATTGAGCGGATAGGTATGAGGACATGGGCCACTGGGGTTTCGCTACATAGGCCCCCTCTTAAGAAAGTCGAACCCTACGAACTTTCAACTGCCAGAGGTTCTGTTCGAATTACCTCCCCCTCACCTTCGACCATAGGATGACGTGACATAAAATCCGCTCCCACATTCTCCCTTCCGGGGATGTATTCGACCGTGAACTGATACGGTTGTAAGAGCAATGACCATCTCTTTAACCTTGCGTTCAGTTTCTTGGAAGTTGCCAAAAACGTCAGAGGTTGATGGTCGGACTGCATTTTGAACGGTACTCCATACAGATAAGGTTGAAATTTCTGTACCGCCCACACTAGAGCCAAACATTCCCGTTCGACGGTGGAGCAATTCCGTTCCGCGGGTAACAGTTTTCTACTGGCATATGCCACCGGACATAGCACAGTAGGATCATCTCGCCCTTCCTGCAACAGAGTTGCTCCAATCCCTATGTTACTCGCGTCGGTTCTCAGAACAAACGTTTTCTCCAAATTTGGGAGTTGCAGGACTGGCCTATCCACCAAAGCCTGTTTCAGCTTTCCATAAGCCTCTTCACAGCTCGGGGTCCAGACTATAGGATCTGGCGATCCTTTCTTCAGGGTTTCGGTTAACGGTGCCCCAATTTCGTTGAACTTCGGAATCAATTTCTGGTAAACCCCACACAGAGACAAGAAAGACCTAACATCCTTTTTGGATTTAGGACGGGGTGCGAGTCTGACTTTCTCTACACTCTTTTCTTCCGGTACCAACCCCCCCCCCCCCCCCCGGGGGGTAATAGTATGTCCCAGAAATTCTAAGGAGTGATAGCCAATCATGCATTTGACTGGACGGGCAGTTAACCCCTCCTCTTTCAATCTTATGAAGATCTGTTCCAAGGATTTCAGGTGATCTTTCAGATTGCCAGACGCGATGAGAATATCATCCATAAACGAGACGACAGAGGGATCCCTTAAAGGGTCTAATAACTTTCTCATCATGCGTGTGAACACACTTGGCGCATTGCTCAGCCCAAAAGGCATCACCTTAAATTCGTAATGGCCGCTCGGAGTACTGAAAGCGAGCAAGGGCCGAACCTCAGGCTTCACAGGGATCTGATAATATCCCCGGCTTAAATCGATTTTTGAAAAGTACTTTGCCCTATTTAATCTGGCAAACAGTTGATTTGTGTTTGGTAACGGCTCAACTTGGAATGTCGTACAACTGTTTAAATGCCTGTAATCAATACATAAGCGGTGCTCCCCGCTTGGCTTCCTCAACAAGACAACCCCGGCATTATAAGGAGAAGTCGAAGGAGTTATGATGTCATCATCCAGAAGCTTCTGGATTTCGGCTTCCATGGCCTTCTCTTTCGCAAAGGGCACTGGATATATTTTTTGGCGAATGGGGTCTTGGGTAGTCAGAGTCATATCAAACTCGACCAACCCTGTCCGCCCTGGACGATCGGTAAGAATCTGTTGATGGGACTCCAACAAGCGGATGACTAGTTCTGTTTCTTCAGCCGACAGATCAGGATTTATATGTACATCCGTATAGGTTTCCCCAGGGTGTAAAGGATTATCCCTATCCGCGTCTTCGCCCGATTCAGTTTCCATCGCGACCGCCATAGTCATGAGTGGGAGAGAAGTACCATCGGATCGTTCCTCATATTTTTTGAGGAGGTTAATGTGGAAGATTTTAGATTTCCCCCTGATCCGGATAGCATAATTGGTACTGGACACAACCCTTTCCACCGGAAAAGGCCCCTGCCAACCAATCTCGAGTTTATTGGAACCTACTGGAAGTAACAACAGAACCCGATCCCCCACTTTAAGAGACCTATCTTTCGTCCTTCTATTGTAGTAGGCCGCGTGTCTCTTTCTGGCCGCCCTCAGATTCTGAGCTGCCAAAGCCCAACCCGTCTGGAGTTTCTTCTTTAACTCTTCGACGTATTTATATGAGGATACAACTTCTTCGGAAGTTTCTTCCTCTGTCCAACATCTCAATAGGGCTTCTAAGGGACCCTTGATTGGCCTCCCGAATAGTAGAGTGGCTGGTGGCAACCCGGTCGACCCATGGGGAACCTCCCGATAGGCGAACAAGGCGGCTGGGATATACTCATCCCATCTGTCTGGTTTCTCTTGAGCCAGCTTCCGAAGCATAGTCATCAAGGTACCATTAAACCTCTCTACTTGCCCATTCGACTGAGGGTGGTATGGGCTTGTGTGAATGTGGTTAGTCTGGAAGATACGAAAGACTTCCTCCATCAGCTTACCACAGAACTGAGACCCATTGTCCGTTAGGATCTGGTTTGGAAATCCCAACCGAGTAAAGGTCTCCATCAGTGCATCAGCCACTCGCTTAGAGTCGATTGTGGCCAACGGTATCGCCTCACCCCACATGGAACAGCAATCCACCATCGTAAGAATATACATATTCCTCTTCCTAGTCCGAGGAAGAGGACCAACAAGATCGATGGCAACTCTCTCGAAAGGAGAGTTCATAATGGGCATGTCTCCCAAGATTACTGGAGCCGTCCAGTGTTTTGGTGCCACACGCTGGCACTCTGGGCACGACTTGACGTACCGACGCACGTCTCCAGTCATCCCTGGCCAGTAGTAATGGCAGGAAATGCGCTGGAGTGTTGCTCCGACACCCATATGTCCACTGAATGAAATGGTGTATCCCGTATGAAGAAGCTGTTCCCGATAGGCCTTAGGAACTACCAGCTGTCCATGCTGGCGTTCCTCCACTCCGGCTCTCCGGTACAGTAACCGATTCTTCATATAATACTGACCTCGTCTTGGTGGGTCAGAACTTTTTGGCAACTGGTTGAAGCAAAGTTGCAAAGTAGCATCCTGGCTTTGAGCAGCTCGTAACTCCCCAGGTAAGGGATTCACGATCAAGGCCGGCGTCTGCTCATCTCCCGATTGAGATCTGGTTTGCATTGCCCCTACGTACATAGGTTCTGTTGGGTTCCCTAGAAAGACGTAGCGACAACCCAAGATCATTGGGAAGATTGGATCGAGCAGAACGGCTGCCTGTATAGTGCAGGTAACATATTTAGATTTGATGTCCACCTTCGCAATCGGAAGAGACATCGCTACCGCACTCTTGGTCGCCGTTTGAATCTCAATGGACTCCCCGGTTAGCTGCTCTGGGCTCACTAAGTGTGAGGAAATTACGGCCTCAAACTGCAGACCGGTGTCATAGAGGACACTCAACTGGTTGTCCGTTCACAAGTATCGTCTCTACTACTGGTGGTTTCTCTGAATCTTTGTTCTCAAGACCCCTCCCTTCTACCTCCTTGTTAGACCCTTCCCCGGTTTCTACAAGACAGGCAGCATAGTGAGAGTCTTTCTGTTTGCGCCGGCAATCGGCCGTATTGTGTGTAGGAGATTTGCAGTAGGCGCACCACTTTTCACTCCACTTTCTTTTAGGAGATCCAGGTGGACTCTTACCAGAGGGTTTCTTAATTGGAACTTTATCGAAAGGATCCTCCTTCTTGGTGTGAGCTGTTTTAGGGTTCTTCTTCTTTACAGACCATGTGTCTGGTGGTCGGGGATTGGGTTGTGACAATTCCCCATTATCTCCATGAGCTAGCACATACCTTTCCGCCAATGTGTTGACTATGTCTAACCTTTCTGCCCCATTTTCAAGCAAGAAGGTTTGCATGGCTTAGGCATCATTCTCATCATTTGGTCCTCGACCACTAATTCTTCTAAACTTTCATAGTCGTTAGCAAATCCAGTCAATGACATCCACTTCAAAAGGTAAGACTTAAGTCTAACGCTGTAGGCTGCGAACATCTCTCCTGGCTCTCTCTTGGACTTTCTGAACTGCTGACGGTATGTATGGGCTGTCATCTGGAACCTTTTCAATAATGCTTTTTCCAGAGCCTCATAGTCATTCTCCATACCAGGTGGCAACCTTGAATAGACCTCGTACGCGGTCCCCCTCGGGCCCTGTGAGAGTTTCAAGTTCCATTTCCCACGCTCCAATCCCATAGCCAAAGCCATCGACTGAAATCTGTAAAGATACTGGTCGATCTGATCTTTGTGTTCATTGAACGGGAGTAATGGGAACTTCATTGCCTGGTATGGACCGCCACTAGAAGTTGTTGAATCAGGGAGAACTGCGCCTCCAACTGCACCCTCGCTTTCCTTGGCAGTTTGAGCTTTCAGCTCCAACTCCCTCATACGGAACTCATGGTCTCTGACTGCCTGCTCGGCCTCCATCTTCCTAGCCTCAGCCTCCATCTTCCTAGCCTCAGCCTCAGCCTCAATTTTCTTAGCTTCGCGCACAGCTTGTCTGAAGTCTCTTTCCACTTCCTGAACATATTTCTGTAACTCTGCCCCATCATAACCCATCTCACGCCCTGTAGCCTGTACTTCGGCAACATTAAATTTAGCGGATGCCATCTTACATTCAGAGGGTAAGGGAAGAGATAATTGTATATTAAATTTCACTCTCACGTACACAACTGGTTATTTTACCTGACCACACCACGTCGTATGTCGGTCAGTCTGTGTCAGGAAGAGTATAGACAATAGCCAGGTACGGTAGGCAGAACCTATTGATAGTAGACAAGAATATCTGTCCCCTATCACTATATCAGCCAGACCTCCACCAGGATTTCAAATATCCCGCGACGTGCCCCCAGAAATTGTAACAAGCTACGTGGAGGGTCCCAAGTAACTATGTAACAATATTTCAATATTATTCTATAGCCCTGGCTGAGATAGGTCTTTGCTTGCCAACCCTCCTCCGTTTCCCCCGGACTCACTGTCACTCTCTCTTTCGACCTCAGGACCTATTTCCTGCAGGGTCGTTCTGGCTGACACGCATACAACATGACGTTCTTCAACATATTTGTAATTGGAAATTTAATAACTCAATACATAACAGCACAGAAAAAATATCTGGCGATTAACTCATAAACATCTACACACAATCTAGAGAGAAAACTAATCCATACAATATCAACACAAATATAAATATCCTAGATCATCGTTTTCCATATTGTCCCATGAATTCACAACCACCTCACAGCAAGTTCCCTGGTCTTTATTTCCCGCGTAGGTTGTTCGAACAACAAGGTTCCATCGATCCAGGATTCCAAGTTTCCGTGGCCTACACGAATGTAGTGTGTCCAATGGTTAGGGAAAGTGCCCTGGGATCACGTGGCACAATTTTGGTGGGGAAATACTCAAGGAGAATAAATAGGATATATGTACGGGTGTGTCAGTGACTTAGGCGAGATCTAACCCAAAATGCAAACATACTCGATCCCAGCTCAACGAAAAGCCTGCCGAGGTGTTCTGAAAACATTCGTTCGGGCCCGCCGTGGTTCTATCTGGTATAGCCCAACAGCAGCAGCGACTTCATAGTAAACATAATGTTCTATGTCGATGCTCTGTCGAAACCTGCGGCTATATTCGCCGTCAAAAGAAGGATCCTTTCATTCCCCAGCAGTAGGATGCGGCACTTTATCTGTAAAATTCTTTAAAACTTCAATACATTGTGCCGACAACAACCGACAAGGTTGACAACGGACATTTCACGCCAACCATTACCCTAGGTCATATTTGGTGCAAGGCGTGCCATTGGGTTTTCCCGAAGAACAGATAGATTACAAAGTATTCGTGTCAAATGCTCGGGTTATGAAAGTAACCCAGAGAATCCCACTCCGAAGGAATTGAGCGGATAGGTATGAGGACATGGGCCACTGGGGTTTCGCTCCACCCCTGAAAGACTTCTCATATATATAATGTTCCATTCAGTCTCTGGGATCTGATAATCGTCCATTATGGTTTCAAAATTTTGGGCGAAGGCTGCAATGCAGTCGCCCGTGGTGAAATATTTGACTATCCCTTGGTACTTTTTGTACTGATTCTCTTTATCTAGTCTCTCTGACTTTCTAGAATCTCTATCTGTTGATGTTTCAGCTTCCAGCTGTTTAATTTTCAGCTGCATTTCAAGTTCTTCCTTTTTCGTTCGTGCATTAATTTCAAGCTCCTCTCTCTTGCTCTGGGCAGAGATCTCAGCTTTTCTTATCTCGGCCTCTGTTTCTGCCTTTCTAGCCTCTAATTTCTTAGCCTCCGCTTCTAATTCTGCTTTTTTCAGCTCTCTTTCGGCAGCGCTCTCATCACGATCTCTAGCTTTCTCCTGCAATACGACATACTCTGAATATTTTGCCTCACTCCATTTTGTCAACTCATCACCAGTTAACTCTAATTTCAAACCAAATTCGATGAAATCATTCAATGTGGACATGATGAAATATTTCAGATACAATAAATGTACAAAAAGTTAATTATGGTGTTAGTAAATCGAACAATGTGTACAATATTTATCGAATACAGCTTGTTCCTAGACTAACACCCAAAAGTATATGTGAAAAAAAGATAATACTTAAGTGACTTTGGAGCTCTGGAGTATGATGAAAAACTGTACCAGAGAATGGCTACCTGAACGTTACTGCACGGAAAAATGAACTTTACTTGCCAACGGTTTCGAATGACACAAAAACCTGTTGCTTTTGGAAGAAGAAAATATTAGGACATGTATGTTTATGTGGTGTATGCGTTGTCACTAAGTTTTGTAGGTTTGTGTGCTGTCAAGTATGTTTGTTAGTCGTACTGTCGTCCGTTCAACACATTCAACAACTTACTTTCCAAGTTGCTTTCTTTCCCAAAACTTTCCGCTTACACACACGTTCAATCCTATTTTACACTAATTCCAAGATGGACGATGGACATTCACTTTCACACCTTTGGTTCAAATAATCCAACAAGGACGAGCAACCCACGTTCACACCTGTCAGATTCTTGCATGCAGCAATAACACAGGCTCGTAATCACCAATAGATGTGATACAAACACTGTCACAGAATGACTTGACGTGACACACTACAAATACAATTCAAACACTTTATTCACGCGTCTCACTCATCACAATCATTACATCCATTACATGCATCGCGCAATTACAATATCGATGCCATAATACAATCAATAGACATATCAATGTAATGTATAAAACTCACAAGCGCACAGTCTCCTATACTTACACAGGCTTTCTATCTATTATCATTCATCTACACAAGTATACGAGCACCATTCATTCCGTCTGTCCTGTACAACTTCACCGGGCCGTCTGGCCGCTAACCACTGCGAGTTGTCGGTAGTCGGAGTTGTGCCCCTGCGTGGACTCCACCTTCTACGCATGCACCGACTGATCATTCCTACCACAGCGTGGTTAGCGTCGCTTACAGGTGGACCTGGCCGTAATTGCCAGGCTCCGTTGACGACGACGCGTTAGAACAGGTGGGGAGATTATGACAAATACACAACATTGTCTGACGCCCTTCTTTATACACTGAAATGTTCCTATCAGGTTGTTGATGCTTATGGCTGCTGTTTGCTGCCAATATATGTTCTTTATTATTCGCAGATCTATGCCGTCATTGTTCAGTTGATTTAGTAATGTTATTATTTCGCCCACTTCCTCTGGTGAGCTTCGGGGTGTCTGTCGCACTTTTCTTAGCTTCTTCACTGCAGCTCTCTTTGCTTTCCAAGCCTGGTCTACTTCTGGGGTCCACCATGGGGGATGCAAAAAAGGCGTTTTAACAGTCCTGTAGCAAGCCCCTTGTCTGAGGCGTCCAAAAAGGCTATCCTTCCAGTCATACCGGAAGGTCTTGCGCGCTCTCCCAGCCTTAACTTTCCTGGATTTAGAGATCAGGACTGAGCATGGCATCCCATGGTCATCCAAAACACAGCGGAAAATACCAAGATAGACAAGGTGGAGGTCTTCAGTTATTCAGTTCAGTTATCAGTTGGGGTATCATCATTGCACTCCGGGCAGGTCCATGGGTGCTTAGATCCTCCCTCAGGATATGCATCAGCGACCGGTGGCCAATAGTGCCAGTTCTGTGTTGGTTGACGAGGCACCTCGGAGGTCTTCAAGCGCTGTGCTGCAGAGGCCAAAAACGCAAAATGGGAATGTTACATGAAGGATATTGGAGGTGATAAAACACTGCGGAATTTCTGGAAACTGCACAGACAAATGCAAAGAAAAGATCGGCATATGACAGTGGGAACAATTTACAGAGATGATGGTGTGCGCGTGACAACAGACAAAGAGAAAGGGGAGCGTTTCTCCAGAGATTTTTTAGAGCAGACCAATCATAATAATGCGGACACCAGGGATGCAGTTAGAAGGGAATTATCTGGCACCATGAAGAACATGCATTATGAAGACATCATACGGGTTGAAGATGTTAAACATATTTTGAAAAAGGTAAACGACACGGCACCAGGGCCCGATGGGGTCAGGTATGGCCACATGAAGAGTTTGAGCGAAGCAGACCTGGAGGAGATGACCGACTGCTTTAACCAGAGCATTAGGACAGCATCAGTACCACAGGACTGGGTGCACAGCTATCTCAACCCTCTCCCAAAACCATTCAAGGATCATTCAAAGCTTAGCGGCTTTAGGATCATCACCCTTCAATATACATTTGGGAAGGTTTTAGAGAAGATAGTCGCTGTTAAACTGCAGGATTGTTTGGAAAGGGGAAACTTCTTCCAAGTGGCCTGGGGAGCTATAGGCCAGGAAAAGATACCTGGTAAAATGCAGCCACTTTTGCCTTTGACGTTTATGAGGGGTTCCAGAGTAGACAGGTAACGATGGCGGCAGCGCTTGATCTCGGGGATGCGTACAATAGAGTTCGATTTGATATTTTGATGACGCGCTGATGGAGATAGGGATCAGTCCCTGGTTGATGAACTGGATAGCAGCCGTCCTGCATTCTCGTCTGGTTGCTCTCCGCCTGGGTGCATGGACCTCAGAGCCACATATTTTAACCCCGGGACTGCCACGGAGATCTGCAATCTCACCGGTGCTCTTTAACGTGTACACGAGCAAGATTGCAAACCTAGAAGCACCAGGGGTTGCAAGGATACTAACATTTGCAGATGATATTCTTGCATACAGGCTTGGGAGAGATAGGAAGCAAACAGCCCAGGAGCTACAGGCGACAGCAGACAAAGTGATTGACTGGTGCACTGAAATGAGTGCTGTCATCCACCCGGAAAAGGCGGCTGTTTTGTGGTGCTCTCTGGACAACAGGATTGTGAGAGCTGAAGTCCCAAGCCTCACGATAGATGGTAGAAGTGTCAACAGAGAGAAGAAACTGAGGTATCTGGGAATCACATTTGACAGGAGCCTGTCCTTCAAGGATCATGTGGAGAAGGTTGTGACAAGGTCTCAAAAGGGGCTCAATGCACTTAAAACTATTGCTGCAATGGACACAGAACAGAGAATGCTTTTCACAATATACCAGCACTTGATCCTCTCAGTGATTGATTATGGACTAAGACTGCTCACTGTCTCAAAGAATCAGCTGGTTAATTAGAGCGCATACAGAACGAAGCCATGCGAGTCATTCTGGGATGCACCAGAGACACCCCGGTAGTGTGTATGCGTTACATCCTTGGTCTGCCGACTGTTGCTAGTAGTTTCAAGGTCATGCAGGCGAAGGCATACCTCAGAGTAGCTGCAGACACAGATCACCAGGTGCATTAGGCGCTGGACGCCGTTAAGGGTCAGTGACTGATAAGAGGGAAGTCATGGATGGCTCAGGCAGAGGATACTGTCAGACAGGTGTGCCCCTTGGAGAACATTAGGCGTGGAGAGGAGTGGGTCAGAGTGCCAGCCGTGCAGTCAGACTTGTGCAGAGTTATAATCACATTGAGCTGGGAGTGCAGGGAATGGCCAGCAGGGGCCTCAGAAGGGGAAATCCAGCAACTAATTCAAAATAATGCTCGCTCGGGTAATGTGATTATCTACACAGATGGGTCGGTGTTGAGAGGTACGAGAAGTGCGTGGAGGTTCTTAGTAAAAGCTAATGGTCGACGGTTGGGTGATGTAATGTTGTCTGGACAGTGTGTCTTTCCTTCTTCATGCGATGTAGTGCATCTTCATCTTCCTCCAATGTAATGTTGTCTGAACCGCGTGTCTTTCCTTCTTCATGCGATGTAGTGCATCTTCATCTTCCTCCAATGTAATGTTGTCTGAACCGCGTGTCTTTCCTTCTTCATGCGATGTAGTGCATCTTCATCTTCCTCCAATGTAATGTTGTCTGAACTGCGTGTCTTTCCTTCTTCATGCGATGTAGTGCATCTTCATCTTCCTCCAATGTAATGTTGTCTGGACCGGGTGTCTTTCCTTCCTTTATGCAATGTAGTGCATCTACAACTTCTGCTGCTCACCATTGTTATCAATATTTGCATCCCTGCAATAGGTCAATGTCCCTGGAAGTTAGAAAAAGAGTTCTTGCATAGAACAGTTTTGACATACGGCTTCGAATCCTGGACAATTAGTAAATAGGCACAAATAATCTATGGAAGCCTTGGAGATGTGGTTTTATAGAAGAATGCTGAAAATTAACTGAGCAAGTCAAAATGAGCAATCTGGACGTTTTAATTGAAGCTGAGTCGCAAAGACAACTTATCACCAACATCAGAAAGAGGCAGTCATTGCTTTTTGGCCACGTTATGAGAAGACAAAAACTGGAACATGTTGTGACAACCGGAAAGATTTGCGGAAAGAGAGACGGCAGAAGATAGCTTGCTAAGATTCTTGACAGTCTTATGTCGTGGCACGGAAGGGATTCAACACACAAACTGATCCATGACTTCGGAGATCTCAATTTGTGGAGAGGCATGATCGACCACGCCAGCCGGCGAGGCACTGGATGATGATGTCTTGATGTCAAGCCGTCCAGCCTCTTCTGTCTTGGTCTTCCCCTGCCTCCCCTCCACCCTCCCCTCCATCCACCCCTCCATCCTCCCTATTTTTACGGCAGATGCCAGCTTTCCTCTTCTCATGACAGCTCAAAGAATGTGGATTGTCTGTTTCTGGTGCGAGTAACCGATGCTCATTGTGACCTAACTTCTTTCGTGATATCCTCATTGATCCTTCAATCTGTCCTGTTGTTTGTGGTATATGGAATAGAGGATTATGTCACAAGGTGCACATGATGTACCATCAATCTTTATTGACGACGCCGAACTGGAGATAGTAGACAATTTTACATATCTAGGATCAGAGGTAAATAGCAAATTATCCCTCGATCAGGAAATCAACATCAGGATTGGCAAGGCAGCAACAACAATGAACATGCTAGCAAAAAGAGTCTGGGAGAACATGAAGCTTACTGCCAAAACAAAAGTCCTCGTCTACCAAGCCTGGGTCCTTAGTACACTTCTTTATGGCAGTGAAACCTGGACAACTTACTCACGCCAAGAGAAACGTTTAAACAGCTTTCATATGCGGTGTCTGCAAAGAATACTTGGTATTAAGTGGCAAGACAAAATCACAAATACTGAAGTATTGGAAAGATCAGGTTGTGTGACGGTGTATTCCATGCTCAGTCTTCGTAGACTTAGATGGATAGGACACGTTAAGAGGATGGATGATGGTAGAATACCAAAGGACATCTTTTTTGGTGAATTACAGACGGGTAGGAGATCTTATGGTCGGCCTCTACTACGATACAAAGATGTGTGTAAGCGGGACATGATTGATACAGGCATTGATAATGCACATTGGGAGCACGTCGCCGCTGAACGTGTTGCATGGAGGGCATCTATCAGAAATGGAATAAAGACAAAGGAGAAAATGATTGCAGATAAAGCACACACAGAGCGTGAGACTCGTAATATGGTGCAAAATGGTGGAAGTGACCATGTTTTCACATGCATCTACTGTGGGCAAACATTTGCAGCAAGAATTGGCCTTACCAGCCACACTCGCCACCGCCATGGATCGTAGTTATTAAGCTTTTTTGAAGCTCAATGTACCAAACTATCGTCTGTCAAGACGGAAAGGTGCCAATGGAATAGAGATTGTCATAATGTTTGTGGCACATGAAATAGAGATTTTCCCGTTGTTTGTGGTACATGAAATAGAGACTATCCCGTTGTTTGTGGTACATTAAATAGAGACTGTCCCGTTTGTGGTACAATAAATCAGTGACGCGGATGGAGAGAATGGAGAGACAGCTACAAGCCCACGGACAGTTAATGAAATAGGCAACGGTATAAACAATTATAACAGAAACATCCTCATCAGTGAACAAAACTCATACCGTACTGACAGGCCGGGCCAAACCAGCCTTCCTCACACGCCACACCTCCTCGGCAGTCTCCTTGTGGGCTACACCTATTGTTTCTACATCGGCATTTATATTGACACGAGGATCCGAACCATCCCCGATCACAATCTGAAATAGCAAACATGCATCTTGTGTTTTATTACATTATCAGACATTATCAGATTATATCATTATCAGATTATATTGTTGACATAAACATACATAATATCAAATCTTGGACAATTAATAAACAAGGGAACGCGTCCTGTAGGTTAAGGAGATGTGATTTTATGGAAACATAGTGAAATTCCGTGGACAGCCTAAATGATAAATCTGGACATTTTGGACATATGGAAAAAGAGATCGAGGAAGACAGCGAGATAAAGGTCTTGCCAGTCTTGTGTCATGGAACGAAAGTTAGTATAAGAATTGATCCATGACGCTGGAGATCGAAAGATGCGGAGAAGAATAATCGCCCAATCATGTCGGCAAGGCACTTGATGATGCTGATATAGTGATATACATACACGTGTGTAAAGCTAATGGGTGACACTGTGATAAATTATCAGTGATTTACATACATGTTTCTGAAGCTAATGGCTGTAACGATGACGGGATATCACTGATATCCCGTCATTGTTAGTGAAGCTAATGAATGCAACAATGACGTGTTATCAGTGATATACATACATGTTTGTGAAGATGGATATAACAATGACGAGATATCAGAGATATACATACATGTTTGTGAAGCTAATGGATGAAAAAATAAATGGCTATCAATAATATACATTCATGCATGTAAAGCTAATTATGACAAATTAGTGAGTTATTAGTGATATACATACCTAATTGTGAAGGTAATGGATGTAACAATGACGGGATATTAGTGATATGCATACCTGTTTGTGTTTGTAATGGATGTAACCATGACGGGATATCAGTGATATACATAAATTTTGTGAAGCTAATGGATGTAACTATCACAGGATATCAGTGATACAAATACCATTTTGTGAATCAGCATAACAGTCAAGAAGAGTCCATGATGTCAGCAGTAGAAGCACTGGAACCCTCATGCCCATCTTACATGCCCTTGTATTCATACAGTTCTGGGGATAAAATCAGATTTATACAGTGACAGACATTCAGGCAGACAGACATGGACGCAGACAGACATTCTTCAGACAGACGCGTGGACAAATGGACACACACACACACACACACACACACACACATACACACACAAACACACACTTGTGCTTGTGTGTATTGATTGCTTTATGTTTATGTAAGTATGGGGTAATGTATGTGTGTGTGGCGTGAAATATGTGTGTATGGAGTGATGTATGTGTGTGTGGAATGATGTATGTGTGTGTATATAAGATTGAAAGTATACAGATAAATTACAAACATACATGAACCATCAAATAATAAATATTAGACTCGAGATCTAGCAGCACTCATAACTGTGTGGGCGCTAGCAAAGCTGATAGGGAACAGCTTTGGAAATGTCATGAGCAAGGTCGGACAGGGCTCTCATCGCTTGTCAAAGTGAGGACAAGATTAGCCACCAATTCCTTCCTGCTCCCAGGCCTTCACATTCTGATAGCTCTAGCACAATACAGGCGCATAGCTTCGGCACAAATTATGACTATTTGATGTGATCAATGTTCTACATTCATAGTTTGTTGCACAGCATAATCTCAGTCATCATTGTTCTATATTCACCTTCTATTGTGCACCTTAACCTCTGTCATCATTGTTCTATATTCACTTTCTATTGTGCACTTTAACCTCTGTCATCATTGTTCTATATTCACCTTTTATTGTGCAGTTTAACCTCTGCCATCATTGTTCTATATTCACCTTCGATTGTGCACCTTAATCTCTGTCATCATTGTTCTATATTCACCTTTTATTGTGCACCTTAACCTCTGTCATCATTGTTCTATATTCACCTTCTATTGTGCACCTTAACCTCTGTCATCATTGTTCTATATTCACCTTCTATTGTGCACCTTAACCTCTGTTATCATTGTTCTATGTTCACCTTTTATTGTGCACCTTAACCTCAGCCATCATTGTTCTATATTCACCTTATATTGTGCACCTTAACCTCTGTCATCATTGTTCTATATTCACCTTCTATTGTGTAGCTTAAACTCTGTCATCATTGTTCTATATTCACCTTTTATTGTGTAGCTTAACCTCTGTCATCATTAGTACCCCCGATTGTTGTATCCGTGCTTTGTAACCTACGGAGTAGGTGGAATAAACGGGAGAAAATTATTCGGAGCCTAGTGGAGTTTGTAAAGCGGGTTTTGAAGAATGCCACACTTAGTTGGCCACTTGTCGTGTGACGTGTGAATGCAGATCTTTGTGTTCTAATCAGCATCTTCGAGTGGCTGCTCCAAATTGTATCCTCGCGGGAACGCCACATTACTACCCACAATTCGCCTTCTCGTATACTCTTCTAGACACACGGACCAAATCTTCTGGAGATCCATGAGACAGCGTCAGCTTGTCGACTACTGCTGAAAGCCAAACCTGGAAACACCGGCAGAAGCTCAACCAGGACGTGTCTGATGCTTTGAAGAAGAGAACCATTTAGAATTGAAGACCTATTCATCTCTCGTCTTCTTTGGGCTATCGGCCCTTAGAGCACAGTCACTGACCCAGCTGACCCCGAGCCGTCCTAACTGTTGCTGTTTCGTGCAGGTACGCTCATGTTCTCTAAACACCACTCATCTATGTCTCATCATTCTCTTCTGGGTGTGGTGTAGGTCTCTGTCGCGGTGTTGCTCCCAGCCTTGTGGGTTCCAGCCTTGTGGGTTTTCAGGATTGTGGCTCCCAGCCTTGTGGGTTCCAGCCTTGTGCGTTTCCAGGTTTGTGGCTCCCAACCTTGTGGCTGCCAGCCTTGTGGTCCTAGCATTGTGGGTTCCAGGATTGTGGCTTCCAGCCTTGTGGGTCCCATGCGTGTGGGTTCCAGGCGTGTAGGTTCCAGATAAATGGCGTTCTAGTTGCACTACTCACATGTTTGTCCAATAAGTGTGACATCCGGCGCCAGCATCTTTTCTACACCTCCTGATTGACTGCTTATTGTTTTGTTCTCTCCATCGACTACACATTCATGATTGTGTCATACCATTTCACATTGGTGTAGTTCGTTAGTGATTGTCTTATTCGTTCTCCACAATTCTGGTCCACACAGTGGCACTGAGTGACACTTACAGTTCAGTACCATAGGAGCAGTCAGTCAGGTATAGGTCCCTTTACCGTGTTTAAGGCCCATTGAGAGTCTGGGGCTGGACCCATAGTGTTCTAGACCAAACGGCACTCGGGGGCTGATGTGGACGGTGTCAGACCGGCCGCCTTCACCTCCCCAGACTTTGCTGGTGCCCGTGTTAGCTTGGGTCCACCTAGCAGTCCAGGTCACAATTAAACTCTGAAAACTGCCCCGAAGCGGATTCAACCCACGGCCACATGTGCGTCAGGCGAGAGCCTAGTGCTTTACTATTGTGGCTTCTAGGTGTGGTGCTACATTGCAGTTTCTAGGTGTGGTGCTACATTGCAGTTTCTAGGTGTGGTGCTACATTGCAGTTTCTAGGTGTGGTGCTGCATTGTGGCTTCTAGGTATAGTGCTACATTGAATTACCTTTGTCTACCAGAATGATCCTAACTCTATTGACGCTCAATTTTCTCTTGTTATACTTATGTTAATATCTTCATCTTTGACCCTATGCGTCTACATTGAGACCTCAATTAGTATGCGATTCAGTGCTCTCAACAGAGTCTAGATCACGAAACTACTCTGTACGACGTGCCCATTGAATTCCACTTATGTCGGCAATTGTTGTTGACTTCACAGTCTTGTCTACAGGCAGTCAGAATAATGATAGGGACAAAGGAATTCTCATTAAATTCCTCTTGGTATTTAAGATGTATTTTATAGGTAGAACTACACAAATTAGATATTTAAGAGTATGCATCTTTCATTTTGCAACCTACGCCTGTGAGGCCTGGACACTTACTAAACAAGCTGAACTGCGCATAAATTCCGTTGCATATAAATGTTATAGACGGGTTCTATGTCTTGGGTAAAGACAAGAACAAATGCATTCACACTTCAAAAGCTGAATATTGAAGAAGGTTGGCTATTAAAGACTATAAAACAAATAAATTTGATAAATTTTGGTCACTTGAAACGCCACGTAAGTTTGGAGAGAACAATAATGGAAGGGTATATGCCTGGGAAGAGAGGAAGAGGAAGGCCAAAGAGAAGATGGGTGCAGGATGTGGCGGATAATCTCCAGATGGGTGTATCTGACGCGGGACATCTTGCTTGTGATCGAGAGGTTTTCCGGAAGATTGTTATGGGAGCGAGGTTCTTCAAAGGACATGCTACTGAATGAATAAATGAATGAATCTGTTAGGTTTCTCTCATTAGGAACTCTACATGCCATTTCTTTATGTTGCCTGTATTAAGTTAATGATCTTCTTTAGCATCCCTTAGTGACACATCAGTTTCTACAAATAAGTTCCCTATCATTGCTGTCAAATGCCTTGAATTTGTCCATAAACCCAGTATAAAACGGTGAATTAAATCCAATGCTTTGCTTTATTATTATGCGGAAAGTAACAATCCGGTAAAAATGGCAGCGAGGTAACGCTCATTTTTTTTTTTCAGGAGACGTTGTGTTTAGTGTTTTTCTGTGGGTTATGTGTTGTTGTTTTCTATTCGTTTTTGGAAATTGTTCAGTTGTACAGCACAGGTTTTAACGTGTTGGTATGTGAGCCTGTCGTTTAGAAAGCAATAGGAAACTACTGAACGTAAACTTGCCAACACATCGACAACGGCGGTAAAATGCTGGTGTTGATTGCAACGTCCTGTAAAGGATATGCAACATTGAAAGCAAATATAACAATCTGGTCATTGCTTGATTTGTTTGGTCGGAAGCCTGCCTGTTTATCCTGTTTATCAATGGTACCACTTAATCTATCTAGCATGACCCTGGTTAATATTTTCCAAAGAGCTGACAGTTACAGCATTCCTCTATAATTTCAAACTCCTGTAATATCCCTGTATTTGGAAGCCTGTTACATTTCTTCAGTCGTCAAGATAGTGCTAAATAACGTGTGCAAAACTTTAATTAGGGTGCTTATGTTAGTTTAAACAGTCTCTACTCGAACACTATCTGGACCAGTAGCTCTGCCATCCTTCAGAAATGTGATAGCCTTATTTATATCCATACATTGTGAACAATGTCGGTCGGTCGGTCGGTCGGTCGGTCGGACGCGGCCCGGAATCGAACATACAACCTTCGGAGCCCGAGTCAGACGGCTTGACCACTTCACCACGGAGAATCCCGAGAGGGGTGCAATGTGTAATATTAGTAAAGACAGAATTTACAGAGGTGTCAGCAACTTGCTTGCTACAGGTCTTTCAGGACTCCCCTACTTTTGCACCGCACGAAATAACAACTCGTGTCATTTGCAAAAGGAATGCAATTTATTTAGAGCTGGCAATTTACAAGCTCTGCGAGCGGTATGCTTCATTGACATTAAACAACATGAATGCAATGAAGTGGTGAGAAATGATGCTAGTAATCACAATCTAAATCTACAGCCTATTGTTTAACTATTGCCTAGAAACTTATAGCATTTGTCAAGAACACGTCTACTCTCTAATCGTCTCCAGTCGGGTCTGTCCACACGCTACACATTGCGTGGTCAAGCACGGACGCTGTCCCCTCCGTGCAGTAGCTAGTCTTGCGTGCATGGAGTCCCAAGCACGCTGGCTCGTGAACTTGAGTAACCGGGCACTTCACGGTTACTCGCAGGCCAAGCTTCCCAATGGCTTGGGGAAGCCCTCGCTCACTTGTCCTTATTGCCCCCTTGGTTGACACAAATGTGTCCCCTTGTGAAGCTATTTATAGCGCTGGTGTCTCTCCTGTCTGGTGTCTCACTACTAGACTTGTATTAACTCTTATTAACTCTCTAAAGCCTTATTGGAGATTCTGACAGGCTCCCCTCCTCTCTGTGAAGTGTTACTCCCCTTTAACTCATGTTTGTAACACGTATGGTCACAAAGAAAAATTGGATGTCCAATTTTTTCAGATATCCAATAAGTTGTAAATCTCTCGTTTGGGGATAGAACAACTCTCCTTTTCCTTTGCTCACACTGTTCTATCTTTTCACTCGGCTAATTGAGTAACCCATGTATCAGTATAGTTGGTTCTATAGATATCTTTGGGAATTGTTTTGAACCGGATCCGTTGTCTTATGACTTATGTCCTGGCTTCCGTCCTTAGACCCTATGTCTTTTGACTTTCACCCTTTGACTTCTGTCTCGACCTGTCCTCATATTGCCCAAAATGACAACCCAAATACAAGTTGACTCTGTTATGAGTGCAACACATGAGCATAAAATGTTCATGTTCCCATTAATATCCCCTCCAACTCATATACATACAGTTCTACTTTTCACCTTCTCGCTTCCGCTTGTGAAAAGCTACTTTCAATGATACATTAAGGTTTTTAAGAAGTTATTGTGTCCCCTGAATTTAAGTTGTTGTTCTTTGAAACAAATAGTGTGTGCAACTTTTATGTGTTTGTTTTCCTGTTTGTTTGCGTGTTTACTAATCAACTACAGTGTACTTAACTTGCTAACCTGTGTATGCGTTAGTATATTAAATGTGTGTATTCCTTCGAGCGCCGTAAATCGGTTTATTGTGGTTACAAATGTTTGTTATTCTTCTTTATGACCACAACTCCGCTTTAAGAAGCTCAAAGTATATTCCCTATCTAATCTATTAAAGTATGGCAGTAACACACATAAAAACTTGACAACACATTGGTTACAGAGATGACACAGACAAGTCAAAATAAGACGTTTTCAGCGGTGAAAAAAAATTTGCCGCTACCTTTCTCTCTCACTTGCTTTCCATGTTTACTAATTTTCACTTTTTCTCCTGTCATGTATACCTCTTTTATGCATCTTTCACTCGCTTTCATACTCTCCTTTTGCTAAAGCATTCACGCGTCATTAAAATATATTTCATAGCATCAAATAAGTGAACATTACATATTTACAATAAAAGATTGGCTGAATTATAACAGTATTCACGCCAAATGACTGTGCGGTTTGTTTGCACGTGTCATGTCTATACAAAATATACAAGGTTATGAGGATGGTTTGTCACCGATCCTGTAATAGAAACTAATATCATTTGGTGTGCTGTCCTAAATTATCCCAAGGGAAATAATCTAACTAATTCATTTCATTTAAGAGAATTGAGTTAACTACCTTAAAGTGTTACTTGTAAATAAGATGATGTTAATTCCTAAATGGTTGGGTTAGTTTCGAAATGATATTTTAATTAAATGAATTTATAAATGATTATAATTATGCGGTGATAAACTAATGTCATATCTAACAATTGTATATCTATCATTGGTGTTACCTTAAATGGTTTATTAACTAAATGATGGTGATTTCTAACTACCACATGACATAAATAAAGTTATATATGCATTTGAACATTTTGCAATTCACTTATTCATAGAAAAATGAAGTTATGTGTAATGTTAGTAAAATAATAATAATAATAATAATAATATATATATATATATATATATATATATATATATATATATATATATATATATATATATATATATATATATATATATATATCACAGTTAAATTTTTATATCTTAATTACACTAACTGAAGTCCTTCTTTCCGGTGTGAAGATGGAGCAATGTTCTTTGTAGACTATTCTTATAACATAGTTCATTTCGGCAAAGTCTTCTATGCTCTCCTTCATGGATAGTGTATAAATATAGTTCCCTACTAACTTATGTAGGTTCATAGCTAACACTTCAACGTTAATATAGCTTATGTGTGTGTCAGCGCATGTTACTTCTGCGTCTGTTCGTTACACTGTTCATAGCACTGTTACTTTCACACAGTTTACATGTTTGGCGATGATAACGCACTTACAGTGTATCTTAATCACCACATACGGCCCTGAGTTACCTAACATTTACAGTGTCACTGTTTCTGGTGATCTGTTGTCGATCCCTTCCTGCAAATCAGGTATTTCAATGGTTGACGGTCGACTCAAAATGTCTGCAACAGTGTTCAATCTTCCCTTTAAGTGCTGAATGGTAAATGTGTAATTTTGGAGAATCAAAGCCCACCTGTAGACTCTGTTATTGTGGGGAACGCCTGACTGCATCACAGACAACGGAGAATTATCGGTTTCGATCACAAACTGTGCTCTTGCCAAAAATCTATGAAATTTCTTAACACAATAGATCAAACTGAGGCCCTCCAATTCTGATGCTGAGTATCTAGATTCAGCAGGGCTAATTTTCCGACTTACGTACATTACTGAGTGAAACTTCCCTTCGTAGAACTGTCCTAGTATCCCAGATATGGAGATGTCACTCGCATCAGTACGTAAATAATAGGTAAGTTTTGGATTAGGCAAACGAAGGATAGGTGGAACGCTAAAAAGGTATTTCAGTTTTGATAACGCGCTAATTAATCCAGCATCTTGTACAGATAATTTAGCCGAAGCTTTTAAGATGTTAGAAAAAACACTGGTGATTTCCGCCAGATTCGGAATAAATTTACTATAGTAGTTTACCAGACCCAGTAAACTCCGGACCTGTTTCTTTGTCGTTGGCATTGTCAAATTCAGAATCTTGGTGACGATTCTGTCATCCGTTCTTAATTGGCCCCTGCAGATGGTATGACCTAGGAAGTCAATTTGTTCCATGCCCAACTCTACTTTGGTCGGCTTCACTGTAGCCCAAATACTCGCAACCTGTCGAAGACTTGTCGTAGTTTCAGTAGGTGTGTTGTCGTCTTCTGTATGGATACATATGTCGTCTATATATGTAGAAATATTGGTTATCCCATTGAGAAGATCCCTAGTTAGACGGACGAAAGTAGCTGGAGCGTTACGAAGGACAAAAGGAAGAAAGCGCCACTCATATAGACCTAAAGGAGTGGAGAAAGCTGTTAAAGGAATCGAATTTATTTCCATCGGGACCTGCCAATAACCTTTCGTAAGGTCAAGCTTACTAAATATGCGAGATGTAGACATGTCCAAGATCAAATCCTCGCATGCTGGGATTGGCTCAGCATCAATTTTGGTTATTTTGTTTAAACGGCGAAAATCGACGCAAACTCGAATAGTTGAGTCCTTTTTGGCGACAAGGACAATAGGGAAAGAATACTCTGACTGAGATTTCTGAATAATTCCGCTCGACTCGAGAGATAGTAGTTCTTTGTCGAGGTTCGACCTATAGTTTAGACGGATAGAATAAGGTCGACACTTGATTGGTGTGTTGTCAGTCAGAATAATAGAATGTTCTATTCTGTCTGTCTTTCCTGGGATGTCGAAGAAAATGTCTCTGTATTCCGTAACTAGCTCTATTATTTGTCGTCGTTGTCGTCTGTAAGTTTGGTTTCTATCTTTATGCTGTCAATGGTCGCAGTTGTGTCTACAGTAGGGATTGGTAATTCCATCTCGTCTTCGTCTGTCTCGTTCAATACTGTTGTGGTGCTAGCTGCGTGTGCTGTTACCTGGCTAAGTGTGTTTGCGTTGTAGCTGTCGTGTGTCGCCCTACCTAGTGAAGTTGTGTTGTGTACGTCTGTCGTCCGATTACTTGGTGTTGGTGCATTTGGTTCGTCTGTCTGTTGTTCTTGTCGTGAGAAGTATGGTTTCAGCATCTTGATATGAAATATCTTTAATTTTCCTTTTATCGATATTTCATAATCCACATCTGATATGTTACGTTCAACGTTGAATGGCCCTTGCCAAGATGTTAGTAATAAATTACGTTTGTCAGGTAGTAGAAGGAAAACCTTCTGGTTTGGTTCAAGGTGAATAGTTTTAGCACCCTTATTTGCATAGTCGCGGTACATCTGTCCTTTCCTCTCCAAAGATGCCTTGGCTATAACACACGCTTTCATTATTCTATTGCGTGTCTCCGTTACCATCTCATACGGTGTTACTGCTGTTGGATTGTCTGGTAAGTTAGTAATTAGCTGATGGTAAATGGTTAGGGGTCCTCGAGGGTTCGCCCCATAAACTAACTCAAAAGGTGAGAAACCCGTACTCGAGTGCGGAATTTCTCTATGGGCAAATAGCACTGCTGGCAATAGTGTGTCCCAATCAGATGGGTTCTCCGCTGTTACTTTAGCCAGCATGTGTTTGATATCCCCGTTAATTTTTTCTATGATCCCGTTGCTCATTGGGTGGTACGGGGTACAGAAATGCTGCTCTGCTCCTAACAATTTTGTTAAGGCTTGCGTAGCAGCCGAAATAAACTGCGTTCCCCGATCTGATAAGATAGATCGTGGGAAGTCAAAGCGAGAAAATATGTGCAAAAATACATTTGCCACATCTTTGGAGGTGATGTATTTTAGTGGAATAGCGTCGATCCACCTGGTGCATAGATCCACGAGAGTAAGTATATTTCGGTTTCCTTTGCTTGACACCTGATTTAGGGGTCCAACACTATCGACCGCTACACACTCAAATGGTCTAGATGCTAATAATGACCGTTGAACTTCGGCCGTCACATGCTTTCCCTTTCGTACAAGATGTTGACAAATAGTACACGAACGACAGAAAAATTGTATGTCAGAACAGAATTTAGTCCCGTACAAGTGTGACAAAACTCTGGCTCGCGTTTTGTCATAGGCCAAATGTCCAGCAAACGGTGACTCATGTACGATTTTTAGCACATTTTGTCGGTATGTTACAGGTAACACCGTCTGCTGAATTTCATGGTTATTATTTGTGTAATAACGCATGAGAATTCCGTTAAATTTTCTAAAGTACCAAGACGCATTTTTAGTCACTTTCGCTCGCTCACCCAACAATTTAAAATAAGGTGCGATTATTTGGTCGGTGCTTTGTGCCTCGATAAATCTCTGTCGAGTAGTGTTGGTATCTGCACCACTTGGTGTTAATAGCTGTAGCATTACATTTTGTAAGTCAGTGTAGTTTGTTTGTGTATCTGACCTTGTTACTGCGTTAGCCATGTGTGTATGTTTCCAGGCTCTTATGTCGTCGTCTGTACATTGTTTCAATGAATCTAGGCATCCTAAAATGAGATCCGTGCATGGATCTTGCAGGATTGCGCAAGTAAATGTGCCGGTAAGGAACGGGGTATTGATATGCGCTTTTGCCAGTGGGTATTTCTCAATGGTTCCAGAGAAAGTACGGCATTTGACAAATTCACCCGTGTAATCTTTTGGTCTAGCAAGTTCTTTCCTTAAACCCAGTAGAGTGCTTCCGCTATCAATTAAACATTGGCATGGTTGATCATTGACCAGTGCATCGTAGAACTTAAGTTTACCTCTGGAGGCACTAGCTGCATTAGCATCTTCATTGGAGGATGGTATGACGTGCCCACATTTCAATTTACCATCTGCATGAAACTGGTGGCATACGTCACATTTCTTAAAGTCTAATATGTCTGTTACTAATGCTACACTCTCACATTCATTCGTTGGCAACACATTCACAAGTTCCGGATCAATGTCACTCTCATCGTCTGATGACGTATCGATGAGTGCTGCATTATTTGCCTTCATTCGTTGTCTACCAATACATTTATTACTATAATGGCCATAACTGGAACAAAAGTAACATTTAACAGCACGTTTAAATGATGTTCTTCCGCTTTCTTGCTTCTTTAACACTGCTTCTAAGTGTGACGGATATGCGGGGTTTTTATCACACATAGAGTAGCTAGGATGAAAAAGACTACAATATCCACATCGAGGTGGCTTCTGATATGGTTTGTCCTTCTTACGGTAATCTTTCTGATTGTAAGATCTATCAGGTACTTTGTTTGCAAAAGCAGTGATTTCTGTATCATGTATTGTAGATTTAAATATGTCCCGATTAGATGAAAAATATGCTGCCCCCCGTTTTTCTAATTGCTGAATGGATTCAATATCCGACTGTTGGAGAAACTTCGCAAAAGGGGTAGGAACGGTAGATATCACCTTGTCCAATACCATAAGATCTTCTAATTTTTCATAGTTGTTACCCACTTTCGCCGCTCTAGTCCACTTTTTAAATGTGCTCTGCACGTTAGAGATGTAGTCTAAGAAGGTTTCAGTTGCTTTTGGCTTAATATGTGAGAACTGAATTTGGTACCCAGTGGCGTCTAAAAGAAAGTGTTGCATTATCCTATCGTGAATGTACTGATAATTGTTCCTTAGCTCAGTAGGTATGGATTCTATTACTTTTAACGGCTCCCCACTGAGGTTACTCATGTAGATCATTGCCCAGTCATCCAAAGGTATTTTCTGCGTCTTTTGTTGGAATTCTATGTTCTCAGTCCATGCGCTAATTGAATCCCCTACGCTATATGGTTTGATAAGGCCTTTATACTTACTAAATTTGTTCTGTTCTTCTTGGCTCTTTTGTTTGCTAGAGGCTATCTGTATGTTAGAATCTACCTCCATTTCCTTCATCTTTAATTTAGTATCTGAGTCTACTTGTATCTGCTTTTGTTTGGTGGCATGATCTAATTCTAATTGTTTCTTTTTGGTAACTTCTTCTGCTTGTTTGTTGGCAGACAAACTTATACTTACTAAATTTGTTCTGTTCTTCTTGGCTCTTTTGTTTGCTAGAGGCTATCTGTATGTTAGAATCTACCTCCATTTCCTTCATCTTTAATTTAGTATCTGAGTCTACTTGTATCTGCTTTTGTTTGGTGGCATGATCTAATTCTAATTGTTTCTTTTTGGTAACTTCTTCTGCTTGTTTGTTGGCATGATCTAAGTCTAACTGTTTCTGTTTGGTAGCTTGATCTACCTCTAACTGTTTCTGTTTGGTAGCTTCCTCGACCTCTTTCATTTCTTTTTGATGCTGCCTTACTAATTCTCTTTCGTCTCTCTCTAAAGCAGCCTTCTTTTCCATTCGAGCAATTTCTTCTTTATACTTTTGATCCGCCCACTTCTCTAATTTCTCTCCAGTGTGGCCCATTTCTTTACCTGCTTGGATACACTCACTTAGTGACGCCATTATGTGGCTTAATGTTAGTTCAAAATGATATCACAATAATATTCACACAATGGTTTGTAATTATGTGTTAGTAAATATACATCTTTACTGAAAAAGAAGATGCATGATTAATTTAGAGTATACCAAAATATTCTGAAAATATACTCATCTAATTCTTTGGAAAATACGGTTCTTGGGATGTTCTACTGCTGTCTTCCACACTCACAAAATGATTGACTTGATAACACAATGGATGCCTCTGTTTAGTAGAGCATCAAAAATTAGACACACGCGTATGTTGTAAATACAAATTTATCTTTCATGCGAATGATGAATGAAAAAATGTGATAGATAATGATAAATGGTGTTAATGAATGAATGATATGATCGTCTGAATGATTGTCATGATTCGTAAGATGATTCGTTGTATGACAGTCGATGTCGTCTTGTCTTCACTTTCTGACTAGTTTGGTATAACTTAGTTCTAGGCTTCAGTTCGGTAGCTAATCTATTTACTGAATATAAAGAATGGTGACATTGATGGCTGTATCACACCAAATGAGATGTACACTATGGTTTGCTTGACAATATTTACTGATGATTGTATACAATTTCATTAATTTCCGTAGAATACCACACTTTCAAATAATTTTCGTAGAATTTCACAATTTATAATTTACTTTTGCTTCATTGTGGTTCAAGCTCCACAAATGGTATGATCGTAATAATTCACAAGAGAAAATTATTTCTGCCATATATGCAAACAAATTTACATTACTTTCCAATATTTTAACACAACAATGATGTTGAATCGTGCTTGTTGAACGCTGGTTCAGAACTTTCTGACACCAATTGACTGCTGGCGTTGGTTCAGTGGCTTCTGACACCAATTGATCTGCTGGCATTGGTTCAGTGGCTTCTGACACCAATTGACTACTGGCGTTGGTTCAGTGGCTTCTGACACCAATTGATCTGCTGGCGTTGGTTCAGTGGCTTCTGACACCAATTGGGGTCCTGCCTGTCAGCAACTTGCTTGCTACAGGTATTTCAGGACTCCCCTACTTTTGCACCGCACGAAATAACAACTCGTGTCATTTGCAAAAGGAATGCAATTTATTTAGAGCTGGCAATTTACAAGCTCTGCGAGCGGTATGCTTCATTGACATTAAACAACATGAATGCAATGAAGTGGTGAGAAATGATGCTAGTAATCACAATCTAAATCTACAGCCTATTGTTTAACTATTGCCTAGAAACTTATAGCATTTGTCAAGAACACGTCTACTCTCCAGTCGGGTCTGTCCACACGCTACACATTGCGTGGTCAAGCACGGACGCTGTCCCCTCCGTGCAGTAGCTATCTTGCGTGCATGGAGTCCCAAGCACGCTGGCTCGTGAACTTGAGTAACCGGGCACTTCACGGTTATTCGCAAGGCCAAGCTTCCCAAATGGCTTGGGGAAGCCCTCGCTCACTTGTCCTTATTGCCCCCTTGGTTGACACAAATGTGTCCCCTTGTGAAGCTATTTATAGCGCTGGTGTCTCTCCTGTCTGGTGTCTCCCTACTAGACTTGTGTTAACTCTTATTAACTCTCTAAAGCCTTATTGGAGATTCTGACAGAGGCACGGGGTAAATAATTTGTAAATTAACAGGAAAGTAGAAGGAGTATATTTCTTACCTTATTTTTCATTGCCTTCTTGTTTCTTCAGCTGATGCTGATGCTGTAATGTTTAGGGCCTGCAATTCGTCTGAATAGTTGGAGCAAAATATCCCAGTAAGTGTGTACGTAGATTAAGGTCTGCGATCTGCTCATACCTTAATCTGTGTCGGACGATTCCAGTAGGTTGATGATTGCTCTCGGTTGCATAAAATTCAATCCATCCTTTCTCCAATAGTCCTCTTCCTCTTTCAACACATGGTCCTGACGTTTTTTCCAGTAACTTTTATCAATATTTAATAGCGCGGACAGACAGACAGACAGACAGACAGACAGGTAGGTAGGTAGGTAGGTAGGTAGGTAGGTAGGTAGGCAGAAAGGTAGGTGGGTGGGTGGATGGATGGCTGGCTGGCTGACTGGGTGGGTGGGTGGGTGAGTCGGTCGGTCGGTCGGTGGGTGGGTGGGTCGGTCGGTCGGTCGGCCGGCCGGCAGGCAGGCAGGCAGGCAGGTAGGTAGGTAGATTAGATAGATAGATAGATAGATAGATAGATAGATATATAGATAGATAGATAGATATATAGATAGACAGATAGATAGATAGATAGATAGATAGATAGATAGATAGATAGATAGATAGATAGATAGATAGATAGATAGATAGATAGATAGATAGATAGATCGGTCCCCGCCAGGAGCCGGGCCGAGCCAGCTAGTTTATTTATATAATCACGTTTCATGAAAAAACCCACAATTTGCATATAAATTCCCTCAGTCTGCCAAAAGCAAAACCGCGCAGACAAATTTCAAAAATTTGGGGGGTGTGTCTTGTTGAAACGGTAATACTCTTAAAATGATGGAATGAGTGCGGGGGCAAAAAAATATATACCGCATATAACCAAACATTGAAATCTGCTGTACAATCTCCAGAACAAATTTTTTTTGGTTGGGTGGACATAATTATAAGGTTATATACTAAATCTCATCATTTTCCCTCAATTGGTTACTGAGATATTGAATTTTATATTGAGGCAACAAAAAAAAAACACACACTATAACCCTAGTTTTTCATTGTTGCAACATCCACATCTACAAAAGTTTGAAGGTACTGCTCATTGTCTGCAATCAGTACTGTATCATCCGCATATTTAATGTTATTGATGTTGCGTCCCACAATGGTGATTCCTCTCATATCATATAAATTTCTGAAAATATTTTCACTGTATGGCGAAAAATTATCTAGAAATATTAAACATCCCTGCCGCATAATGCTCTTAATCGACTCATATTGACCTACTTCACAATCAATCTTTATGGCAGCTTGTTGTTTCCAATATTTGTTTTTGTTTTACAATTCTAAGGTCCTTCCAATCAATTTGTAAACCTGCAAGCATTTTCATCATGTTGACATGTCTTACTTTATCGAAAGCACATACATACATAGACAGACAGATAAAATAGATTGACAAACAGACATACAAACAGATAGATAGATGTTCCAGACAGAGTATCAGGGGTATTATGTGCTATCTAGGTCAATGTTACAGTAGATCAAATACATAAATAATGAACAGGGTCGTGACATAAACCTTGTTCAATAATACCACAAAATACACAGACACAAGAGCGCACACAAACACACGCACGCATACAAATATACATATATACACACATACGAGTGATGTAGTTAGTAAACATAGATACATGCATACAGGTGGTGTTGTTAGTCCACAAAGATAAAACAGACAGACAGACAGACAGACAGACAGACAGACGGGTGATGTAGTTAGTCCACAAAGATACATACATATAGTTAGTTAGTCGCGTGTCGTCCCCATTATGCTCCGTTCCTGTGCCAGTGAATATCACATAAAATACATATACATAGATACATACATACACATACAGATAAATACATAATGCACATATACATATATACAGATACATACATAAATACAAATATACAGAGATAGATACATACGGGTGATGTAGTTAGTCCAGAGGTAAGAAAGCTGTACGGGAATTGACAACCGGTGTCTCACAACTGATAATGTGGGTTTCCTGACTGCACCAAGACGAAGTGAATCTGTCCCTGTCAGTGGTTGTGAGTGAGATCTGATTGTGTGTTGCGTGTGTAAATGTGTGTATGAGTGTGTGTGCGTGTATGTGTGCGTGTGTAGTACACCATTCCCAGCAAGTGGCGTGTTTTACTTCCTGCTAGACTCCCGTGTTGCAGGACGTGGCTAGGCCTGGCCAGCAGCCGGATGTGACACACTTCATATATGCGTGACAACGAACCAGCGATATCATCACTGAGTCTCAGCCCCGGCGGAGCAGGGCATGCAACAATTGGTCCTCGTCTGTTTCTAGGTCTGGCCTGTATTGCTCTCAATTGTGCATTCACAAGTTCCGTGGTTTCTTTTCTGTCCAGGTTTTCCTTGGTCTCTGTGGCTGAAGGGCTTGCGAACGCGGTTTGTGAGCCCGTATACCCGGGTTCGAAAAAGGTATACGGACCGGTCGTTCAGAAAGCAATGGCAAACTACTGAACGTAACACTTGCCTAGTACATCAACAGCAGCTGAAAATGCTGGTGTTGACTGCAACGTCCCGTAAGGGATACGCAACAACATTTTTTTTTGTTTTCCTTGGTATTCCACTACTGCGCTCATATTAGTGTATGAGTTCAGATCACGGTGATTTCATCCACGTTGTCATGTTCTTTCCTAACTGTCCATAATCTGTTGTTCACCTTCTGTGTTGTGTTTTCTACTACTATAATTATACATTGTGTATCACGTGACTCCAGCTTTGTCAGCACAGTATACACCGAGCCTGTGTGCTGCTGTGACGTGAGACATGTCGTGTGCTGGGGACCCGCCCAGACATTTAGAATAACATGGCACATACATTCACGCATTCTGATCACCATTCACAGTACTAATATTAGAAATACATTCACACGTTCTGATCACCATTCATATTACTAATTTGATAAATTCATTCACACATTCACACATTCTTATCACACTTCATTGTTCTAATATGTGAAATACATTAGCACATTCTGATCACCATTCACAGTACTAATATAAGAAATACATTTGCATACTTTGGTTGCCAGTTGTAACATAATGGCTCCAGACGTTCGCATCCCCAGTCCATTTACATTTCTCAATATTAAAACAATTAAATAACGTAAGCCGTCTTGATAACTTGGTCTAAGAATAACTTAGAAACTTCGAGATCGGGAGAAAGGGGATGAACGGTGGTGACCCATAGTGATTGGTTGATCCTTCGACGAGTAACGCTATTATCTAGGCATAATTAATTAGCCCGCCAGTCGAAGCTTTGATTCCATCTCGATAGGATGTGTCAACGATGCAGTGATCATAACGTGCCCAAAATCCATCTTTAAGATGTAGTTCCTGCATCTCAGGTACCACAAATCATTTATATGTTATGTGTAAGCCTGATGATAAGAGAGTGAAACGAATGGCATGGTATTTTTCTTGAGAAAATGTGAGAATGAAGACCGACATTCGTTCTACAGTGAAACTAAAGCTGCCGCTCTAACATGTCATGTCTGCCACAGTGAAATATTCTTACCATGTCTATTAGCTATCTGATTGATGATTTGCATGTGCTTGTGTCTGTAAACTACGCTCAATGCATATTGCAAAACCTCTGCGCGCTCTGAATATTCGTGAGTGCCTATCATGACTCATTCTAACCAAACTGTACACTGCTCTTGCTAGTTACATTTGGCAGTCTGGATTGGAATGTGTGATGCTGCATGTAATATTTCCTTTATAATGGCTGAGAATGTTTGAGTGAATGAGACGGTAATTATATAATTAACCTCTCATATTTGTAAAAGTAACGATGCTTATTATATCCATGTTTGCGGGACTGCATTGCGCTTTAGAAATTACAAAGTTCATGTAATATCTGAGGGCTATGTTACGCTCAAGAAAATTGCCAAAGCATTCATATAGATTTGCCTAGGATGCAATTTCTCTTCAACGTTATGTACTGGGTCCTTTGCAACAAAATGGTTTGGGTTCATATGAATTACATTCCGACAAGGAGCAAGAGTGTCTGGTCTGCTGAATATAAATGACGGCTCAGGATAATTGTCAAGGAAAATTCATGTCTTCTTTCATATGTGTATTCCACATTTGAAAGCATTGCTTATGCAATACTGCTTGGTACTCATTGTAGTAAATATTACCATTACTCAGTGGGACAAGAGCACATGATGATGATAATTGATGGTGCTTGTGAATCTGGTCTGGCTTGAGGGGAGGAAGTTTGGCATTGCGGTGTGAGTGTGAAGGAGGTGGGACATTCTTGTACAAAAGTATCACCTTTATGAATGCTAATTGGTCCATTGCCATTAGTTTAATGATATTGCCAAGTGCAGTCATGAAAGATGCCTGTCTTCTATCTATCTCATGTCTGCCTTATGGTGAATGGTTCAGCAGATGTGCCTCATGATGGTGTTCATTTTCTGCTGTTTGCTTCATGTCTTGCTTTGAAACGCTAGTGCATGATGCTGCCTTACATTGCCTACTTCTGAATGCTAAACACTGTCTGTTCTTCATGGTACACAGGTCCCCTGTGATCTACTTATTGTGAGAACCTAGTTAGACAAATAATTACAAGGTGATTTATAATGGTGTGAAGCTGCCCCGGATTTAGCATGTGTGCCTATGATCTCACAGTTTTGGGGATGGCCCTTGTGAGGGAGATATCACCCCGGACCACCAAATAAATTGCACATCATCACCAGTGAAAGGCGGGTGTTCGAGTATCACTTCTCTCCCCCCTTCCCATTCCTCTCTGAATTTGAAATGGTATTACATCACCATGATCATGTTTAAACAGATGTAAAACACATGTTGTACCTTTGTTTATTAACAGAATGAGGAGGATGGAGAGGCCTTCAATTAACAGGACAACTCCAGGGAAGTCCTGAGCTCTAACCTTCAATATAGCTTATACTTATAAGATGGACTCTCCAAGAAAAAATAACACATAAACCCAGGTTGCACATACTCAGCCTGCATTCACATAACCTGGCAGATACAGATGGCCTGGAAGAAAAGTTTTATAAAAAAAGCTATAACAGGGATACTCTCCATTTATCAATGTTCCAAGCTCTATCTTCAAGAAACATTCTGGAAGAAATACTTAGGAGTGAGAGATCACCTGAATTTCAGCATGCATCTATTGGCCAAGGGTGAACATCAATTGTGAACTTGGAGTTTACCATCATTCTTCTCAAAACCATATCTTGAGGAGTATTCCAACTTAATACTGGCTGGAAAGCTTAACAGAAGAATAGACATTAGAGCAAATTCACAATCTGGATTTTGCATTAACTGTGGTGTAGATCAGTACCATCAGAAACCTGTGGGAGAGACTGGCAGAAGGAAGAAGGCTGGGACATATTTGTTTCTTAGCTCTTCCTCTACATGAACAGTCTACTCGCCCTTAGGAAGTAAATGCTGTCCATTTTCATAGACTTGTTACAGCAGGAATTAGCATGAACTGGAAAAACATTGTAGGGAGAATGGCCACCTGAAACATTCCCAACACCTTCATAGGTGCTAAAAGAGGTTCAAGGATCAGTATAGCAGTGTCTCCCTATACTTGCCCCATGACTATGGCTATAAGTTATCATGTTTTCCTCAGTGACAGTTTAGGGAAGGACTTAAGCATAAAATGGTCTGTGGTGTAGGATGATTTTCTGAAGTAGTGAGAAGGAGGAGGGATTGTTTTAAGTTGATGTTTTTCTTTGGGGAATTGGGTGAGGGATTTGGGTTTTTTCATAATCAATGTCAATTTTATTGCATATTACTAAAATGTTTGAAATGTGATTTTTGGCCGATTGTGAATGAAGCCTGGGTCTTCACTTGACCTCATAAAACATCAATAAAGATAGTAGGAAGAACACAGTTTTGAGATAACATGTTTCTGTGATTGTCTTGTGCACTGTTGTGAAATATATTACTTTGTGATGAATTGTCCAACTGTTGTCAAGCATCTTCATGGTGACTGTTACCTCTACTGTGGTTGTTAGTTCAGAGATTGTGGAAGTCCTGTGTATATGTTGTCAAGATCTTCTCAGGTTGACTTGTTCAACTGGTGTAAAGTACAGTTGGTGTTATTTATGTTCATTACAGTGGTCCAATTGTCAATGTGGTCATTTGTCCAAGTGTCTTGTGTCACTTGAATTAATTAAAGAGATCAATCATGAGGTGGGCGACCAGAGCACAGTAAACAGGATAAGTGAAAGAACTGCTTTCATTTGTTGCTGTGGCTAACTGCCAAGATCTCTATATAACCTGTAGGAGGAATCATCTAATAATAATTCTGTGTTGATCTTAAACTTAGGTCTAATTTCTCACAGTGGGGGTATTCGATGAGCCAAATTCTGTATGGTTTCTCTACAAGGGTTCTGCGAGACTACATATCAATACCTCTAGACAAGACTTGCTGTTACAAACCTGTATCTTTTATAAAGATCTATACTTTATGGAAAGTCACTTGTTGGTGCTTCTGTAATTATCTAAAACCCAAATACAAAACCTCACACCAGTCAAGAGACTAACACCAGTAATACATTCACCTTATTTAATTGCCAGTCAAGGAATTTTCACCAATAATACATTCACATGCTTTGATTGCCAGTAAGGAACTAACACCAGTAATACATTCACATGCATTGATTGCCAGTCAATGAACAAACACCAGTAAATCATTCACATGTCTGATTGCTAGTCACGGAATTAACACCAGAAGTACATTCACACACTTTGACCACCAATCATCGGGGTGTCAAGGTTTGACAGCTGCGAGGACACACTTGCTATTTCAACATGACGCTGTCGTTATTGAAAGGTGTCAGGTTCAAATCCCGCTGAGCCTGTAGGTGTGACATTGAATGCTGTCTGTTGTGTTCTCTGATCTCCACTTCTTTCTTGTACTCCTGTGAGTGCTAATCAATACCTGCCAATGAATGTCTCTGTGAGACGTGCTGACTCTCCGAACCAGAACTTTACGTGTTAATAATTTAGCCTTTATAAACAATTAGGGTTCATCAAGCAGGCGGTGGATCGGTCTTGGGAGCAGCCGACAGATAGTTGTTGGTTATGGTTTTATGTCAGCGACGGTGGGCAGAGTATCTCTCAATGGAGACAATGGCTACGGTCATCCGATCAGTATGGTCACTGCCAGGAAGGAAGAATGGTAGACTTCCCTCTTTATTGATTCCCATGCAGAGGAGGCTCATGTGCCTTGTTTGGTATCTCCTCTAAAAGAGGGAACTCTAAATCGCAAACCTCCGAGGCGGGTATACCCTGATGGGAAAGGCTTCGGGAGTAAACCCTGAGAACAAATCCGGAGATGGAGTCCCTAAGGTAGTTCCATGTTGTAAACAACATAGTTCTGGCAACTCCTGCGACGGCACCGGTGCCATGTTGCTTTGGCTACTGCCATTCCCTTGGTCAACATTGGTGACGGGGAGAGGAGGAACATGCTACAGACAACAGCTGGTTCTTCGCACTTCATCAGACTTGTGCCCTGGAGAGGCCACTTCAGCATCGCATAACAGCGGCGACACAACACGGGAAGCAGCAGTTAACGGTCATAAGTTTTATGGTGGCTGGGCCATGATCTCGAATGGAGGATGAACGTGTTCCCAAAGATCTCCTATACGCAGAACTAGCCACAGGGAAGAGGCCAAACGGAAGACCCCAAAATGCGATATCAGGATGTGTGTAAACAAGATATGAAAACCCTTGGCATAGACCCAGACACATGGGAAAGTGTTATCAGTTATCAGTTATCTCCTGCAACAGACAGGATTTCCTGGAGAAGAGATTTACGAAAAGGACTGGCGCTCTTTGAGCGCAATCTGATCCAGCAAACTGAGGATAGGAGGACAGGCATAAAATGCGGTACCTGCCTCGTCTTACAGATGCGGAAACTGTGAAAGAGATTTTCACTCTCGCATTGGACTATACAGTCACCAGCGGCGCTGTCAGGAACCTCCGAAAAGGCACAACTCATTAGTAAACAACTAGATTATATCATCAATGGATGTGATGATATTTGACCCTGTGATAAAGCAATAGATTGTATCATCAATGTATGTGTTAATATTTGATGCTGCAATAAACAGCTAAGTTTGATCGATGGATTTGTTGCTGCTGTTGTGTGAAATCCTTTGGAAGACTGAGATTTAAGTGTGATGTCCGATGCATTCTCATCTCATTATGTTCCTCTTATACCTTGCGATGTCCAGGTGAAGTATAAACAGCGAGAGAGTGCCCGATGATGGGCTTCATGTATCGATATTCCCATGGACTCTGCTATTCCCTCCGTCCATCGTTTACGTGGTCGGCCTCTTCCTCTGCTTCGATTTGGTCTGTGCATCATTGCTTGTTGTGGTATACTGTTAGTTGGTAACCTACTTGCATGGCCAAGCCAGTTTACTTGCTGCCTTGTAATAAACATTAGCGCTGCTATAACCCCCACTTTAGTCCTGATTTATTCATTTCCGATCTTATCTCTTCTTGATACAATTAGTATTCTTCTCAAGAATCTCATTTCTGTTGTTGTGGGTTTTCTTTTCTCTTCTTCTGTCATTGTCCAGGTTTGGCATGGGTACCATATATAAGTTAAAACTTATAGTTTGTAGAAAGATTGTGTTGTAAAGTACTTTCTTAGTAACTGTCTATACATGTTTTTTTTTTTTTAGTATTGTGCCATTTTTCCAATGAGTTTTTTTGCCTTATTGCATCTATTTCTGATCTTGTCTTCTGATTTGCCATTTGATGATATTATACCTCCTAGGTACTTGAAACTCTTCAGGGGATCTTCGTTTACATGAATTTATTTTTTTCCTTAGATATAGTCATTACCTCTATTTTAATTGTGGTAATTTTCATGTTACGGCCCCTACACATTTCGTTGAGACTATTCTGATTTTACTATTAGTGCTTTATTATCCACAAACAGGAGTTCTCAATGGTGTAATTTGCAGATGGTTCTTCTCTGTTCTCGTCATGCGGTGATCTTGCTGTCTCTGGATGATTTCTTTACATATGTTGACTATATAGGTTATAAACAAATGAGGGAACAGGACACAACCTTGTCGTACTCCAGATCTTATGGTGAAGGGTTATGAGTGTTCTCTAGTTGTTCTCACAATGCATTCACTGTTGTTGTATAAGCTTCTACATAGGTTTGTTAGATATGTACTCACTCCATATTGTTTAAGGATTACCCACAGTTTGTTTCTATCTACTCTATCAAATGCCTTTTTTTGGTCGACAAAGGCTAAGTAGACTGACTGTTTTATTGAATTCGATTGATTTTCCTATAAGTTGTCTAAGAGCAAAAATGGCATCTGTGCATCCCTTGTTCCGCTTAGCTGGGGTTGTAGAGCAGTTCGATAGCAGTTCGTAATCTTTTCTCAAGAATTTTGAAAATATTTTCCAGTATGACTCAAAAGGGAAATGCCTCTGTATTGTGTGCAGTCGCTTTTGCTGCCTTTGTTTTTCCAAATTAGGATAATTATGGTGTTTCACCAGTCTCGTGGTGTCTGTTGTTCTACCCAAACATGGTTAAATAGTCTATGTAGTCATGCTGTT
>JACEFZ010000779.1:0-48423 GCA_014155875.1 Cepaea nemoralis
GACATTAATTCCTTATTTAGGCATCTATGTTCCTGGAATCGAAAAACACTTAGCGAATAACACACTACTATCCCCTCTTTCCATCATTAGGGACGTGTATTTCTATTCCCACTCAGGAACATATCTCCTTCAGTTCAGTTTGGAACACACACTAAACTCTCACAAAGAAGTGGACACTCTTTATAGGTCATTTTTGCCGCATAGTCCTTGACCTTGCTTGACACCTCAAGTCCATACTTCATTATCACCGTTAATGGAAAATTACAGATCTGAAACTTTTCCGTTATTCATACATCCAGACCGCAATATGCTGTCCAATAATGCTGTCTGCCTTTGTCGCAAACCAATTTTTCCACGCGACAGGTTACCTGTGCTGTTGGCGGCCCCTTCTGGGTCTTGACCTATAAACACATGCGCCTGGTCACTCCGTTGTTGGTTACCCTTACTGCTTCGTTTGTTAACCCTTCTTCTACCTGGTTAGTCGGTGTATACAGTCGTCTATCTGGGAATCATTAACTCTCAGTATTCCACGACACCCATTCTTTGTGCTATGGAGAGGTATAACTCCATCCTTGGTCCTCGCCATTGGTTGCATCTTGTAACAAACTATCGACTGTCAAGAAGACACGGTGCTGGTAACTAGTAAAGTAATAGGCTTCGGCATAGTGCCAATCCCTACAGTCAAGTTGACAGCACCGTTATCTGTACTTACACTTGACTTCAGTTCGTGTGTGATATCTGTCCCACAGAATGCATCAACGAGGATGTGAGTGTCGACGAGTACATCCAGTCCGAGAAGGTGATGGCGTTAAATGTGAACACCTTCAAACCCTACCTCAGAAACAAAGTCATGGTGTTGGTGATGTTCTACCATCCCAAGATACGGGCCTGCGAGTCATCCAAGGAAGAGTTTAAGAAGGTAAGAGATGTGTGGGGGCAGATATATGTGTTGATAGAGATAAATGTGTGGGGAGAGATAGATGTGTGGAGGAAGATATATGTGTTGATAGACATAAATGTGTGGGGAGAAACAGATGTGTGGAGGAAGATATATGTGTTGATAGAGATAAATCTGTGGGGAGAGATAGATGTGTGGAGAAAGATATATGTGTTGATAGAAATAAATGTGTGGGGAGATATAGATGTGTGGAGGAAGATATATGTATTGATAGAGATAAATGTGTGGGGAGAGATAGATGTGTGGAGGAAGATATATGTGTTGATAGAAATAAATGTGTGGGGAGATATAGATGTGTGGAGGAAGATATATGTGTTGATAGAGATACATGTGTGGGGAGAGATAGATGTGTGGAGGAAGATATATGTGTTGATAGAAATAAATGTGTGGGGAGAGACAGATGTGTGGAGGAAGATATATGTGTTGATAGAAATACATTTGTGGGGAGAGATAGATGTGTGGAGGAAGATATATGTGTTGATAGAAATAAATGTGTGGGGAGATATAGATGTGTGGAGGAAGATATATGTGTTGATAGAAATAAATGTGTGGGAAGATATAGATGTGTGGAGGAAGATATATGTGTTGATAGAGATAAATGTGTGGGGAGAGATAGATGTGTGGAGGAAGATATATGTGTTGATAGAGATACATGTGTGGGGAGAGATAGATGTGTGGAGGAAGATATATGTGTTGATAGAAATAAATGTGTGGGGAGAGATAGATGTGTGGAGGAAGATATGTGTTGATAGAAATACATTTGTGGGGAGAGATAGATGTGTGGAGAAAGATATATGTGTTGATAGAAATAAATGTGTGGGGAGATATAAATGTGTGGAGGAAGATATATGTGTTGATAGAAATAAATGTGTGGGGCGATATAGATGTGTGGAGGAAGATATATGTGTTGATAGAGATAAATGTGTGGAGAGATATAGATGTGTGGAGGAAGATATATGTGTTGATAGAAATAAATGTGTGGGGAGATATAGATGTGTGGAGGAAGATATATGTGTTGATAGAAATAAATGTGTGGGGAGATATAGATGTGTGGAGGAAGATATATGTGTTGATAGAGATAAATGTGTGGAGAGATATAGACGTGTGGAGGAAGATATATGTGTTGATAGAGATAAATGTGTGGAGAGAGATAGATGGTTGGGGGAAGATATATGTGTTGATAGAGATAAATGTGTGGAGGAAGATATCTATGTTGATAGAGATAAATATGTGGGGAGAGATAGATGTGTGGAGGAAGATATATGTGTTGATAGAGATAAATGTGTGGGGAGAGATAGATGGTTGGGGGAAGATATATGTGTAAAGGGAGATGTATATGTGGAGGGAGATAGATGTGTGGAGGTAGAACGATGTGTGGAGATGGACAGATGTGTGGAGGGAGATAGATGTGATAGGGAGATAGATGTGTGGAGGGAGATAGATGTGTGGAGGGAGATAGATGTGTGGAGGGAGATAGATGTGTCGACGTTGATGTATATATGGAGGAAAATAGATGTGTGGAGGGAAATTGGTATGTTGAGTGGGAGATATGTATCAGGGAGAAAGATTTGTGCAGGGAGAGATATGTGTGGAGAGAGATTGTGAGGCCAGAGGTGCATAGAGGAACATATAATTGTGTGGGGGTGAGATTTGTGTGAAGGTAGAAATATATGCGAGGTACCAGAGATAAGTCGATGAATGCACTTTATATGAACGGGGTACGCAGGTGAGTCTAACAATATGTCTGCCCTTCGATCGTACATCGTTTCTTTTTCTGTGTTTATCTGGAGTGTTTTTTGAGATTTAGTTACGGTGTATTGTTAAGCACACTTGGACCTAGACCCTTAGGCCAACACATCCGACATTTGCGTGCGTTTTTTGACCAGGTTAACATTTCTGTGGGACTCTCACTTTTGTGGCGCCGTCCACATCCCAGCTGGTCAACTTAGAACGGTTGAATACTTCACGATCAGCCCTCAAGGGAAGGCAGGGACAATCAATGGGCATTATCCGCCATCCAGGGAGGCTTCCATAGTTGCAGAGCCGACACATGGCGCCCTGGTGTACATGATTTCATTCATACATCTCTCTTATGTGATGAATCATGTGGACATTGAGGTGTGAATGGGGGGGGGGGGGGGGGGGAATGACGGCTGTGGAGAGATGTTTGCTGCATGATTGAGATGTATTAAAAAGATATATTGGTGGGATGCTAAAAATATATCGAAGAAAGAGAGGCACATACACACCCAGAGAGAGAGAGAGAGAGAGAGAGAGAGAGAGAGAGAGAGAGAGAGAGAGAGAGAGAGAGAGAGAGAACGAACGAACTAACAAACTATATTTTCAAAGGGTTAAGAATTGGGCACGCAGGCCCGTCTAACATTCTGCCCTTCTATCACTCTCTTGCATACATTATTTCATTCACATATCATTCAAGGCTAACAAAGAACAGCATCAATATAAAAGATATGCATTATAAAAGCATGGGCAAAATGCGAACATCAAAACTACACGACACAGTAATATTAGATAATGGTCTGACACTTGTTATTAGCCATGTGGAATATACTGGCCTACAAAAAGAGGACTGGCTGTTATACTAGGGTTTTGTTATTATTATTATTATCTCTATTATCAAGGGGGAAGGTAATCCGTATTGAGATAGTGTTCGAATAATTTGCGATTATATGAATAGGGATTGTGATGTCTTTGATTTCTTGTGGAAGATTGTTCCACAGCTGAGCTGCAGAGTACGTTAAGCTTGTTTTGTATAAGTCAATCCTAGGCTTCGGAATGTGTAGTATATTTAAACGTTTACTGTGTCTAGCATTATATTTAAACAATGGCCAAAGGTAATTTGGGGCATTCCGATGCAGGATTTTGTGAATTAGTTTAGCTTTATTGAAAAGCAAGCGTTTGCGGAATGGTAGTAACTGAAGGCGTGTATACAGACTAGGATTGTCAGATAAATGTTTGCTATAAATTAGACTCATGGCCCGTTTCTGGAGTGAGTAAAGTCGCTTGGTGTTTGAATTAGAACAACCGTCCCAGATTGTAGAGCAGTAGTCAAAGTGTGTCTGTATATGAGAAGTATAGAATAGTTTCCTTGTGTCCTCATCAAGGAAGTTTTTAATTTTGGCGAGTTGGTAGACTTTTTTCGCTGTTTGTTTAATGAGCGCTTGAACGTGGGAATTAAAGGTCAGGTTTCTATCAATGATTAGGCCTAATGTTTTGTGCTCAATTACACTTTCTACTGACATGTTATCGATGTGAAGTTGAAGTGATGTGTGTGAGCTTAGAGTCTGAAGTCTTTGTCTGGTTGTTAATAACATTGCTTTTGTTTTAGTGATGTTAATCTGCATACGGTTTGAATAGCTCCACCTAACTACATTATTTAATTCTTGTTGTAAAGACGACTCCAGTAAAATACAGTTTTCAGCGTTTGTGTACACTGTACAGTCATCTGCAAATAGATCGCAGGACGACGAAAGATGCAAAGGTAGATCGTTAATATATATGGCAAACAATAGAGGGCCAAGAATAGAGCCTTGCGGTACTCCAATATTGAAGGTAGTGGTTTGAGACAGAGATTTATTATGTGATACTACGTGCTTTCTGTTTGATAGAAAAGATGATATTAGAGTGACTACATTAAGGCCAATTTTCATTGTCTCAAGTTTTCTAATTAAAATAACATGGAGAGAGAGAGAGAGAGAGAGAGAGAGAGAGAGAGAGAGAGAGAGAGAGCGAGAGAGAGAGAGAGAGAGAGAGAGAGAGAGAGAGAGAGAGAGAGAGAGAGATCCGATAGATAAATTAGATAGAGAGAGAGGGAGATACATAGAAAGAGAGAGAGCGAGAGAGAGAGAGAGAGAGCGAGCGAAGGAAAGAGCGAGATAAAATGAGGAAGAGACGGACAGGGAGTGAAGGGCATTTGTAGCGTGACTGAGATGTATGAAGTCCGATAGATATATCAGAGAGAGAGAGAGAGAGAAGAGAGAGAGAATGAAAGAAAACGAAAGAACGAGGAATGATCGCTCTTTGGCCCGTCTTGCATTGGGCCTTCCAACCACTCGCCTTTTTCACAAAAATCATCTAATGTGCATGTCACACTCACATAGAGAAAACAGCTTGTGTATATGTACTTGTATGTGTTGGTGTGAGACTTCAGGCACACTCACACAGAGAAAACAGCTTGTGTATATGTACTTGTATGTGTTGGTGTGAGACTTCAGGCACACTCACATAGAGAAAACAGCTTGTATATATGTACTTGTATGTGTTGGTGTCAGACTTCAGGCACACTCACATAGAGAAAACAGCTTGTATATATGTACTTGTATGTGTTGGTGTCAGACTTCAGGCACACTCACATAGAGAAAACAGCTTGTATATATGTACTTGTATGTGTTGGTGTGAGACTTCAGGCACACACACATAGAGAAAACAGCTTGTGTATATGTACTTGTATGTGTTGGTGTGAGACTTCAGGCACACTCACATAGAGAAAACAGCTTGTATATATGTACTTGTATGTGTTGGTGTCAGACTTCAGGCACACTCACATAGAGAAAACAGCTTGTATATATGTACTTGTATGTGTTGGTGTCAGACTTCAGGCACACTCACATAGAGAAAACAGCTTGTATATATGTACTTGTATGTGTTGGTGTGAGACTTCAGGCACACACACATAGAGAAAACAGCTTGTATATATGTACTTGTATGTGTTGGTGTGAGACTTCAGGCACACTCACATAGAGAAAACAGCTTGTATATATGTACTTGTATGTGTTGGTGTCAGACTTCAGGCACACTCACACAGAGAAAACAGCTTGTATATATGTACTTGTATGTGTTGGTGTGAGACTTCAGGCACACTCACATAGAGAAAACAGCTTGTATATATGTACTTGTATGTGTTGGTGTGAGACTTCAGGCACACTCACATAGAGAAAACAGCTTGTATATATGTACTTGTATGTGTTGATGTGAGTCTTCAGGACATAGGACATATGGTGCTACAGACCACTCCTCACAGGCTGGCGGATGTGGTTAGTATCACCCTGACCACCTTTATTTCCCAAGTCATTTCCTGGTACCCACTTTCCTCTGCTCTAATTCGGATTCGAACCCAAAACGTTTGGACCGACAGGCGGGAGTCTAGCCACTACACCACTGGAGCTGCCCTGCACAAAGTACCCGATTCTTAAACATTGTTCACTTGGCTAGTATTATGCATATAGTATTCAGTTGTTACTTTCTGAATGGACGCTTTGATCTCCATTTATGGAAGTAGTACACTCATCGCCAAACAAAATGTTGGTATGGAGCAAATTCGTTTCGATTCGATTACACCCTGACCCCTGCGACGTTTAACCTCAAGGAGAAGTTATTGTAGCGCCCATCACCGGCTCAGAATGAAAATTATGTGATTAGTCAGCCACCAAAGCAGCTGCCCATGGTTTACCCTCACAGTCCTATTAATCCGAAGGTGACTGTTGTTTATATCAGAAAATAGACTGGAGCGAAGAAAACTGAATGACGAAAATGGGTAGTAGTGTTATTCGCAGTTATGGCTTGAAAATTGTTAAAATGGTTGCAGATGTGTTGTATTATAATGCAAGGGCAACAGTTCTGCGATATACTAACCCATGGCAAACACGGGAAGTCGCTTCAGACGATTACTTCCAATTCCAATTTAAAATTAAAAAATAATAATTCCAAATTAGGTCCCTTTACACCTGCCTCCTCAGCTTTGGTTATTGTTGAGATCCGAGGTTGTGTGGACTGTTAGTCCTAATTCGTACTTGTGGTATTGGTTCCGCTCTGTTTGTCGGATGCGGTTGTTTTTCTGCTGTCTGGTTATTGCCTTCTATCTTATGTTGGTCCTGATAAAGACGGGTCCTTGGTCGGGCCTACTAGGTTCCGCAGTCTTTCGTTTGTTGGTTTCTTACTCTTATTAGCACTTCTACGTGCTGGTTCTTTCATGTGTTGTCCTCACCGGGATTGGCCCCGGTCATGTCCAGTACTCATAAGGACTTGATGTTGGCAAAGGCAGGGAGTTCAAGTGCAAGACTCAAGTTGTCTCCCACCCCCTCTGGGGTGGGGGGGGGGGGTGGGGGGTGAGCGACCGGTACTCCTCTACATTCGCTTTCTCGTTTTCGTCATCGGTGTATGGATTGTTGCAACATCAAGACGACCCGATCTCCGTGTCAGCCATGTTCAGGAACCCTTCCGGAAAAGCCAGCCACCATCCTGTCACTCACCCCAACACACTCAGCTGTCCCTCTCAGGACTACAGGTATTTTTTCTTTTGAGCATATACATTATGCTCTCTCCACACATATCTCTCCCTGCACAAATCTTTCTCCCTGATACATATCTCCCACTCAACATATCAATTTCCCTCCACACATCTATTTTCTTCCATCTCCACACATCTTACTACCTCCATACATTATGCATAGAGTATTTTTTTAATATTAAAAAACAATATACATATAAATATAAACAATGTAGAAAAGTTATATGGCCTTCCCTGTTCTGCATATGAACTGTCTGGCCAGCCGTTGTATTTCTGGGTTGCTGTTTGTGTGCAGGCACTCCCTCATTGTCAGTTGGGTCTTAGATTTGACGAAGTAGTTTCGTAGATCCTTTCGTTCACTACTGTACTCGCTGCAGGTTATATCAGACGATTAATAATGCCATGACATTTGATCAGTTAATGACCACATTGATCTGGTTTGCTATCGCAGGCTGCAGAGAGAACCAAGCGAGAAAATCATGCCTACGCTACAGTGAACTGCGAGACAGAACCGGATCTGTGCTGTGCCGAGAACGTCAAGAACATCCCTTTCTTTAAACTGTACACTCTGGGAAAGTACATCGGGTTCAACGACACCCCGAGGACATTCCTGCACAAGGACATGAAGAAATGGGTCGAGAATACCAAACCCTTGTCGCTTACTGAAAGGCGGTTTTACTTTCCAAACGATTAACTCCTGGGCCATCTCAACTGTGTGCCATGCAGGTTTGGTATAGTCTGCTAATCTGAAGCTGTACAAATAAGTTGATCATCCAGTTAAACTACAATGATACCATCCAGATGACTTGGACACCATGCTACCTGCAGCACGAGAAACACATTGGCAGGTAGGTACTGGCTCTTATAAATGTCATCCTTCATCATCATCATCGCCTTCTATATCAGCATCATCGCCATCATCATCATCATCATCGTCATCAACATCAGTATCATTCAGTAAAATATCCTGTGCATAGCAGTGTCGCTGTAACAGTTGTTCTGTCTATCAAAGCTGTCACATCCAGGTATCTCACCTCTGTTGCTGTCACATCCAGGTATCCCACCTCTGTTGCTGTCACATCCAGGTATCCCACCTCTGTTGCTGTCACATCCAGGTGTCAACAACTTAACTGACAGGCATCATCGGGTACTTCTCACACACTCGTACACGACAACTTGCAAGTCGTGTGGGAGGCAAAATGCATGGTCCATTTTATTGCCGTTGGCTCGCTTACAAGCGGTAAACAGTCGCTAATGCAATACACAATATATAGCCACAGAATTATCTAACACAAACTGCTAACCCTATGCTAACTCTATCTACTAGTGAACACACAACTCCTAACGTTATTCTAAACGATGTGAACGCCCCCAAGTCCAGTCTCCCGTCTGCCCAACATCTCTCCCGTCGTTACACACCACGCGGGGGTGACCTTCTCCTTCGTGCGTGTTACCTCACATCGCACGCTGCTGGCAAAACGTGGCTTGTTGAGTGTCTACTCAACTGTGCTCTGGCTTCATGAGGTGTGGTGGTATCGTGATTAGAGTGCTAACTCTCTGCACACCGCCTGCGTGTATTCTGAGGGAGTGGCTAACCTTCCACGATTCCCTCATCTCCCCTGCTCTTGCCTCGGGCACCGTATCTCCTCCTGGTCCCTCCAGGATTGACCGCTCTCCCTGGCGGAGGGGATGCGGTTGAGTCTTTGACACACACCCGCCCCTCTTGTGTTGCGTCATCAACTTTCACTTATTGGTTGTGACGCAAGGAGGTTTCTACACAAAAAATTAGTGTCTCTAATTTTTGTCAAAGACTCTAGATAACCTGGCTCTGGGCTTTCCAATAGACTATTAACAACTATTGTCACAATGTAGCGAAGCCTCACTTGGCTACTGGCAATCGCCACAAACTTGCCTGGTTGGCGTGAGCCCCTTCTCACATGCTATATTATATTTATCAGAGGTATGTCTGAACCGGACCGTTGTCTTATAAGACCTGCCCTCACATAGTAAATTAACTTACTACCCATACAAAGTTGACTTTCTTAGGGTCAACACATGAATTGCTTCATGTCCCCCATATAATATTTAACAACCATTCTACAAGAGTGTGTGCGACAGGCTTTACCTACTTCGCTTCCGCGCGTAAGACTTCATTTCACTGTTAATTTAGTTCTTCGTTGTCTATTATGTCCCCTGGCCCCAAAGTTATCTGCCTTTGATCTACAAATAGTGTATGCAATTTATATGTTTGTTTTTCTGGTTGTTTGCGTGTTTGGATGTAATAAATCTACTAATCTAACTTCTACCCTATATTTCTAACTTATCTGTGTATGTATGTTAGCTTTTTGAGTGCCATAATCTTGTTCAATGTGGCCACAAACAGGTGTATAACACTAATTCGTGACTACATCCCATTGTTATGAGACCCAAAATACTGTATTCTAAGTTCTAAACTATATCACAGACAACACATTCACACCAACATAATTTCCCTAGCGAAAACCAACATTAGCCAACCAATATTAAAAGTCGTTGCAGGCAGCAGAAGAATTTGCTGACTGCTTGCATTCTCTCCCGTCTATCTTCCATTCATTTTCACTTTCACACTTCTGTCATACTCCTTTCACCCTTACCTCTGTCACACATCTATTATCCTTCCACACTAATTCTTCTGATCATTTAAAAACCGTTGAGTGACACTGTACAGATTTGGCTCAGTTTGAGAAATTTGAGCTCAATGACTGTGCGAAAATCGCTGCACGAGTCATGTATTTACAATATATTTACACGGGCGAGACAGGGTTGATGGCTTGTCCCTTTGATCTCATCATCTAATATGTTACACTAACCTAAAGTATCATATTTTATATTATAATAGACTATTCTCCTTTTATAACTAAGTATTTAATGTGTTAACTAAGTTCTATTATGTTAATTATATTATCTGTTTATCCTACTCGTTATGTTTATCTAATCTAGGGGATGTAATGTAACTATTTAAATGTAATTAGTGTGATATGAGTTATGTACCTTAATTACCTGGATGATGTGCGCATAAATTATGTACTTTTCTAATACTATACTATCTATTGTTGTTAGATTGAAAATGAATCATATGATTAATGTTCTTAATCTAAATTATGTAGATGATGTATGTACCATGATAATATTAATTATTGGTAATGTTTGATCGATGGTATGGTTTTCCTTAATATGGAATAAACTAACCTAAACTAAAGCTAAATGAAATGTAACACTCTAAATGGTACTATTTCTATTCAAATTTTACTTTAGCTTGTAATTACCTATTTTTTACGTCTAACCTAATATTTTAACTTAATTCTTAAGCTAAGTAAATGGTTTAATTAATGTACTAACTATCCTATTAAAATAAATGAGAACTATTATATTACCTAATTCTACCTCTAATTATTTATAACTTTTTTTTTAAAAAAAAAATCATTATTTTACATATCACATTAAGTTTATATACACAGTATTCAGTTCTCTCAGGTTAGTAGTTGCCTTCATGTTTGAATATTGGTATAGGCACAATATAACTACATCATTTGCCTGGGTATCTGAAATACATTTTACGGTCATAATAATGTTCATCGGTAGTGCACGTGTAGAGATTCGCTGGTGTCGTAGCTTAGTCTTTATGTGTCTGAAATTAAGCACTGTTCTGACACTGTTTTCTACATTTCACACAAATGATACACCGGACTGGAGCTTAGTTGGAAATGAGCTGTCCTGATTCACACGGTAGTATCTAAGTTCTGTAGCACAGTTCTTAAGTTAATGTCTACGTACACATGATAGTTCGTTGTACTTGGTACACTCTTAAGCACACAATGGGTGTATCTGTAACCTATTTTACATAGTATATTGTACTGTATTCATGTACTAACTATCACTCTACATTATTATGTGGGATTTCAGGTATTATTACCTCAGATGGTAAAATTAGTGACCACCTGTATATCCGGTCATTTCGATGCACACCACTTTCTGTGACCGTGATCGGGGAGTTGTCGGTCTGGACAATGCAGTGAACATCCGTCAGAACTCGATGGAGCTTTCTCACTGCATAGATGACGCCTAGGGCTGCAACTGTGATATGCAATCTCTGGACTCAGCAGGTGTGATCTTACGGCTCACGTAGCAACTCGGGTGGAAGATGCCCTCAAAACATTGGCCTAGTACTGGTAGCATCTGTCCTAGAATAATAAACGAGCCTAGGATTAGGCAAGCGGAGGATTGGAATATTTACAAAAAAGAATTTTCATTTTTGACAATGCAGAAATTAATAATGCATCTTTCACATTTCATTTCACAAATGCCTTTTAAAACATAGGAATATAGAATTGTAATTTTTGAGTAATTTACTAATCCCAAAAGGCTTCTGACCTGTTTCTTTCTGTTAGACATGGTCAGATTTATAATTTTGGTACTAATTTTCAGGTCAGTCTATAGTTGGACTTGAGAAATGACATGACCCAAAAATGAATTTATTTTAGGCATAATTTGACTTTGCTTGGTTTCACAGTGAGACCGAAGAGTCGCACTCTGTCAAAGGCATGTCTCAGTTTCAGTAGGTGTATTGTCCAGTCATCAGTATTCTGATTTATTCATGTGTATTCTGTAAGTTCACTACCTGTATGCCCCTCGTCGGATTTGCCAGTCTCACTAACTAGTGTAGTTGCGCTATGTATGTCTGTCGTCTGATCACTTGGTGTTGTTGCAATATGTTCGTCTGTATCTACTTCTGTCTGTTGTCTTGAAAAGTAAAGTTTACGCATGCTGACATGGAATATCTCTAAGTGTATGTTTATCGATATTTCATAGTCCACATGTACCATGGTTATGTACCACCTTGAATAGTCGTTGCCATTTCGCTGGTATGGAAGTAGCCTAAATCTGTCTTGATCAAGTTCAAGATCACTGGTTCTTGCACCGTTGTTTGTGTGTTTGTGGTAGAACTGACCCTTCCTCTATCAAATGGCTTGGGAGCCAGTATAGAAGGTTGTACTTCAGTTGTAGGATGTCTACCCTTAAACTTTTGTACCAATTGTTTGACAGACATTACACGCAAATACATTTTGACAACATAATTTTTATCTTCTTGAAAAAACCTGGTCTGGTGTTGTTGTATGCAAGATGACCAGTCACCGGTGTTTTATGTGCATATTTTGGCATAGTTTAACCGGTGTTGTTCAGGTAACACCTGTTCATGGTTACCAGTAGCATGACCTGTAGTTGAAATGCCATTCTTACGTCTAAATAAACAAGATGCATTTTTGGTCACTCTGGCTTTGACCTTTAACAATTTTAAGTATGGAGACACATTAAGAGTAGATTTCTGGTGGTGTAAAAGTTTCTGTTTGTTTGTGTCATCTGTGCTGGTTGTAGAAAGCATCAGTAGTGTCTCATCTTGTAATATGTTATGATGTTTTGAAGTGTCTGTTTTGGCTGTTGTAATAGTTGCCTTTACTTTTTCCCATGCAACTATTTCATCAATCGTACAATGTTTCAGTCGGGGTAAGCACCCCAGAATTAAATCAGTACAAGGGTTGTTCAGTATTGCACAGGTAAAGGTACCAGAGAGAAAAGGAGAGTCAATCTGGGCTTTTGCCAAAGGGTAGATTTCAATGTTACCCGAAAAAGTACGGCATTTGACAGTATCACCTGTGTAATCACCCGGATTCACCAGTTCTTTCCGAAGACCAATAAGGGTACTGCCGCTGTCCAGCAAACACTGGCATGCTACATCATTGACCATCGCATTGTGGAACACAAGATTGCCTCTGGAGGCTACTGCTGCGTTTACACTCTCAGATGAGCATAGTACTGTATGTCCACACTCTAGTTTCGCGTCTGTATGGAATTGGTGACATCGTTCACAGCTGTCGAAGCTCAACATATCGTATGCACCACAAACATTTTCTGCTTGGTTATTAGGTAAGTCACTTTCACTCTCAGACTCATTCTCACTACCACCATCTGAAGAGGTGTCAATCAAAATGGCATTATTGGCTTTCATACGCTGCCGGCCAAGGCACTTATTACTATAATGGCCATAACAGGAACAAAAAAAACATTTGATGGCACGCCTGTATGCAGATCTTTTACTTTGCTGTTTCTTGATCACATTTTCAAGATGCGCCGGATAATTTGGCGATTTGTCACACATAGCATAAGTGTCATGTAAAAGGTGACAATGGATACATTTTTTCCATTTTCCTATCTTTCTTATCGTATTTCTGATAAGGTTTCCTATTACTTTGGTAGTTTTTAGTTTGGTCTTTGACAAAGGAAACTATTTCAGAGTCATTTGAGGTCTTAAACACATCTCTGTTAGAAGAAAAATATGCTGATCCTTTCTTTTCAAACTGCTCTATGTTTTCAATGTCTGACTGCTGCAAAAATTTGGCAAAAGGAGAAGGTATGGTAGATATAACCTTGTCCATAGCAATTAAGTTTTTTAATCTATCAAAGTCTTTTCCTATATTAGCTGCTTTCAGCCACCTGTCTAGTACACTCTGTACATTTGAAACATAATCAATAAAGGTTTCACTAGGTTTAGGTTTTAGGTTTGAGAACTGAACCTGATACCCAGGGGCATCAAGTAAAAAGTGCTGCATAATCCTATCATGGATGTATTGATAGCTAGATCTAAGCTCTGTCGGTATAGTTTCTATTACTTTAAGGGGCTCACCACTGAGATTCTTCGTATAAATTGGGGCCCACATCTCTAATGGAACTTGATGGTATTTAAATTGATATTCTACATTCTCTGTCCATGCTGATATTGAATCATCTTTACAATATGGTTTGATAATATTCTTGTATTTATTAAACTTATTTTCCTCTTGTTGACTTCTAAGTTTAGTGGCAGAGATTTCTGAGTGTGACTCTACCTCCCTCTCTTTCATCTTTAACTGTGTCTCTGATTCTACTTGTATCTGTTTTTCTTTGACTCTTGTCATTTCAGCTATCTCTTTTTGCTTTAATTCTTTGTCCTGATCTAATTGCCTTAGCTTTAATTCCTTATCCTGTTGTAATTGTTGTTGCTTAATCTCTAATTCTTTTTGCTTAATTTGTTTTTCATCTTCTAGCTGTTTTTGTTTTGTTATCTCAGCTAGTTCTGCAATGTCCTTCTCTTGTTGTAACTGTTGTTGTTTAACTGTCTTATCGTGTTCTAACTGTTGTTGTTTAATCTCTAATTCTTTTTGCTTAATCTGTTTGTCATCTTCTAGCTGTTTCTGTTTTGTTATCTCAGCTAGTTGAGCAATCTCTTTTTGATGTTGTCTTTCTTGTTCTCTTTCTCGTGCGCGTTCGTCTCTTTCAGCATCTTCTTTTCGTATGCGATCAGCTTTTTCAGCCTCTTTTGCTTCTTTAAAATTTTGATCTGCATATTGTTGTAGTTCTTTTCCTGTTAATTCTAGATCTTTACCTGCTTTTATGAAGTCTGATAAAGTTGCCATCTTAATTTAGTATTCGGCTAACAGTGATAGGCAATGATGACTTTAATCAGTTATTTATCTTTGATATGTTATGTTTCTTCTTATCTGATCACTATCAGTTGTGCTTTCTGTTTATACCCTGCCCAGATTTATCTTGCAGAAAAACAGAGTATACAAATATGTCAATGTGTTACAGCTGAAAAAGAGATGCACTATTAATCAAATTGCATGCCAAAATATATAAGTGTACTCAGCTTTAACGTTCCCGAGGATCGGGGAACGGAACTCCGTTGCCACAGGTCACCTTGGTACTTTCGGGTGGAGGCACGTGTCGTTACCAGCAAACTATATTTGGTACACAGGGCCGTAATCAGGTGTAGTTCGCCCTTTGATATGCAGGGCCGTAGTAATCAGGCCTATTACCCGATATGTTAACCCAGACCCCTAAGGACAATGTCTTAGACAATGACAGACAGATTTACGAACAACTAGAATATGTATTAAATAATTTAAATGTCATTGTCCTGTCTTTGTTCTATCAGTTATTGCCTTACGTTACTATTCTATTTAATTTCTGTATGTGTTGTGCAGGCAAGTATCATCTGCCTGGCCAAAAAATAGTTCCATCGTGACGGTAAACACATAGAAAATATGACCAAAAATATGCATATCTGCTTTTAAAGAAATAAAAATAACCTAATAATGTTTAAATAAATAAATATATTCCTTTAGTAAATCAAATAAAGAAATAATAGCTGATATAACGTACCGATTCAGGCGCGCGCTGTTTAGCAACTTTGTAAACACTCGCTTGCTGTATGCTAATGAGCCCAGACGACTGTTTGTCAATCATCTGACGTCACAGCACAGCGCGATGAAAAATCGATATTGTTTGCTTTGTTTTGTATCGCTCCGCCCTGAATCATTTTTGGTACTCATTTCTGAACAAAAAGGTAAATATATAAATAAATATGAGAAAGCAAGAATATTAATACTTACAGCTTTGATGAATACATAATCTCACTAAATAAATACTTCATAAACACAATTAAACAGTTTAATACGTCACGATAGGCATATTTCTAGCCTGCAAAATTCTCTCGTCTGCACAAATCATCGTCACTACACAAATTAAACCCTAGTCTTAGAGCCTCGTGGACGAGTGGAGTAGCTTGAATATTACATTCAAGCTTCACTTCTGACAACCACAATTACCCTTGGCTGTGGGTATTAGCTTGGCTCTTTCGTCCAAGCACCACTTCTGACACCACAATTACCCTGGCCTGTCAACAACTTAACTGACAGGCATCATCGGGTACTTCTCACACACTCGTACACGACAACTTGCAAGTCGTGTGGGAGGCAAAATGCATGGTCCATTTTATTGCCGTTGGCTCGCTTACAAGCGGTAAACAGTCGCTAATGCAATACACAATATACAGCCACAGAATTATCTAACACAAACTGCTAACCCTATGCTAACTCTATCTACTAGTGAACACACAACTCCTAACGTTATTCTAAACGATGTGAACGCCCCCAAGTCCAGTCTCCCGTCTGCCCAACATCTCTCCCGTCGTTACACACCACGCGGGGGTGACCTTCTCCTTCGTGCGTGTTACCTCACATCGCACGCTGCTGGCAAAACGTGGCTTGTTGAGTGTCTACTCAACTGTGCTCTGGCTTCATGAGGTGTGGTGGTATCGTGATTAGAGTGCTAACTCTCTGCACACCGCCTGCGTGTATTCTGAGGGAGTGGCTAACCTTCCACGATTCCCTCATCTCCCCTGCTCTTGCCTCGGGCACCGTATCTCCTCCTGGTCCCTCCAGGATTGACCGCTCTCCCTGGCGGAGGGGATGCGGTTGAGTCTTTGACACCAGGTATCTCACCTCTGTTGCTGTCACATCCAGGTATCTCACCTCTGTAGCTGTCACATCCAGGTATCTCACCTCTGTTGCTGTCATGTCTCACGTCGTGAATTGATCTGCGGCGTGGTCTACTTGTCCCCTCTTGCCATAATCTTTTTCTTGAATAATTATAGTCTTTAGATAAACTTACCTCTTTATGTGTCCAACATATTTTATATTCTCAATTAGTTTTGCCTGAATATCCAATCATATTCTATTTAACATTCTTGTCACATAGATTATTTTGTTCCTTTATGACTCAGGCTGGAGGGAGAAATGTGGAGGAAGATTCTGGGTCTTTTGCATTGACCACAAGTAGTCTAACTATGGAAGTCATGGCAATGAGTAAAGCAATAACATGGCTGGAGAAGCAGACTTTCACTCGGGTATGTTTCCCTTAGTGACTCAATGAGTATGCTCAGGAAGATAGCGATGGGGTGTGCCCGAAGACAGTGGATGTTGTCGCTGGAGCGGTCACGGCTGGCAAATATTAATTTCAGTTTCGTGTCAGGGCATGCTGGTGTCCAAGGGAATGAGCTGGCTGACAGGCTTGCGGGTAAGGTTACTGTGGAAGGCGGGCGAGCCATGGACCAGGCTGATACTCTGAATGTTCTACGAGAAGTAAGTCGTTTGCGAGAACCAAGTGATGACTTTGAGTCTACAACCATGGTCAGACTGGTGGAATAGCAAGTTAAAAGGGATGTGAACACTATGCAGGAAGCCAAAGAAGAAACCAACACAGAACTGGTGTCGTTACCAGCTACAAGCTGTGGGATTTACTGAGGAGAGGATCCGAGCATTTATGGACTAAATGGTTCGATGTGAAATGGGATTACCTGTCGACTAACTAACTAACTTGTGTTCTCTTTTCCACTCACTGTACTGTATGTGACGAAACGGCTACAGATCGGCATATCTCTGCATAATAGCCCTTTGAAGGGAGTGCGAGGCGTTGGTCTCCCTTGAAATTAATATCAATTAATAGGGGATTTCCCTAGAAACGTAGTGCGGGCGGAGCTATTCTAGTTATTTATAGAACAATCTAGAATGTTCCCTCAAGTGCGTACGTGGGAAATAGCTCTAAGTTCACGAGTGCTTCAGGCAGCACGGGTTGGTGGAACTTATCGTGACTCTGGTTTTCTTCATGAATCATGAAAGTCACGCGGCCCGTGTAGGCGAGTGGAAGGCGCACTGACATTGTCGGGGTCAGTCGCCCACCGAATCTCAGCGTGAACAGATCGCAGCCAACAGGCTGATGTAATTTTGATGTCAATAATCGCGGCCAGTGCGGACATCTGCAGTCAAGGTTGTGATTCTTCAATCACAGGTTAGTTGAATACTTATTCTATTATTTAACTGTTGTCGTGATGCCGTGCTGAGTTCCCGGAATGAATTAATTGCCGTAGAAAAATTGAGTTGTCGCATAGCGTTATCCGTTACAGTTGGCGGTTTGCATATTTAAGTAGGCTTTATCGATCAGCGATGTAATGTTACCTGACGGTACAAGCCGTATCCCACAGCGAGTGGTGTGTACATAAAATAGGCCGAACGATGTGCGTTACAGTGTGTAGCAGTTACTGGTTTGGTTTATTAATTACGCAGGCAAGGCGACAGTGTGTCAGTCATTACATCAACATGCATGACGCTGTAAATGATAAGGTAGAGCTTATTATTAGAGATGTTGAATGTGCTTCGTGACATTAGAATTGTAACTTAATTGTTCTATCAGTGGTGGTGATTTTTCGAGGAATCAAGGTGAGATCAGCAGTGGTGTATTTGCTGTGTGCAGATAGCCGTGTTATTCCGCGTAAGCCGAATGGTGTTGCATCGATAGGATAACAGTTGATAGAAAGTATTCCTGATATTATAGTTACTGCTGGTTGTAATGTCCGTCCGCTACGATGACTGGGCATGTTCCATCTTACGTTTGTCTAGGCAGCGGGAGGTAGGCCGGTACCCCCAACCCGATAGGTAATAGGTCCGACCCAATGCGATCGTGCAGATCTGAAGAGTGAACATACCCGATCGAGGGTGAAGTGGCACTCCGTAATTCGAGGCCGTGGTGTCTAGATAGATCGAGGTTTGAACCTAACCGTGTCTGTCTCGAATATTCTACTCTTCTGGAACCCTGATTCGGTTCATGGAGTACTTGGAGTACTGCCGTGAAGTAGTAGTATATGAGAAGAATAATCCCCCCCCCCCAAAAGTTGGAGTCAAAGTTTGGTAGTGGAGTCTGGAGGTTTGCTACATTGGATGACGTGACTTAAGTCGTCACGGGACAAGGTACACGGGACCCACAGTAGCTGTGGGAAAGTGTAATGGTGGATGGCCACCACAGCTGTGCTCGACCGGCACAGGTATGACTGACCTGAAAGATAGTCAGTGAATACAAGGGCAACTCAGGATCTGGGGCAGGGATCCCAGAACTGACACTATGGCTGTGAAATGAGTTTGTTATTTAAGTGTAACAATTCATGAGTTCTCCTTGGTTAATGCTATAGTAATGAATTATCAGGAGTATAATTCATTATGGGCATATAGTTATTAATGTGTGTAATTGATCAGTCCATGGGTTAAGGGATTGATGAATTGATGAGTCTGTCAGGAAGGAGATGTCCGGCTGGACACCTTCTCGATACAGTAATCCCTACACTGAAAGGAAAGTAAATGTATATGTTGATTGATGATGAGAGATGAAACCGGATTGGACTGGCACCAGGCGAAGGATGCTTGACAGAGTCATACAGTCGACTCTGGTGCTAGGGGTTATATGTAGCCCAGAAGTGTTACTTGACTGAACAGGTGTGCTATTGCTTTTTCTACCATCATTATGCCTATATATTATAGTGACTAAGTAGATCTATGATGTGATGATTTCATACTCATGTTGGTAGACATGAGGAATGTCTGAGAGGCAGGTGACGGGGTGGAGATGCAGGTAGTCTTTGTTGTAGTTGAGTACTCACACCAACCTCTCCGTGTTTCAGGATCTGTTATTACTATACAGAAGAAGATTCAAGAGCTTCACCATGAGCTCTATGGGCCCACTCATTCCAGTGCCTATCCAGAAGTTGATTGAGGCCATACTGGGAGTGGTCGTCTGATTCTGCGAGATCAATGTTGAAAGGAGCTGAGTGCTGAATAAGTCGGTAGGTCTAGGTTAGGACCTCCGTCAAGAGTCCGACGAGTGTCATCCGATCCTGAGAGGATCCAACACTGAAACGTCTGGAGATTCTGGCCAGTGAAGCACTGGTGACATTCAACCTCAAGGTAAACCTTGGTGATTGCAAGGTCAGGAACTTTCAAGTTGAGCAAAGTGATCATTGTTACCGGTCACCATGACCTGTGTTATATGCTTCTGGCCCGGCTGGGTTATGGGACACCATGTATCAAGTGATGCTTAAATAGTGTTTCTACATTGGTTAACTTTATGAAGCCAACATGTGGTCCAGTGACCTAGGACATTGATTACAACATTGGTGGGAACACCAGAGTGACATGTTTGTTAAGGTAGGGAGCTACCTCATGCCAATGTGATGAACTGTTGACAATGTTTGTTAAGGTAGGGAGCTACCTCATGCCATCGTGGTGAACTGTTGACAGTGTATGCTAGGTTGTGATTACTACCCATTGATCAGGGTAGTTACATGATACTGTGTGAAGATCTATTTGTCCAAGGACATGGAACTAAGGTGGTGAAGTGTTCAATCACCTGATAGACTTTACCAGTGACATTGTGTGTTCGGGTGGAGCAACCGCTCATTTTGTAGGTGACATATCAGTGTGTGGGTCACTTATGAGATAGAGGTGTGACCAGGCTCTTGTATATTTTGAGACTGTGCTACATGTACTTTTTCGGCAAGTGGGAGGCCGCTACTGTTCTAGGGTCGGCCCAGACTTCATCAGGAGTGTGACGAGTGATATAGGACGACAGCAAGGAAGGATCCTTGTTCATCGGTGCAGTGTCAGTCAGGCAGTGGTACTGCGCTTGATCAGCCCGTGATTGGTTCTCTGTGGGAAGAGGGAACTTTGGAGAGGCAGCAGACCTTGGAGTTCCAGTCCACTGGAGGAGCCTGGGTGAGTCGCTACCACGACTGGACAACCGCACGAGCTATCGTCCGCCTCCATGATGATGACTACTCATCTGCATCTCTGATATTGTACATAGTTCTTCTTGTCTGGCTTTCAGCCATCCTTCTCTGTGTTGTGGTTGACGTAGTTCAGAATTAAATTTTTGTTCTCTTAGCTATGACTTTGTGCAGTGATATGACTGGTGTCTGGTCCGAGCCCCCTTGGGGTTTGGAACCCTAGGTGAGGGAGGGGAGGTTAAGCTGTCCCGGCTTGTGTGGGGCCTGGTAGATGTAGAGTGCTATTGAGGTGGTTGGAGCAAAGGCAGAGGATAGTATCTATCGTGGCAAACCAGTCCAAGCCCCGGCGGTCATGTCACAAGATAGAGTGGAGCTCGTCCGGGATCTTCTCTTTGTTCTGACATCTCGTAGGAATAGGTTATAGTGTCATCTGTCCTATACCTATTGTCTACTTGACGAGTAGGGCTACTGATACCTTTCTCTTCGACGTGGACAGACATTTAGTTAAATTAGTATAGATACATAGTTACAGTGTTGGTTGGAGTACAGTTAGCATTGTGATTGAGTATTGCATATTTATACTGATACGAAGTTACACTAAGCATGGCTACTCGTACTTTAGATTTAGCTAAGGTGCGGGCATCTGCAACTGAGATGGGATTGGACGGTGAGGAGTTCAAAGCCTATGTACTGGAAGTCGAGAGAGACTTCAGAGCAGAAGAGAGGGAGAGAAGAAAGTCAGAAATTGAGCTGGAAGCTCGAAAGGTAGCACTTGAAGAGCAAAAGTTGGCGGCAGACCAACAGGCACAAAAACTGGCAGCTGACCTAGAGTCTAAGAAATTAGATGCTAGGAAGTTGGAAATGGAACATGAGTTCCGTATGAAGCAACTTGAGGTAGAGGCTAAATCTGTTGGTGAGTCTGAGGGAGCAGTAGGTGGAGTAGCTTTACCTAGCTCATTAGCAGCCAGCAGACCAGCTTACCATGCTATGAAATGGCCGTTTCCACCATTTGAACCGGACCAAGAGAAGATAGATCAATTCTTAGAGAAGTTCGAGGCAATGTGTAAAGCTATGGGTTTAGAGCCTGAGCGTTGGAATCTCAAGCTTTCACAAGGACTCCGTGGCACCGCGTACGAAGTGTATGCGCGTCTTCCCCCAGGGATGGAAAATGATTATCCAACCCTGAAATCGGCTCTTTTGAAAAGATTCGAAATGACAGCCCATGCTTACAGGCGGAGGTTCAGAACTTCCAAGAGAGAACCAGGTGAGATGTTCTCGGCCTATAGTGTAAGGCTGAACTCACACCTGTTGAAGTGGATGGCCTTGGCCAATTTCAAAGAGGATTATGAGAGTCTGAGAGAGTTGATGGTGGTGGATCAAATGAAGATGCAGATGTCCAAGCCTTTAAGGAATTTCTTAGGGGAAAATGGGGCGGAAAGGCTAGACATAGTAAATAAGTTAGCTGAAAGGTATGTGGAAGTCTATGGGGAGACTGGGGATTCCAGTCAGACTGATTCACAGAAAAGGCAGAAGGGGCTTGATCAGAAGCCCAAGACCAAAGGTCCCAAAGAATCATCCAATGTAGCAGATCCTGTGGTAAAAGACTCTGGTAAGAAACCCGAGAAGCAAAGCCCTCCCGCCTCCCCAAAACGGAAGTGGAGTAAGAGGTGGTGTAAGCACTGTAAGTCTCCTTCCCATAATACTGTAGATTGTCTGAGGAAGCCAAAGGACTTGCACTTTGCGTGTCTCGCCTCTATTAGGGGTAGACCTAGCGAGACCACACCTAAGGGTCGGGAGAAACCTAAGTCTGAGAAATCACCTGTGATCGAAACGATAGAGGTGAATGGGAAGCAGGTGGAATGTCTATACGATACAGGATTACAGTTTGAAGCTGTAATCTCATCCCACCTTGTGAGCCCAGGGCAGCTCACCGGCGAGACAAGAGAATTTCAGCTGGCCATGAGGAGCTCCGTAGCTATGAACTTGCCGATTGCTCGGATTGACATTCGGTGCAAGTATGTTACGGGTAGCATCCAGGCGGCTGTGCTGCCTGATCCTATTTACCCTTTGATCCTCGGTCGTCCACATGTATTCCTGGGGGATCCCAGGGAACATTGTCTAGTGAGCGCTAGGCAGGCCAGGGCTAAGGATGGAGAAAGGCAGTGTGGTAAGGAAATAGACCATTCTCTTGCGAGGTTAGTGAGCAGTGCTCAAAGTAGGGACCCGACTTTGCGTCCTTACTTACTGGAGGTGTCCCAAAGTTCTGTCCCGCCAACTCCGGGTCAGTTCTATGTAGAAAACCGGTTGCTTTATCGTAGAGCCGGGCAAGGGGATAGCCAGTACGGTCAGATGGTAGTCCCTACTGACTACAGATCCCGCTTGATACATAGAGTGCATACCTTATCCTTAACCGGACATAAGGATGTGGGGGCAACAGTCCAGTGTCTTTCCAGCCACTACCACTGGCCTGGAATGACAGGCGACGTGCGGAGATATATCCGGTCGTGCCAAACGTGTTGTCTGGCAGCACCAAAGCACAGGACCAGAAACGGGTTATCTCTGCAGATTGGAGATAGGGTTTTCGCGCTTCTCCCAATCGAGGGGGCGGAATTCGAACTCGGATGGCAGGGCCCTTTTCCTGTGGAGCGGATAATGTCCCGATCCACGTATGAGGTGAAGGTCCGCGGGGAATTGCGTAAGTTCCATTGTACTCTCCTTCAGAATTTGGAGAGGTCCGAGGTAGTTTCTCCACAAAGTAGTGCGACTACCATCGCGCTAGATTCGGTTCTGGGTCCAGACGAGGGCGAGGAAGACTCAGTCCTACGCAGTACATCCTGTGGGGAGGGTCTGCGGTCTCCTGAGCGTTCAACCGTGGTTAGGGCGAACAGGCTCCGTCGGGAAGAGGCCCATGGTGTTAAGCACACTGGGAATCGAGGTCGGACAGGCGAAGTCACATCTGGCACGACGGGATCGTCGGGTGACTCGATACGCCGACAGGCTCACTGTCCTTACTCGCGGGAGAGAAGGCAGGAGCAAGGGTACTCCAGACGAACCTGGAGTAAGCGACCATTCATTTCGGTCGACATCCGCGAACAGTCCACGAGGGTGAGGCCTAGTCGGGATAGGAAAAATCCTATTGTCGGAAGGGACGAACGAACCCTCAGTAAGGTAACCGATGGCCTACACCAGGTGGATGCGGTACAGTCCAGTGTAGGCAGATACTGTAAGCCAATCACCAGGCCGTTACGTTTCGGGCCTAATCGCTGGAGATAACGTATGTTTGAGGCGGTGTTTGGTGATCCAGCATCCATACCATTCTGGTGGATCTCCCCAGGGAAAGTGAATGTTATGGAACGTCTTTTCCTGGGAATCCAATCTTGACAGAGTAAAGGTTCAGAGTTCAGACCGATCTTTGTCTAGTGAGTTCGACAGGGTCGACCATCTTAAGTGGGGGCCTATGTGACGAAACGGCTACAGATCGGCATATCTCTGCATAATAGCCCTTTGAAGGGAGTGCGAGGCGTTGGTCTCCCTTGAAATTAATATCAATTAATAGGGGATTTCCCTAGAAACGTAGTGCGGGCGGAGCTATTCTAGTTATTTATAGAACAATCTAGAATGTTCCCTCAAGTGCGTACGTGGGAAATAGCTCTAAGTTCACGAGTGCTTCAGGCAGCACGGGTTGGTGGAACTTATCGTGACTCTGGTTTTCTTCATGAATCATGAAAGTCACGCGGCCCGTGTAGGCGAGTGGAAGGCGCACTGACATTGTCGGGGTCAGTCGCCCACCGAATCTCAGCGTGAACAGATCGCAGCCAACAGGCTGATGTAATTTTGATGTCAATAATCGCGGCCAGTGCGGACATCTGCAGTCAAGGTTGTGATTCTTCAATCACAGGTTAGTTGAATACTTATTCTATTATTTAACTGTTGTCGTGATGCCGTGCTGAGTTCCCGGAATGAATTAATTGCCGTAGAAAAATTGAGTTGTCGCATAGCGTTATCCGTTACAGTTGGCGGTTTGCATATTTAAGTAGGCTTTATCGATCAGCGATGTAATGTTACCTGACGGTACAAGCCGTATCCCACAGCGAGTGGTGTGTACATAAAATAGGCCGAACGATGTGCGTTACAGTGTGTAGCAGTTACTGGTTTGGTTTATTAATTACGCAGGCAAGGCGACAGTGTGTCAGTCATTACATCAACATGCATGACGCTGTAAATGATAAGGTAGAGCTTATTATTAGAGATGTTGAATGTGCTTCGTGACATTAGAATTGTAACTTAATTGTTCTATCAGTGGTGGTGATTTTTCGAGGAATCAAGGTGAGATCAGCAGTGGTGTATTTGCTGTGTGCAGATAGCCGTGTTATTCCGCGTAAGCCGAATGGTGTTGCATCGATAGGATAACAGTTGATAGAAAGTATTCCTGATACTATAGTTACTGCTGGTTGTAATGTCCGCCCGCTACGATGACCGTGCATGTTCCATCTTACGTTTGTCTAGGCAGCGGGAGGTAGGCCGGTACCCCCAACCCGATAGGTAATAGGTCCGACCCAATGCGATCGTGCAGATCCGAAGAGTGAACATACCCGATCGAGGGTGAAGTGGCACTCCGTAATTCGAGGCCGTGGTGTCTAGATAGATCGAGGTTTGAACCTAACCGTGTCTGTCTCGAATATTCTACTCTTCTGGAACCCTGATTCGGTTCATGGAGTACTTGGAGTACTGCCGTGAAGTAGTAGTATATGAGAAGAATAATCCCCCCCAAAAGGTGGAGTCAAAGTTTGGTAGTGGAGTCTGGAGGTTTGCTACATTGGATGACGTGACTTAAGTCGTCACGGGACAAGGTACACGGGACCCACAGTAGCTGTGGGAAAGTGTAATGGTGGATGGCCACCACAGCTGTGCTCGACCGGCACAGGTATGACTGACCTGAAAGATAGTCAGTGAATACAAGGGCAACTCAGGATCTGGGGCAGGGATCCCAGAACTGACACTATGGCTGTGAAATGAGTTTGTTATTTAAGTGTAACAATTCATGAGTTCTCCTTGGTTAATGCTATAGTAATGAATTATCAGGAGTATAATTCATTATGGGCATATAGTTATTAATGTGTGTAATTGATCAGTCCATGGGTTAAGGGATTGATGAATTGATGAGTCTGTCAGGAAGGAGATGTCCGGCTGGACACCTTCTCGATACAGTAATCCCTACACTGAAAGGAAAGTAAATGTATATGTTGATTGATGATGAGAGAAGAAACCGGATTGGACTGGCACCAGGCGAAGGATGCTTGACAGAGTCATACAGTCGACTCTGGTGCTAGGGGTTATATGTAGCCCAGAAGTGTTACTTGACTGAACAGGTGTGCTATTGCTTTTTCTACCATCATTATGCCTATATATTATAGTGACTAAGTAGATCTATGATGTGATGATTTCATACTCATGTTGGTAGACATGAGGAATGTCTGAGAGGCAGGTGACGGGGTGGAGATGCAGGTAGTCTTTGTTGTAGTTGAGTACTCACACCAACCTCTCCGTGTTTCAGGATCTGTTATTACTATACAGAAGAAGATTCAAGAGCTTCACCATGAGCTCTATGGGCCCACTCATTCCAGTGCCTATCCAGAAGTTGATTGAGGCCATACTGGGAGTGGTCGTCTGATTCTGCGAGATCAATGTTGAAAGGAGCTGAGTGCTGAATAAGTCGGTAGGTCTAGGTTAGGACCTCCGTCAAGAGTCCGACGAGTGTCATCCGATCCTGAGAGGATCCAACACTGAAACGTCTGGAGATTCTGGCCAGTGAAGCACTGGTGACATTCAACCTCAAGGTAAACCTTGGTGATTGCAAGGTCAGGAACTTTCAAGTTGAGCAAAGTGATCATTGTTACCGGTCACCATGACCTGTGTTATATGCTTCTGGCCCGGCTGGGTTATGGGACACCATGTATCAAGTGATGCTTAAATAGTGTTTCTACATTGGTTAACTTTATGAAGCCAACATGTGGTCCAGTGACCTAGGACATTGATTACAACATTGGTGGGAACACCAGAGTGACATGTTTGTTAAGGTAGGGAGCTACCTCATGCCAATGTGATGAGCTGTTGACAATGTTTGTTGAGGTAGGGAGCTACCTCATGCCATCGTGGTGAACTGTTGACAGTGTATGCTAGGTTGTGATTACTACCCATTGATCAGGGTAGTTACATGATACTGTGTGAAGATCTATTTGTCCAAGGACATGGAACTAAGGTGGTGAAGTGTTCAATCACCTGATAGACTTTACCAGTGACATTGTGTGTTCGGGTGGAGCAACCGCTCATTTTGTAGGTGACATATCAGTGTGTGGGTCACTTATGAGATAGAGGTGTGACCAGGCTCTTGTATATTTTGAGACTGTGCTACATGTACTTTTTCGGCAAGTGGGAGACCGCTACTGTTCTAGGGTCGGCCCAGACTTCATCAGGAGTGTGACGAGTGATATAGGACGACAGCAAGGAAGGATCCTTGTTCATCGGTGCAGTGTCAGTCAGGCAGTGGTACTGCGCTTGATCAGCCCGTGATTGGTTCTCTGTGGGAAGAGGGAACTTTGGAGAGGCAGCAGACCTTGGAGTTCCAGTCCACTGGAGGAGCCTGGGTGAGTCGCTACCACGACTGGACAACCGCACGAGCTATCGTCCGCCTCCATGATGATGACTACTCATCTGCATCTCTGATATTGTACATAGTTCTTCTTGTCTGGCTTTCAGCCATCCTTCTCTGTGTTGTGGTTGACGTAGTTCAGAATTAAATTTTTGTTCTCTTAGCTATGACTTTGTGCAGTGATATGACTGGTGTCTGGTCCGAGCCCCCTTGGGGTTTGGAACCCTAGGTGAGGGAGGGGAGGTTAAGCTGTCCCGGCTTGTGTGGGGCCTGGTAGATGTAGAGTGCTATTGAGGTGGTTGGAGCAAAGGCAGGGGATAGTATCTATCGTGGCAAACCAGTCCAAGCCCCGGCGGTCATGTCACACTGTAGAAAGCTACAATCAGGTGATAGTCAGATATTAATGGGTTACAGTATGACAGCGGAATGAACTATCTGCTTTCTATTAGCACCGAATGTTGGGACGGCGCTCACCAAACCCAACACCCAACATTGTGCCAACGGCTTTGGGCGGGAAGTGCGCAATGGAAGGGTACAAACCTTACCCTAGTGAGAAGAAATGCAACCTAAAGTCTAAATGTCACGGCAGGGCAGACCAGACCCTAAGTCTAGGTTGGCAAGAAGTCTAGGATGGAAAATCCGACAATCAGACAGTGAGAGCATTGTTTTGCTGATCCGACAGCTTCGGCAGCTTGTCTTTTTCTAGACGTATCGGTGTTATCTTTCTTCTGGAGTAAAATTGGCAGTTGTAGAGAGGGATCGTGCTGCATTGACAAAACGTGGACAACACATGGACAACACGTGGACAACACGTGAACAACACATGGACAACACGTGGACAACACGTGGACAGCACATGGACAATACGTGGACAGCACATGGACACAACTCTATAATTCAGATCAGGCTGTGTGCTATGCAGAGGTATAACTACAGTTTACAAACTATTGTCTGCCAAGACGGGAAAGTGTCAATCTGTCAATATTATACTGAGTACTATTCTGTGACAAACTACTGAGCGTAATCTTGCCAAGAAATCAACAGACAGCTGAAAGATGCTGCTGTTGACAGCGATGTCCTGTAAAGGATATGCGAAGTTTAAAAAAAAAACAAAAAAAAAACTATTCTGTGAACTATACTATACTAATATACTGAGTACTATATTGTGTGTGTCTTCGCTAAAGTAAATGACTTACTAGTGATACTAAATTATTTACTACAATGGTCAGAGTAGGGGGTTAATTCAGCGCGCAGATCTGTTGGACTTAAATGTAAACTTCTCATCCTTGCCTTGGGGGAGATATTTACAAGTATCTCAGAAAAAATCCACCCAGTTCACTTCCTAGTAGTAGCAAGCCTCTACTGGTTGTAGTAGTACCACACTTGTAGACTTGTATACTAGGGAGTCTCCGTGGCGAAGTGGTCAAGCCGCCTGACTCGCGCTCCGATAGTTGTGGGTTCGATTCCGGGATACGTCTTTCGGTTCACGAGTGCATTTTTTTCGGAGACTCCTGGGGGTCGTCGCCGGAGCTACGGTGTTCATGCTGTGTGCGACGCTTTCGGCGGGCCGCCCTGGGGACAGAGACCGTGCCATATGGAATAAAACCCGGGGCAATGAAGTCGATCCTTTCGACTTTTAAGACTCTACTTGTAGACTAGGGTCGATCTCAAAGCGAGTGAACTAAATATACTAATATAGAACACGTTGATGAACTGGTTTAAGCTCCTTTACCAGTCTTGTTCTGATCTAGCCAGGAGGTCTGCGGTCTAATGTAGAACACACTGGACATCGTCAAGATCCCACGGCCAGGAACTGGAGTTTCCTTACATCCACACAGGAACTGCATCAGAGCTAGCAGCAACAGAAGCAACAGAACAAGGACTCATGACAACAACAACAGCAACACGACCCATGACAACAGCAACATAAATACACCAACAACAACACAATGAAGAATACAAACCCGGAAGTGGAAATTAGACAAGAAATGCCGCTGTACATTAACCCGTGTTTGTTTGCTTTTATTCCTTCTTCTTCGTCTTGTTTTTGACTTGTTATTGCTCTCGCTGTTGTTGTTGCTCTTTCTCTTTGTTTCTTCTTCTTATTAATTAATTAATTAATTAATGTTGTTGCTGGTGTTGCAATACAACTAGAACATTATATACAATAATAAGAAAGAGAGGCATTGGAGAATATCATGACAGCTGGAAAGATCGAGGGGAAGAGAGGCATAGGCAGACCAAGAGACATGATGCTGGATTGATTGAGACGGTGGCATGAAGGAATATCATCAGCAGAGTTCATTCAGAGCACCAAAATCAGAGAAACGGCGTAAATGGGTGCCCCATAGGAACAGCCTTGCCCGGTAGGGATAGTCGTGTGCACCAAATGACTCCAGACCGTCAACAGGCAACTAGGTGCAAACGTTACTGTCATTGAAAGTAGGAACTTGGACTGTTAGAATAATGGGTGCAGATGGAAAATTAGAAAACATCAACAAAGAAATAGAAAGAGAGAAGATTAATATTTTAAGAATGTGCGAAACGAGATGGAAAGGGCAGGGATCAAGATAGGAGAGAATTGTAACATTACATTAGACGTAGACAGTCAAACATTTTTGGATATTTTATGAGAAGACACAGTACACAGTGAGCAACTGGGGTTAGAATTAAATTGTAAAAAGACACAGGTTATGGTAGTCACTAGGAAGAACGAAATAACACTATGTAATACACAAGTAAATGGGAATAATTTTTAACAAGTGAATCGGTACAATTATCTCGGAACAGTCATATTATCTGATGGGAGATGCCTAGAAGAGATCAGAACAAGAATCGCCATGGCGAAAGTAGCCTTTAGCAAGATGAAAAACATTCTGACCTATAAAAATATGTCAATTGAAACGATAAAAAGTCTGTTGAAGGGATACATAGAACCTGTTCTTTTGTATGGATGTGAAACGTGGACAATGAGCAGTCAAGCTGAAAAACATCTGATGGCTGCAGAAATGTGGTTCCTGAGGAGAATGCAAAGAATACCAAGACAGACAGAAGAACCAATGATCAAGTGCTACATGAGACAAATGACAATCGTAAATTGATTAGAGAAATTAGATGTAGACAGTCAAAATATTTTGGGCATGTTATGAGATAAAATGGATTGGAGAACTTAGTGACAACTGGCAAGATCGAAGGAAACAGACCAAGGAGAAGACCGAGAAGTAAATACCTGGATGGCTTGGCCACATACATGGTCGAGAAGGAACACTGAGCTGATCCACGACTCTGGTGATCGAGTGAATTGGCGAGTCATGACCGCCCACGCTTTCCAGCATGGCACATGATTGATTGATTGATGCTGCGGTGTAGTTTATTGGTAATTCTGTCAGTCGTTTCCCATGTTTTGAGCCCCACAAAAGTAAATACGCAAGTCAGTAAAAGAACCTCTTTTATACACCTTAAGTCGCATTGGGTATATGGTGCTTGGCCCACACATTTATACGGGGGGGGGGGGGGGGAGTCAATAAGTATGTCACAAATGGCTGTAGAAAAAATAACTAAATATGATAACAACTTGAAACAAGTTTATTTTTATACATACATTGTCCCTTTATTTGTCAACATAATTTCCACAAACATTGATGCACTTATCCCATCGTTTTATCAGTCCTCCCAAACAGGCCACACATAACTGCGTGCTCTGTTTTCTAAACCACGTTTTCACTTCACATTCTTCAACTTCGGCGTCATTCGCGAAATGTCTCCCGCCAAGGTGGGTTTTCAGTGGACCTAAAAGGTGGAAATCGCTAGGGGCTAAGTCCCTAAGTGGATGCTAAGTGGATGTTCCAGTATTTCTCACCTTCCTTTTGCCCACAGAAACGCACAACAGCACGTTACTCTTTGGTTATACACTCCGTAAGTACAGTCGCCATTTTATTTATGCGCTGCGCATGCATGAGACACCTAGCACCACCTGACGAACAGGAATATAAAGCTCGAAGTTGCTGTCACCTGACGACACATGTAGAAAACACCAACTTACATTTACCTGCCATCCCACAGAACTGTGTGACTTGCTTATTGGTCCGCCCTAGTAGATGTATCGGTGTTAGGTTGGTGATGTGGTCAGTATCACAAGAGACTGTGTGACTTGCTTATTGATCCGCCCTAGTAGATGTATCGGTGTTAGGTTGGTGATGTGGTCAGTATCACAATAGACTGTGTGACTTGCTCATTGGTCCGCCCTAGTAGATGTATCGATGTTAGGTTGGTGATGTGGTCAGTATCACAAGAGACTGTGTGACTTGCTTATTGGTCCGCCCTAGTAGATGTATCGGTTTTAGGTTGGTGATGTGGTCAGTATCACAAGAGACTGTGTGAATTGCTTATTGACCCGCCCTAGTAGATGTATCGGTGTTAGGTTGGTGATGTGGTCAGTTCACAAGAGACTGTGTGACTTGCTTATTGTCCGCCCTAGTAGATGTATCGGTGTTAGGTTGGTGATGTGGTCAGTATCACAGAGGACTGTGTGAATTGCTTATTGGTCCGCCCTAATAAAATGTATCGGTGTTAGGTTGGTGACTGTGGTCAGTATCACCAGAGACTGTGTGACTTGCTTAATTGGTCCGCCCTAGTAGGATGTATCGGTTGTTTAGGTTGGTGATGTGGTCAGTATCAACAAGAGACTGTGTGACTTGCTTATTGATCCGCCCTATTAGATGGTAATCGGTGTTAGGTTGGTGATTTGGTCAGTAGCACAAAGAGACTGTGTGACTTTGCTTAGTGGTCCTCGCCCTAGTAGATGTAATCGGTGTTAGGTTTGGTGATGGTGGTCCAGTATCACAAGAGACTGTGTGACTTGCTATTGGGTCCGCCCTAGTTAGATGTATCGGTGTTAGGTTGGTGATGTGGTCAGTATCACAAGAGACTGTGTGACTTTCTTATTGGTCCGCCCTAGTAGATGTATCGGTGTTAGGTTGGTGATGTGGTCAGTATCACAAGAGACTGTGTGACTTGCTTATTGGTCCGCCCTAGTAGATGTATCGGTGTTAGGTTGGTGATGTGGTCAGTATCACAAGAGACTGTGTGACATGCTTATTGGTCCGCCCTAGTAGATGTATCGGTGTTAGGTTGGTGATGTGGTCAGTATCACAAGAGACTGTGTGACTTGCTTATTGGTCCGCCCTAGTAGATGTATCGGTGTTAGGTTGGTGATGTGGTCAGTATCACAAGAGACTGTGTGACTTGCTTATTGATCCGCCCTAGTAGATGTATCGGTGTTAGGTTGGTGATGTGGTCAGTATCACAAGAGACTGTGTGACTTGCTTATTGGTCCGCCCTAGTAGATGTATCGGTGTTAGGTTGGTGATGTGGTCAGTATCACAAGAGACTGTGTGACTTGCTTATTGGTCCGCCCTAGTAGATGTATCGGTGTTAGGTTGGTGATATGGTCAGTATCACAAGAGACTGTGTGACTTGCTTATTGGTCCGCCCTAGTAGATGTATCGGTGTTAGGTTGGTGATGTGGTCAGTATCACAAAAAGACTGTGTGACTTGCTTATTGGTCCGCCCTAGTAGATGTATCGGTGTTAGGTTGGTGATGTGGTCAGTATCACAAAGACTGTGTGACTTGCTTATTGGTCCGCCCTAGTAGATGTATCGGTGTTAGGTTGGTGATGTGGTCAGTATCACAAAGACTGTGTGACTTGCTTATTGGTCCGCCCTAGTAGATGTATCGGTTTTAGGTTTGGGGATGTGGTCAGTATCACAAGAGACTGTGTGACTTGCTTATTGGCCGCCCTAGTAGATGTATCGGTTTTGGGTTGGGGATGTGGTCAGTATCACAAGAGACTGTGTGACTTGCTTATTGGTCCGCCCTAGTAGATGTATCGGTGTTAGGTTGGTGATGTGGTCAGTATCACAAGAGACTGTGTGACTTGCTTATTGGTCCGCCCTAGTAAGATGTATCGTGTTAGGTTGGTGATGGTGGTCAGTATCACAAGAGACTGTGTGACTTGCTTATTGGTCCGCCTAGTAGATGTATCGGTGTTAGGTTGGTGATGTGGTCAGTATCACAAGAGACTGTGTGACTTGCTTATTGGTCCCGCCCTAGTAGATGTATCGGTGTTAGGTGGTGATGTGGTCAGTATCACAAGAGACTGTGTGACTTGCTTATTGGATCCGCCCTAGTAGATGTATCGGTGTTAGGTTGGTGATGTGGTCAGTATCACAAGAGACTGTGTGACTTGCTTATTGGTCCGCCCTAGTAGATGTATCGGTGTTAGGTTGGTGATGTGGTCAGTATCACAAGAGACTGTGTGACTTGCTTATTGGTCGCCCTAGTAGATGTATCGGTGTTAGGTTGGTGATGTGGTCAGTATCACAAGAGACTGTGTGACTTGCTTATTGATCCGCCCTAGTAGTATGTATCGGTGTTAGGTGGTGATGTGGTCAGTATCACAAGAGACTGTGTGACTTGCTTATTGGTCCGCCCTAGTAGATGTATCGGTGTTAGGTTGGTGATGTGGTCAGTATCACAAGAGACTGTGTGACTTGCTTATTGGTCCCGCCCCTAGTAGATGTATCGGTGTTAGGTTGGTGATGTGGTCAGTATCACAAGAGACTGTGTGACTTGCTTATTGGTCCGCCCTAGTAGATGTATCGGTGTTAGGTTGGTGATGTGGTCAGTATCACAAGAGACTGTGTGACTGCTTATTGGTTCCGCCCTAGTAGATGTATCGGTGTTAGGTTGGTGATGTGGTCAGTATCACAAGAGACTGGTGTGACTTTGCTTATTGGTCCCAGCCCTAAGTAGATGTATTCGGTGTTAGGTTGGTGATGTGGTCGAGTATCACAGAGACCTGTGTGACTTGCTCTATTGGTACCCGCCCTAAGTAGATGTATCCGGTGTAGGTTGGGATGTGGTCAGTATCACAAGAGAATGTGTGACTGCTTATTGGTCCGCCCTAGTAGATGTATCGGTGTTAGGTTGGTGAGTGGTCAGTATACAAGAGAACTGTGTTGGACTGCTATTGATCCGCCCTAGTAGATGTATCGGTGTTAGGTTGGTGATGTGCGTCAGTATCACAAGAGACTGTGTGACTTGCTATGGTCCGCGCTAGTTAGATGTATCGGTGTTAGGTTCGTGATATGGTCAGTATCACAAGAGGACTGTGTGACTTGCTTATTGTCGTCCGCCATAGTAGATGTATCGGTGTTAGGGTTGGTGATTGTCAGTATCACAAAGAGACTGTGTGACGTGCTTATTGACCCGCCCTAGTAGATGTATCGGTGTTAGGTTGGTGATTTGGTCAGTATCCCAAGAGACTGTGTGACTTGCTTATTGGTCCGCCCTAGTAGATGTATCGGTGTTAAGTTGGTGATGTGGTCAGTATCACAAGAGCCGCCTTTACTTCCTAAGGACGTTTACTGGTACCTGTTTTAGACTGGATCGGCCCAGAAGCATATAATAGTACTGATTTAACATTGGGGTTGGGACGCAGAGGTGATTCCAAGGCACCAGGGCCAGGTTCTGTACTGGGCAAGACCGACTAACACATCCTAGTCATGCGTCCTAGGCAACAGGTCCCTTCGGGGTCCTGGCTAACGTAGTAGGATCGCTGATTCTTCCGAAGTCGGAGAGTATCTGCCTGCACGGCGAGGAATCACCAGTCTGCACACCAATAAGCCAGACATGAAACGACGGATACTCACGCAAACCTCAGTCCGGTATGACATCACACTGATGTTGGACAACAGGATGTCTACATACAGGACTTCACGCTGGAGTTCACAGCCAGCGAACGCAAGCAAGCAAGCAGCAGGCAAGCAGCAATATTGGGGTTGACTATTTCACGTTTAGCAGATGACTGCTGCAGTTAGGTAATAACTGTCGACATGAGAAAAAGTTCAAACGTCCAGTGACATACACTGGATTAAAGTAACTAACGTACAGAACCAAAGACGTCAAATCATAGGTTCACAACGGAAAGTAACAGAATGAGTTTAGACAAGTACGTCCTGGTCAGGCCAACAGTAGATGCTACACTTGAGGTGTCAAGTGTTAGGCTTCACATATTCTGGGATATTGCATATTGGGCGGGGTGACTAGATATCCTCCTGGTCGCCTTTCCATAACATGGCAATATGCATTGGTTATGTTCACAGCATTCATCTGACAATGTTTTTGTATGTGAATGTAACATGCACAATAGATAATTGATGTACTAGTTGGAAGGGCCAAATGTAAGACGGGCCTGCGTGCCCAATTTGTGACCCTTTGTAAATAAAGTTTGTACGTTCGTTCGTTTCTTCTCTAACAATTCCCAGAACATTCTGAAAAGTGTCTTACGCCCATTTTTATAAACTGGTCTGCCTGAGTTCCGTACTAATCGGTAGAAAACAATCACGTGTCTGCTGGCAATTGAACCGGGACCACTGTCTTGACAGGCAGGAGCACTGACCTCTTTGCTATCACTGCTCAAGGCAAGAGCGCTAACCTCTACACCATCGCTGCTGTATGCAGTAACAGATACACTTGCAGTGGGCTGTCTTATTTATTAGATTAAGACAAATGTGTTTTCATCATATAGGGAGCAACTGAGCTGGCAGTCATTTGCTTGGTACAACATGAAGTAGGTGAAAAATCGTGTACCTCTCAGTACCAGAGAACTGACGTCACTGCATTCCATGCGAGCAGAACAGCAGGCGCTCAACCTCGCCAGCAGATGTGGAGATGTAGGCGTGCACGTTATTGCCTGGCGCATTTATTACATTCACATCTCGAGTGCTTGTATCACCAGCTCGTCTCCATACCTGTGTTTGCTGATACAGCAAATAAAATTGGGGGAAAGTGCGGCAGCCATGAGTGTAGCAAATCAAAGTTACAAGATAAATGTATATGTCAGTATGTTTGGGCAATTACGAAGATCATAACGAGAGTCTATACAAGTGGTTTTATATCAAAGAACGGATTTTATTCCATGGAAAGTCACCATCATTATCAAGTGCCATGCCAGCTGGCGTAGGCGTTCGTGACTCTCCACAGATCTCGGTCTTTAGTGTTTTGGATCAACTCTGCTGATGGTATTCCTCAATGCCACCGTCTCAATTCATTCAGCATTATTTCTCTTGGTCTGCCTCTGTCTCTCTTCCCCTCGATCTTTCCAGTTGTAACGATGTTCTCCAATGCCCCTCTCCTCATCATAAGACCAAAGAAAGCTCCGTGGAAAGTACAACAGCATATGTAGAAGCTCTCTTGCCAGTTAGCAGCTAACTTCTCTGGTTACGTCATGGCCACGGTCGGGCGGGAGTTTGACGTCTGCTCGTCCTTGTCAAAAAGGAAGATGGATTGGCCACCTATTGCCAATGAGTTCTTTTTATATATTTAGTTGTGTTAATAGTTGACATCGCAGCAAGGTGGGCGAGGGAATTTAATTGTGACATCATATTATAGCTGACATGATCCATTAGCTGATTGAGCTGGATCATAGTAATACTTGTTACGTTCTCCGAGACTGGTTGAATGTTGGAGACTGACTATGTTATGTTTTACTTTCACTTCATTTTTCAAGTGTTTTTTTCTTGTGTGGCTTATTGAATGTTAATCTTTGTACACATATTATGTGACGACTGGGAACCACTCCACAATGAACTCTCATAACATAACATCGATGGTGTTTTTATACTTTATATTGTCATTTCTTCATAACACTTTAAAACATTTCACAAACATCTTAAGCAATGTCTGTAAACACTTCACGAAAGTCGTAAAACAATGTCAATCTAATATACTTGCAATCACACCTGCACTCAAACTCTGTCGGCGTAGAACACTCGCAAATGCCATCTGCATTCAACTCTGTCGACGTAGAATACTCGCAAATAACATCTGCACTCAACTCTGTCGACGTATGGTACTCGCAAATGCCATCTGCATTGAACTCTGTCGACGTAGAATACTCGCAAATAACATCTGCATACAAACATGGCGGCAAGGTGGAGTTCTGTCATAGCCAATATTCGGCTTCAACCGGTCCGACCCCCGAACTCGGTCCAAACTTGAATGACGCTTGGGGGTGGGGGGGGGGGGGGGGGGACGCTATCCCTTGCGTAGCGACTCGCTTGCTCTTTTCTGCAAAGCGAGAATCTAGTAATTGAGTCCATCTTTGCGCTAAATTTCGTGAAGCTCAGCGCTCTACACTCTCAGCACAGGGTTGCCAGATCACTGTGATAAAAAAAAGCCAAGTCGTGGAATAAAAAAGCCAAAAGAGGCAGACATTGCCCAATAAAAATATATATTGCTTGCTTTGCTTGTGTTCGTTGGCTTGAGCTCCAACGCGAAGTCCTGTATGTCGGATGAAGGCATCCTGTTGTCCAACATCATTGTGATGTCATACGGGACCTGAGTTTTGCGTGAGTATCCGTTGTCCCATGTCTGGCTTATTGGTGTGCAGACTGGTGGTTCCTCGCCGTACAGGCAGACACTCTCCGACTTCGGAGGAATCGGCGATCCTACTGACTTTAGCCAGGACCCCGAAGGGACCTGTTGCCCAGGACGCTCGACGAGGACGCGTCAATAGGTCTTGGCCAGTATATAACCCGGCCCTGGTGCCTTGGAAACACCTCTGCGTCCCAAAATATCTATTAAACATATATTTACTTCACACGAAAACTCTGCTTCAAATAATTATTCCTCTTTATTGTTGACAGATTCAGTACAGGATTCCTTGGAATATAAAAAGGTCTTGTTTTTAAGATCTTTAATTAGATCAGATTTTAAAGATAGTGAAATAATATTTCTTGTCACTTCGTTCGATGCAATTTTATCTGACCAGGAGTGCTGCCACATCCAGGGGCTACCATTATTTCACCATGAATTGGAAACAAATAGGTATGTAAAACTCCTGCGAGAAGAAACGTACTAAACAATAACATCAACAACGTTGCACATACCTTACAAGGAGATCCATCGTATCGCGAAATACAGGTGAAAATCAGAAATCAGAAGCACTCAATAAATATATAACATGAATAACAAAATAAAATGAAATAAAATAAACTACACACAAACGCGTACAATACGGCACACAGGACTACCGACGTTTCGATTCTCAGAATCTTTGTGAAGGACACCACAGATCAACGAAATACAGCAAACACAGAAACAAGGGGAAAAAAACACACACGCACACGAACTGTCCCTATGCCATGTGGGGCAGAAAAGGTGATTTGGCCAGCTGCGAAGGCGCTGTTGGCTGTACAATTAAAAGTGGCTTGCCAGATAAGATTAAAGTAGCCAAAAATATGTGAACAGTCTGCTGAGAAAATCTAAGGGTGTGGGGACAGTTAGGTATAGATATGGATGGGTGAGGGGGGGGGGGGAGACAGCATAGTGATAGATAGTGTAAACAATAGGGGAAGATGCCACAGTTATACCGTAGCGTCCACAACCGTATTGATACCTGCCGGATGGATGCATCCCAGATTGTTGATTAGCTGGCATTCAATTTTGAGTCTGACAGGGCTATTGGAATATCGGGGTTTTAATGCGGTGACACATACATCGTCGACTCCATTATGGCTGGAGGAATTGAAATGGTTGGGGACAGGTTTGTCAGCGCCCTGATTGCCATTATTTCACCTAAGTGATCGATGGTGCGTATGGCACCATGGCAGGCCATGCTAATAGCAATTTGTAACTCTGCTAATTTGACTTTATCATCAATTTTCTTACTTATTTTAATCACTGAAAGATTTGTCTTTTTAAGAAGAAGAAGATGGCGCGCTCCGTTTGTGTTTTTCTGTTGTTTCATGATTTTGGAGATTTGAAAGTCTTGGAACAATATTACACCGGCACAATTTGCAACATGTCTATTCAGAACCATCCGTGGATTTCTTGAGCTACACAAATGTCTTTTCCCATTGATCATTATATTTCCAATTAGTATCATAAGATGGCCGGTCTCTGTGGTCTAGAGGTTCCACCACTTTCTCCGTAATCTTGTATACTCTCGTAGGTAACGTGACGTTGCGCGAGAATTGGAAGCGGTTCTCTACTCGTCGGTAACTTACGGGGTATGTGAGCCGGCCGCTCAGAAAGCAATGGCAAACTACTGAGCGTAATCTTGCCAAAAAATCAACAATCAGCTGAAAGATGCTGATGTTGACAGCGATGTCCTGTAAAGGATATGCAAAACAAACATCATAAGATGGTTTCCACTTTAGCATGATAATGGCTCAAGAATAAGAAATACTTACCATGAAGGTATAATGAATTTGAAAACTTAACTGAACAGTAAGGTGCGCAGTGCGTGAGTGCGCATAGAACAGTACAAGTACAGTACGAAAACCATACGTGTTTAATACTTGTTAGTTGTTACGTTAGTTCTTGAGAATGAACCAAAAGCAGTATAAGCTAAGCTTATTGTTCTGCATTTGTTTTACCTAAAGATTGTTATAAAACAAGATAAAAATTAACTTGACCAATTCAAAAAAAAAAAAAAAAAAGAAGAAGTATTTATAGCTAATTATTGTGCCATTACAAATTTCTTTTTAAAACCAAGAAAAAAGCCACAACGCCAAACTAATATTTTGACACCAAACCTGTTTATAAAAAGCCATATTGATTAGATTTGGCGTTAAAAAAGCCAATCTGGCAACCCTGTCTCAGCACTCCATGCCCTGACATAGGATCATGGCACCTATTTCTGCTTGCTCTCACGTCTATGAAATGTGATGTTATGACCACATCACAGACACGCAGCAGAAAACTGGCACTGCTTCGGACAAAAGGTTGCATTTCATGGAACGATTGGCAGCAAACGCGAGGGTATTTTATGGACAGTACAGTAACAAATGCAGAAGTACTGGAGAAGATTGACATTTATGGGAGAGAGAGGAGGGGGGAGGGAGAAGCGGTTGCGTAGCAGGAACATGGTGTGAGTACGGTTAAAGACCATCCAATGTGTGTAGCCCTGCGTCCACGGAGGAATAAGTGACCACATTTTCTCTCCCATAACGAAGGACGAGAGCTGGCATCGAACTCTTGCCCGACCACTCTTGTGACATTAACGACGTAACGTCCCATCCGTTAATTATCGTGACCTCTATTTCGTGGAATGCAGGGCAGTAAATGTAGAGGTACTAGATACTGGACGAATGTCACATAAAGAACATCAACAAAATGTAAAGGTACTAGAGACGAGTCACAGTTCATGGAAATAACATCAACAAAATGTAAAGGTACTAGAGAGGAGTCATATTCCATGGAAATAGGAGCAACAAGTGTAATGTTACAAGAGACTAGTCACATTCCATGCAAATAACAGCGACTAATGTGAAGGTATTACAGACGAGTCACATTTAATGCAAAGAACAACATCAAATGTAGAGGTATTAGAAACGGGTCTCATTTCATGGAAAGAACATCAACTAATGCAAAGGGTGATGGTTGACATACCATTGGCACCTTGCCGTCTTAACAGACGATAGTTTGTGCTTTAAAAAGGCATAATAACTTTTAACTATGGCGGTAGCGAGTGTGACTGATAAGGCCAATTTGCGCTGTAAATGTCCGTTCACAGTGGGTGCATGTGAACACGTGGTCATTTCCACCATCATGCACCATCTTACGTCTCAAACGCTTGGTGTGTGACTTTTCTGCAATAATTTTCTCCTTTGACTTTATTCCATTTCTGATATTTGCCCTCCATGCAACACGTTCAGCGGCGACTTGCTCCCAATGTGCATTATCAATGCCTGTATCAATCATGTCCCGCTTACACACATCTTTGTATCGTAGTAGAGGCCGACCCTGAGATCTCTTACCCATCTGTAATTCACCAAAAAAGATATCCTTTGGTATTCTACCATCATCCATCCTCCTAAGATGTCCTATCCATCTAAGTCTACGAAGACTGAGCATGGAATAAACTGTCACACAACCTGATCTTTCCAATACTTCAGTATTTGTGATTTTGTCTTGCCACTTGATACCAAGAATTCTTCGCAGACACCGCATATGGAAGCTGTTTAAATTGTTCTCTTGGTGTGAGTAAGTTGTCCAGGTTTCACTGCCATAGAGAAGAGTACTAAGGACACAGGCTTGATAGACAAGGACTTTTGTTTTGGCAGTAAGCTTCCTGTTCTCCCAGACTCTTTTTCTTAACCTGTTCATTGTTGTTGCTGCCTTACCAATCCGGATGTTGATTTCCTGATGGTTTACATAGTTGTCCCCAATTCTGGCATTTATACATTACGTACATAATCAACCCGTCAACTACGTAGATATTTTGGGTATTATCTTCCTCATCACATGCCTTGCAAGGTTGCATGAATGCCAATCCTTGATTATATTCCTTCCAGCTATCTCTTTTATTTCTCTTTTTGCCACAGCCTCAGGCTCCGCTATCTCTCCAGCCCTCACGATGACAATCCATCGTTTTGTTTTGTGACGAAAGGACACTGCTTGTCTCTTTCCTTGCATTATGTATAATGGTCTACATTCTCGAGCTTCTTCAAGGAGATCGTAGTTACTGAATTAATCCAAGGTATTGGCAACATTTTGGGTGTGAATCGGGTTATTCCATGTGCTTACAAATTCTACACTGATTCAGTTTGATTAGGATGCCTTGATTCTGGTCTAACTACCAATAATGGTTATTTTCTGCATATTAGAAAGTGGTGGTATTCAAATGAGCGGTTTTACACGATTCTGGTCTAACTACCAATACTGGTTATTTCCTGCCTAATCCCTAACCCTAACCCTAACCCTAACCCCTAATGGGTACATGACATTACAGACAGACCTGACAACAGGCCGAGAGTAATCACCAGACATCATCATCATTACAGAGAGCACGAGGGCGGCGCGTATTGCCAGCATACATCTCTGGGAGGTCCGCGTGATGAGCGGGCTGCTGGACATCATCTCCTAGTGGGACAGTTCTCTCTGGCAGGTCCGCGTGATGAGCGGGCTGCTGGACAACATCTCCTACTGGGACAGCTGTCTCTCAGGTCCGACCCATCACTTATAAGCCTGGTTGGGATGCCAGTGAATCAGCCGGCCCCGCCTCAATTGACAGTGGCTTAATGACTGGGACTGACTGATTGACTTAGTGACAGTGACTTTGTGACTGAGACTGAGAAGGACCCTTTCTTCATGAACCAGTAGTCCGTAGTGCCAGCGACGATTCCCTCTAGAAGTTGTCACCCATAGCCTGAACGTCCCTGAAGGGAGCCATGGACGTAATTCCGGGCCAGGGGCCAACGGTTGGTTCTCGCTGCAAAGTGGGCTGTGTCTTTCCTTCAGAACTGGATAGCTGTGGTTCATTTTCTTCGGATGGAAGCCGCCCTGACACAAGGACTCTTCTTCATGAACTGGGTCGCCGTCTCTCTAAGCCAATGTCAGCTGGGGTGGATTTATCTATTTTCATCAGTTTAACAATTTTCCTGAATGCACAAGAGTTTCCTATCTGTCTTGTCTGCTTTGTGTGCGTGTAACTGATCACTTGCGAGTTTGTCCGGTGGGCTACGACTCTTAGAAACCCAGCGACTTACTTAAAACACAAAATTTCAATGGGTTGACAATTAAAACATAAGAAGGCCTGCAACACGTGGTGTTGTGCAGAATTACTACCACTACTACGTAGTGGTAGTAATTCTGCACAACACCACGTGTTGCTGGCCTACGTAGTGGTAGTTAGTAGTAGTAGTAGTAGTAGTAGTAGTAGTAGTAGTAGTAGTAGTAGTAGTAGTAGTAGTAGTGTCACAGCCTCACATTGTACGGTAACCAACATAAGTTAATAAACACTGGCGAAGGGCTACAACTCCCGCCCAAGGGAAAGAAGTAAGACACTCGCAGGCTTGAGTAATCTAGAGCCTTCTCGAAGGACTGGTCAGTGAGTCCACTGTCCCGTGGACACTGATGTGGCCCGCCTATTGCGGGTCCCACGAGGAACTCGGACAGAGTTACCACCCGTGTCGGATTGCGACACGAGTGAACCGGCAGAGACAGACAGGACTTCGGCGAGGCAACAGGGCTTGCCTTAGAGGGACTTAATAGTTCAGACCCATGTGTATTTAGGGTCATAGACATATGCTAGATAGTTTGCTTAGAATGTTTGTTATAATCATGTGTGATGTTAAACCTCTGTGATATGCAACTCATCAGTGCGGGCTTGTTAAAACCCACTGCGCCAGCGCACTGTATACCTAAGTTCAATAAATGTTGCTATATTATATGTAACGGAGTTAGTGTTGCCTGTTTGAGCCCGAGACCAGATCCCCTAGAGATCCAACACTGTGACAAGTAGTAGTAGTATTAGTAGTAGTAGTTAGTAGTAGTAGTAGTAGTAGTAGTAGTAGTAGCAGCAGCAGCAGCAGCAGCAGCAGCAGCAGCAGCAGCAGCAGCAGCAGCCGCCGCCGCCGCCGCCGCCGCCGCCGCCGCTGTCAGACCACAGCGATTTCGATTTCCAACTGCCAAGGGATATTTTACGTACGCAACAATACACACCCGTAATCTCATATAATCTCGTAAGTAACGTGACGATGGTGAGAATCAGCAGTGGTTGGAATCGCGTCGGTAACTTACGGGGTATGTGAGCCGGCCGATTAGAAATTAATGGCAAACTACTGAGCGTAATCTTGCCAAGAAATCAACAATCAGCTGAAAGATGCTGATGTTGACAGCGATGTCCTGTAAAGGATATGCAAAACATATTTTTTAAACAATACACACGGGCGTCCGATCTCACTACCCAGAGACCAGGGGAAATTGTGTTACTGGAAGCCCACGTGAAAAAATCCCGGGCCTCACCGGGGTTTGAACCCGGGACCTCCAGCACTCGAGACGGACACCATGCCTCGAGACCACTCAGCCCCACTACAAAAGAAATAACTAACATCATTTTTTGTACAGGACCCTAATATTGGACATATGGTTCCAAACCCATTTTTTAAGACGTCTAATTGGTACTCCAGGGGTGGTGGGGTCAACATAAGGCCATTGCCTTGACATCCCAGGACATTCGTTGCACCCAGTTAAGGTTGGGTCAGCTTATGAGCCCAGCTACTGAGGCACCACAACATGAGCTGTTAGCAAGCAAACGGTTCGAATTAAGATCAGTGTAGCCAGAAAAGGGCGTACTAGGAAGCTAGTCAACCACTGTGAACTGGCGGTGAGCCACTGTACGGTGATAGATTTCGTAAGATCTCAACACTCATTGTCACGTCCGTAATCATTATTATTATTATTCTTATCACCATCCATCATGATAGTTGTCATCATCATTACCACCATTGTTATTGTCATCATCAACATCGATTATTATCATCTATGTCATTATCATTATCATTGTTATCATCGTTATCATTTTCATGATCATTATTGTTGTCATTATCATCAGCTTCCATCTTTATCATCGCTGTCATGATCATTAACATCCATCATCATCGTTGTCATCATCATAATCATCATTCATTATTGTCATGAGGATCAACATAAACATCATCATCGTTGTCATCATTTTAATCTTTGTCATCATCATAATCCTTGTCATCATAATCAACAGTAATTATCATCATTGTTGTCATCATCATCTACATCCAACATCATTGTCATCACCATTACCCATCATCATCCTCGCTAGCCATCATCAACATCACTGTCATTATCATCATCAAGTGTCGTGTCAAATGGCGTAGACGTTCATGCGTCCCTGCAATTCTCGATCCTTGGTGTTGTGGATCAACTGTATTGGTGATATTCCATCATGCCACCATCTTACGCCCGTCTTGCATCATTTTCCTCTATCTGTCTTCTCTCCCGTTGATCGCCTTTGTCGACATTATCAACCAACACTGTTTCTCTCCTTCTTATGCGTTGTATGATGTTCTAATGTCATTAGCTCTGTTAGTTCTTCATTCATTTGTGGAGTTCGAACCGCGACTAACGACTAACTCATTGTTAGTTCTTCATGCATTGTGACATGGAACCACGACTAACTCATTGTTAGTTCTTCACTCATTGTGAAGTTGGAACTGCGACTAACGACTAATGAACTCATTGTTAGTTCTTCACTCATTGTGAAGTTGGAACTGTGATTAACGAATACCTAACTCATTGTTAGTTTGTCACTCATTGTGAAGTTGGAACTGCGACTAACCACTAATAAACTCATTGTTAGTTCTACACTCATTGTGAAGTTGGAACCGCGACTAACGACTAATAAACTCTTTGTTAGTTTTTCACTCATTGTCTCTCTCTTTCTCTCTCTCACACATTCAGAAACAGCATTTGGACATTTGGCCAGGAATAAATAATGAATGTGGCCAATGAATTAAATGAACAAAAAGAAATAGACAAATTGTATAAAGGTTTTATGTATGTAATGTGTAAAAATGAAGGAGACGTATCAAAACAATATAATGAATCATTTGTATGTTGCCTGAATAAGTAATAGTTCACATTTTGGGGAATCCCTGGCAAATACGTTAAGCTGTCTGTCCTTTGCTTAGAAGAGCACGGGTTTATTTTTAAACTCCATTTGGTTCTCAACGGAGTTCATACCCTGTCAGGCAGAGAGTAGGCAAGCTAAATGGGATCAAATCAGGCACAGTGAAGTCATTCTTTAAACCTTTTAACCATTTTATATAATAAATAAGGGTTAAAAAGAACACATAAGCTTCCACAGCCATTATGACTTCTCCTGAGCTAATGTTTTGCCATATTGTTTGTTATGTCATAGGTTTACACAAACCATAGTAATCGAATCCCCTTTGTGGTAGGCATTTCTCCTCACTGACCTGGGCTCTCAGGTCATCGCAGTTTAAAATGTGTACCAGGAATCTTCCAGGGAAGGTAAGGCAGCCAACATGATACTAACCACACCACCCATCAAGTGCTGACTGGTTTAAGACTATGGGGCTGGCACATTATACCCAGTAGACCACATGGCATGAACAGGGGTTTATATTTTTACTTCCTTTATGTTATGGGAATTAGCAATGTTTAGTTTAGTTGACAGATCAACATCACAGCACAGGGGTGTAACCCATAAGTGATCCGTTCTACTCCTAATGTAAGCTTTAGTTAGGAGAATCTCAGCTCAGTGCACGACCTCCGTAGCACCGGCAAGGATACTGAAATACTTTGGGTAGATTTTTAACTCAAAATTTTGCCCGGGTTAGGCTACTCTTTTTTGATTTCCAACTGCCAAGGGATGTTTTACGTGCGCAATAATACACACAGGCGTCCGATCTCACTACCAAGAGACCAGGGGAAATTTTATTACTAGAAGTCCACGAGAAAATATCCCGGACCTCACCAGGGCTTGAACCCAGGACCTCCAGCACTCGAGGTGAACACCCTACCTCGAAACCACTCATCCCCTGGGAATTAGCAATATAGTATTATACTGTTAGTGAGCCAGACAGTTAGTTAGTCGATAGATCATCCTCATTGCACATCGAACCATTCAGTCCATAAATGCTCAGATCCCCTCCTCAGCAAATCCCGCAGCGTGTAAAGGCTAACGACACCAGTTCTGTGTTGATTTATCAATCTTCTTTGGCTTCCTGCGTAGTGTTCTTGTTTGGCCACGCCTCTTTTAACTTGCTGTTCTCGCAGCCTGCCCATGGTTGTGGATTCCCAGTCATCGCTTGGTTCTCGTAAATGTCTTACTTCCCGTAGAGCATTCAGAATGTCTGCCTATTCCATGGCTCGCCCGCCTTCCACAGTAGCCCTACCTGCAAGCCTGTCAGCCTGTTCATTCCCTTGTACTCCCGCATGCCCTGGCACACAGATTAAACTAATCTTTGCAAGCCAAGACTGCTCCAGAGACAGCAGCCACTCTCTTCGGATTCACCCCATCTCTATCCTCTTGAGCAAACACATTGGCAAACTTGGGTGATGTGACTTATGCCACACTGGAACTGTGGTGATGTGATCTATACATGTTTCGTATCAAAATAAGCATGCATTTATATAAATTATCATCATCTTAATTTACATCGGCTGTACTCTGTGCTTTTATTATTTCTTTATGTATAATTATGTTAATTATGTTAATATATTTCTTTATGCTGTAATGCTAACAGTAATACAGTGTAACAAAATTGTTTCACCAACCTTTGATAATCTGAATGATAAGACTCATTTAAAACTTCAGCTACCAGTATTGAACTGATAAAATAATTAAAGAACAGGATATAGACAAATATATACTAGACAGCAGAGATAAAATAATTGCAGGTGCTATAAATGTCTTTCTCTAGGTCAGTGTCAAGCCAACAAAACAAAAGATATTACATACTGAGGTCAAGATGCCCGAAAGGATTAAAGCACAGACATCAAATGTCTAGTGGCGGGGAGTGGGTTCGAACCTCACACCTGTCAGTTGGGACTTCAACAATGTTGACTTCTTGTCCCTGACTTGAGGATGTAAATTACAGGAATTACAAGTACCTCAGAAGTCAGCGTGGGGTCATCTGATGGCGAGGGACACTGGCAATAGGGAAAGCTAATCCACATGCAAAAATCAGTCCAGCGCACACCTCTGCAATAGCAACTTACTGCTGCTGCTGCTACTACTACTCTTTCTAGACTGGTTGGAAACAAGAAATTAGATTTAAAAGATCAAAATTACTTTTTTTTTAAATTTCTATGAATTCTGGACAATTGGTCGACATGTAAGAAACATTTCTAACAGCAGGAGATGTGTGGTTTTTATACACGAATTATACATACTTGTTGAAAACACATTTTTGTTTAATTGCACATACTGTGCAGGATGCTTTAATCTACCCAAGCCCTCACTTGATTTTCTTTTATTGACTAGGAAAGTTTTGATGTCAGTAAGTATGCTATTAGATCATAACATGAACAGCCAAAATAAATAATAGAACAAGATGTACAAGAGGCTCAGACATTGGCAGCTTACAATCAAATAGAAGACAGCAGACAACATGTTCGGTCCATATTGTGTAATATGAAACATGTAACAAAAAAATAAAAAAAAGATGGGATGGAAAAAGAAAAAAAAAAAGGGGTT
>JACEFZ010000780.1:0-90000 GCA_014155875.1 Cepaea nemoralis
GCTCACGATATGATTTTTCGTTACTCCGGGCATCACCGGTCCATCTGTGGCAGACAAGACAGACAGACAGACAGACAGACAGGCAGGCAGGCAGGCTTGGCAGAGATGGAGTAGATTGGACCTTGTGGTGAGTGAAGGAAGTGATCCTTACAGACAGCCAAGATCCTAAGAGGGAACAATTAACACACTCTTTCCGAGTTATGCACGTTGGTGTAATAGTTGGGACGTTGCTCTGACAATGGCATGAGCGTGGTAGGAAGATGGCTTAATAGCTCTCGTCGTTTGCTACGGGAGGGGGAGGGGGGGGGGGACTGGCAACTCAATTCGTCCCCGAACACCCATCCTGCACAAATGTGACGGTTCTAACACTTCACAAATTCTCAACTTAGAATTAGGGGTAATTTTGACTGATGTATATGCATGCCATTAAAAGAAAAAAATATAGGTGCATGTCCTTCACAGGATGTAGCAGTCAACCCCAGCATTTTGGCTGTTCGTGATTCCTGGGCAAGTTTTACGTTCAATAGTTTGCCATTGCTTTATGAACGACCGGCACCTATACCTTTTCAGAAAAAATCAGCACCACTGTGTTTCGAACCCGGGTATACGGGATTACGAATCGCATCCATAACCCCTTCGATACCACGAAAGAAGTGCCTACAAAGCGCATGGCGAGGAGAGTTGTGTGTGTGTGTGTGTGTGTGTGTGTGTGTGTGTGTGTGTGTGTGTGTTTGAGAGAAAGAGAGAGCGAGAGAGAGAGAGATAGAGCGAGAGAGAGAGAGAAGAGAGAGAGAGAGAGAGAGAGGGAGAGAGAGAAAGAGAGAGAGAGAGAGAGAGAGAGAGAGAGAGAGAGAGAGAGAGCTCAAGTGTGTTTGTGTCTGAAGGTACTGGTCTGAGCGCGTGTGTGTAGTTGGAGCTAAGGAGATGGTGCTTTGTTGTGCGAATGCCTTCAATGGGTGGCTTGCCGTTGTGCGGAGAGAGACAGAGTCTACCCCCACACGGAGACGTATGACTCATTGCCGCTGCATCACGCTGTCATACTGATGCCCCAGTTGTTGACCCGGCAAGTATTTCCTCGCGGTGACCAAGGTCTACTTGTGCCTGATCTGTGTCCATGCGACCGCTTCCTTCACCCCAAGCTCTTGCCCCAAGGACACGGCCTTGCCATCTGTAGACAATAAAACCACTGAAGCCCGTAGAAGATACATGACCAGCCTACGTCTGAATGCCCGCAGTCTGTAAGTGCTGTGTAGAATTATGACCCGATTCTACCATAATATGCCTCTTCGCAGACGCGAAGTTCAAATTCCAGTATTGTACACTCGCTGGCTGCTGAGCTGGAAAAGGGACAGGAAAACTATGTAACACCATGTACCCAGTGTCATGATACCACCCACTGGATGCCTGCACAACATGGTTAAAACTCCCTGCAAGAAACAGCACCATATGACGGGGTTGGTATCAATCCTCAACTAGTGTGCGACTCTGCCCAGACATGAAAAGCCTCATCAAGAAAGTAACGAACGCAATCAACCCATCAGAAGCCGGGAAGCTGACAACCATCAGAAGCCGGGAAGCTGACAACAAGCAGCCCAAAGTAAGAAAATAAACTACAAGCTACACCATAAACACCCTACATAGCCAAGTCGAAAACTCGAAGGCTGAAAGAGGGTACTCGTACCACAAATTGGATTGGATTGGATTGTTGTCCCATTCATAACAGTGCATCTAGCACTGCTAAAACATGTCTGGAAGAGGTAAACGCGGGAAGGGACTCGCCAAAGGAGGCGCTAAGCGTCATCGCAAAGTCCTGCGCGATAACATCCAGGTTATCACCAAGCCTGCCATCCGCCGACTGGCCCGGCGAGGAGGTGTCAAGCGCATCTTCGAGCTCATCTATGAGGAAACCCGAGGTGTCCTCAAGGTGAAAGTCATCCGCGACGCTGTCACCTACACCGAGCACGCCAAGAGGAAGACCGTCACCGCCATGAAAGTGGTCTAACCCTCCTTTAGCCCTGTACAATATATTTTGTTGTTGTCTTTTGGTGTCTGCTGCGCCGGCCCGTTCCCCAGCAATGTAGCACAACGGACAAATCTACAGGTGCTCAGTCTCCCTGTGAAACCCGCCACAACACCACGTGTTGCATGCCTTCTTATGTTTTAATTGTCACCCCCTTGAAATCTTGTGTTTTAAGTAAGTCGCTGGGTTTCTAAGAACGGTAGCCCACCGGACAAACCCGCAAGTTCTCAGTCTCACCCACACAAAGCAGACCAGATAGCGAACTCTGGTGCATTCAGGAAAATGGTTAAATTGATGTCAATATATAGGTCACCCCAAGTGACACCGGTTTGGAGAGAAGGAATCCCAGGTCAGGAAGCAGAGTCCATGTCAGCGCCTTCTGAAGATATGAACTACAACCTTCTGTTCCGCGGGTGTGAACAGCCGTCTGTCCAGACATAATCCATGGCTCCTTCAAGGATCCATTTACTAAAGCAAAGGCCCGGTTGCCCATGTGTTTCTCTATCGGAAGGACCCGACCCCCTTGTTCAGGGGAACACAAACTGAAGCGGGACCGTCTGCCAATGCCCGGAATGTGCCACGGCCCCCATAGAACGTCCAGGCAGGGGACACAACTTCAGGAGGGAATCGTCGCTGGCACTACAGACTACTGGTTCATGAAGGAGGGAACTTCTCTCTAAGTCAATGTCATCTAAGGCGGGGGAAGATGACAACCCGATTGACTGCCGTCCCCACCAGGCTAATGACGTGATGGGGCGGACCTGAGAGAGAACTGTGCCAGTAGCAGATCATGTCCAGAAGCTGGCTCTTCACTCGGACCTGAGAGAGAACTGTGCCAGTAGCAGATCATATCTAGAAGCTGGCTCTTCACTCGGACCTGAGAGAGAACTGTGCCAGTAGCAGATCATGTCCAGCAGCCGGCTCTACCTCCAAGAGTTGTGTACTACAACTACAGGCAATCAGCGCCGCCAACATGGTGTCTGTAATGATGATGTCTGGTGATGACTCTCCACATGTTGTCAGTGCTGTCTGTAATGCCATGTATCCATTGGGGTTAGGGGTTAGGGTTAGGGGTGGTTAGGGTTAGGGGTTAGGGTTAGAGGTTAGGGGTAGGGTTTAGGGGTTAGAGGTTAGGGGTAGAGTTTAGGGGTTAAGGGTTATGGTTAGAGGTTAGGGGTAGGGTTTAGGGGGTTAGGGTTAGGGTTTAGAGGTTAGGAGTAGGGTTAGGATTAGGTTTTAGGGGTTAAGGGTTTAGGGTTAATGGTTAGGGATTAATGGTTAGGAGGTAAGGGTTTGGGTTAGGGTTCGGGCTAACTCTAACCCTAACCCTAAACCCAGGGTATACCCAGGGCAATGGTATTTGTCTGTATTTAACTCCTGGAGCATGGGGACATCAAAATCATATATTAGCCTATAGGTTAGAGTATATGGTGCTGTACATGTTGTACAGACATCCAGTGGGTGTTGTGATGTTACTGGGTATATGGTCCTAGACATGTTGTACACACATCCAGTGGGTTCTAGACCAAGTTACATTCTTTGACCATATTTTCTTGCATAGGGTTGTTTTCCTTAGAAGTATACTTAAAAGAATGAAATACAAAAAATTATGTTTGTCAACATACATGATGCATATAGAACTATTACTAGAAACAAGAAAAATGGAAAGATGACGTGAAAATGAATACTTACTGATTCAATGGCAAAAAAAATTTCCATTGTGGAAAATGGGAAGCAGAGGTGTGTGACAGTAATGACTTAATGGTTGTTAATTATAATATGGCAGAAGACATGTTGTATTTTATATCAAATTAAAGGTGGTTGCATATGGGAAACTACTGTTTGTAAAATTTCATTCAAATAATGGTAAATTATCCAACACATATTGAAAACAAAGGGATACAAATATTTGATATGTTCACTTACCATGGCAATTTTTCTTTATTTTGTGATGATAGTCTAATTAAATTAAGTAAATTATGATAAACACACCACTTTTCTTCATAAATATCACAAGAGCTGCTACCTAATATCTTCAAAATGTAATTATAACATCATATTTTGAAGTACATAATTTTCACACAACATTGAAAAAAGTCAGGAAAACACTGGACAGAACTGTACTCAGTAGAATAAGAACCAACATTTACACTATTTTATAATTAGTTATATATATTGCTAAGCTTATTTGTGATCGGTAAAGCACATTTAAGGGCACACGTGCGTCCCCTCAGAGCAAACATAATTTGACATGTGCCATCATGTGATGGTGAACTTTCAACATCAGGTTTGTTTTCTCTAAAACCGCCAGCTGCATAATTTAACTAAATAAATACATTACTGCACATTCTATCAGAATCTGTCACAAAGTCCTTTAAATCGTAATAACTGTAATTTAAAATTGTTTTAAACAATAATCTGATGTAAATCGACAAGGTCGAACGAAAACTTGTGGACGCTGCCATTTATGAAATCAGACCATGAACCACAAAATATCAGAGATTTGTTCACAACTTTGAGCTAATGTGACTGTTAGGTTCCGATAAATTGATATGAAGGAAGTCTGCAATGTAAATTTCTAGTTACTGAGCATTGAAATTACGGAAGATATCAGGAAAAAAGAAACAAAAATAAATAAACTCCATTGGTGAAGGTAACATAAACAAATCATAAACCTTGTTCTTCAGGGATTAGAAACAGAATCCCTTGATGTGTGAGGCCAGTATACTGACCCATCAGCCAGATGTTATCCATAGTCGTACACTGACTAACTAGACATAGATCACACGTGCTGTTTACTTGGATTTGCTTCTGTAACTAAGTATACATTGTGTATCTATATATATAAAATAGAATGTCTGTATGTCTGTTTATCTCTCTTGGCATGAGTTTGATTAGAGTCTGTGTCTCATTGGGGGCATAGAGGGCATAAGGAAACGAAAGAATAGCCTTCTTTGCTAAACAGATAAGATAGCGGAACTGTAATTTCCTGTACTTGCACTTGCCTATAGAGGTCAGCAAGGCTGACAGAATAAGCGCGTTCGTCCTTAAACCCCCGGTGCACTGATGGCGGACAGGGGTTCAAACCCTACAGTGGTCTGTTTGAACTTAATTGTTGACTTCAGGTTTAGACAGCAATGGCAAACCACTGCACGTAAAATTGCCTAGATAATTAATCTGGGTTTAGGGTTGATTGCAACGTCCAGCAAAGGACATGCGACATGTAAATTGTTACTTTATAATGCAGGAACTACACGGAATAAAGTTACGATATTACAATGTTATGTTATGTTATTGTGACCGTTGGAACTGAACTATCTTTGTACATACGCAGAGTCGGCACGCTAATTCGGCGACAGAACATTTAGTTTTAAATAATGCAAGGACGTTGACCCTACACGAGAAGATTATAGTCATGAATTTCTTGAGTTGAAGCATGTCAAGAACAATGGCGAATCAGAAGATGTTTAAGTTTTATGGGACTAGAAACGTCTGGTTGGTTTACATCCTCAACTATAAATTTATCGTGGGGATCTTGGTGGGGTTAAAGACTTAGAAGAGAGTGGCCTACTTTAGACAATTTAGATAAAGCACCACGCAAATCAGCTCATGGTACTGGACTACGCGAGAGTTGAATATAATCTCACAATATAGTAGACATGTCGGCTTCCTGGCCTAGAGGTTAGCGACTTTTCTCCGTAATCTCGTATACTCTCGTAAGTAACGTGACGACGGTGAGAATCAGCAGTGGTTCGAATCGCGTCGGTAACTTACGGGGTATGTGAGGCGGTCGCTCAGAAAGCAATCGCAAACTACTGAGCGTAGTCTTGTCAAGAAATCAACAATCAGCTGAAAGATGCTGATGTTGACAGCGATGTCCTGTAAAGGATATGCAAACATTTTGTTTTAATAGTAGGCCTGAAGAAATATTTGTAACAAGTTGCACTAACGGCTTGGGTGAACAAACCCGGACAGCCATTTAAACAAATTGTTGCTAGAATTGAGCTCAAGGTGGCGCGTCGATTATATGCAGTACCTTACAATTATCTTATTCAGGTTAGCAATATTCTATATCTTCAGACTATGATTGATCAGTTGATCGTAGAGAGGTACTTGTAATCCAATGTTGTCTAATGGGTTGAGTGCAGCAGTACGCTTACATCTTACTCCATTATCAGTTGTTTTTGTTGGGTGCTGTATTTGCAATATGAATCTTTGTTTGTATTTTGATGCAGCAGAAGTTGTTTAAAGTTAAATAAACTCTCATTTGTGTTGTCTTTTACTTGATTTGTTCGACTAGGCGTGTGTAGATTAGTCTCTAACGGATGCAGTTTTGTTTTGTGTCTATCTGCATATTTGTTATTCTTAAAACCGGCCACCAACCGGTTGTTTTGGACGACCGTATCAATTAGTGACCGTCTCCGCAAGGAAATATCCTATTCCCACTCACTCTCTTATCTGACCTTTATCCCTTTAATTCCCCGGGAAGGTTAACCCGGTGAACAAATGTCCACAGAAGTCGGATGTGTCGGCCTAATGGCGCAGGAACGCAGCTCTGATGTAAACAGGCACAACGCAATCACGTCCGAAAAAACTCTCCGGATGAAAGCAGAAGAAGAAGATCCCTTTAATTTCCTTGTCTCCTCTCTCTCTCTCTCTCTCTCTCTCTCTCTCTCTCTCTCTCTCTCTCTCTCTCTCTCTCTCTCTCTCTCTCTCTCTCTCTCTCTCTCTCTCTCTCCCTGTCTCTCTCTCTCTCCTCCCTCTTCCCCCTCCTTCTCCTTTCTTTGTAGCGGTGGGGGAGGGGGCGTTTGGCCATATGGCACGGGGCAACGAAAAACAACTACAACATACTCCTCTCCCCCTCTCTTTCCTGTGTTCATACCACCTATCTTTCTCTTTCCTCCTCCGGTTACATTATGTTATGTTATGTTATGTTACATTATGTTATGTTACATTATGTTATGCACATTGAACATTGCCATGCGTGCTGTCCCCCGATGAAGCAATCATGTCTAAGTATGTCTGCTCACTGTTCCATTAACTCCACAGTGTCAACTGCAGTTAAACGTTAGTTGCATACCTCTTACCCGCACTCACAATCAACCCCAGCATTTATGAACTGTTTGTACTTTTCTGCGGAACTTTACCCTTAGTAGTTTGCCAGAAACTACTGAGCGTAATCTTGCCAAGAAATCAACGACAGCGGTAAAATGTTGGTGTTGACAGCGATGTCCTGTAAAGGATATGCGGGGGAAAAAAAGTTTGCCAGAACATCAAAACAAAGGACTTGGTCTGAATAACAGAAAGAAGTATATACGGGAGTGGAACATCAAAGCGAATGGAACAAATCTGAAACAAGGCAATATATTTCCGAACCTGGGTAATTTAATAACAGCAGATAAAAGATGTATTACGGAAATTAAATTTTGATTAGCCCACGCAAAGGCAGCCTTTCACAAGATGAAAAATATTCTCTGCAATTTATTCTTAGTTAATCGAAGTTAGGAAAATATTTCTTAAGAGCTATATTGCACCAGTCCTGATATATGGAAGAGGATCATGGACAATTAACAGACAACTAGAGGATTATATGGAAGCTGCGGTGATATGGTTTTAAAGAAGAATGATGAAAAGACCGTGGGCAGATAGAAAGAGCAGCGAATATTTCTTGAAAGACGTTAACTTACAGACAACATGTTACTCGCATCCGAAGAAGGCAATCAATTGAATTCTGTTTAAGTATAAACTGGATATTATTATGCATGAGACAATGATGATATATAAATATAGACTACAAATATTAGATATTACCTTGGTAGTGCATCGGCCCCGCTGCTCTCCGGATGTAGACAATGTCAATATGTCCACACCTTTACCATTCACCAGATGACAGAGTTTCCCATTCACCATCTGACAGAGTTTACAATGTGCTCGTGAACGTGCGACAGTTGCTTATCTCTGCCAGATAACGAACCAAATTTTGGCGTGTGCCATTCTTACAGCATGAGAGAAGGACACAACATAAGTTCAGTCAGTTCAAATTACTCGTTCAACAATGTATTGTAAGTTCTAATGTAAAGCAAATACCGCCAGATGTATGGAAGCCAAAATGAACATAAAGCAGACACATGGGGAATTATGTGAAATGTGTGGAGATGTGTTTTCATAGAAGAATAAAGAGAACACTGTGGACGGATATAATAAGTGATGAAACAATTTTTGTTTGCATTGGCTAGTTTTTAACTCAAACGTAGTCCACACACATGCTACTACTTGTATTATATGCGGACAGGCACTGAGTTCTTCAAGCCAAATTGTACCCGAGAGTCGCTGCAGACAAGGATCACTCCCTGCATGAAGCCATAGATATGGTCAGGGGTCATAGACTAAGACGAGGCAGGTACTGGATGGCACTTGCACAAATATCTATCAGCCAGGTGTGTGACATAGAGAACATCAGTCGTGAAAAAGAGTACCGGAAGATATGTCGGACTGGCACAAGGTAATAGTAGCAATGGGACGTGAGTCCAGAGAATGGGCAGCAGGCACACAGTTTGAGGTGCGACAACTGATCTGCGGCAACACACATCAAGGTAACAAATCTACACAGATGGATCAGTGGTGAGAAATGGACGTTGTGGCTGGGGTTTCATTACGAAAGCTAATTGACGATGCTTGAAAAAGAAGAGTCTGGTATCTGAGACTACAACCTCTATAATGAGAGTGGAGGTGGAAGCAGTAACATCAGCCTACCGATCATTAGATTCAGCAGTCGCGGAGTATGCTTTCTAATGTGGAAAAAATGAATGTTTCATGTAGAATGGCTTGCCTCGCTTTAAAGTCAAAGATTGTGAGAATTGTATGGATTTTCTGCCCTGGTCATGCGGTAGAACGGGAGAATGAACAGGCCGATAGGCTGACAGGGAATGCACCTTTCATTGGTAGATTAACAATGGGCAAGAGAGAGAGAGAGGTGTTTAGGCGCCTGTAGGACCAGGTGGAGAAAGCAGTGGACAGACTGAGAACCCGTATATGGAAAGAATTATATAGAGGGGGATCGGCTGGGGTTCTGGACGAATCTCAATACTGAGATGGAAGACCATGAGAACTTTCAATCAGATAGCGGTGGGAGCGATTAGCAGTATGTGTCTTCGCTGGCTGTTGGACGAGGGGACGAAGCACGTGTGGGAATGCCCTGAGTGCAGTGATGTCGTTTCTTAGCTCAACTGAACTCTACGCCATTCGTATGTTACGTTCATTCGCTCATGATAACAAAGATTCTTGTCTGACTACATTTCTGGTGGTGATAGGGACTGGACTTTACATTCCTTCACCGAGTGTTGTATTTGTTATTTGATATTCGTATTGCGTTGATAATCAGTGCAATAATAAGCTTCTCAGATTGGAGGTGCTTCCAAAACTGAGAAACCCATTTATTTCCAGGCACCCTTCACTTAACCCTTGATAAACCCCAGCCATGGGTCACTAAAGCAAAGTCATATGATCAATACATGAATACTCAAATATGCTGAAGTTTCAGCCACCAGGTATTTAAAACTAGTGTTGCGCAGACAGAAAGACTTAGTAGTGAAGCCGTCACGGAATGCTGCAACATGCACCAGACTGCCTCTCGTTCCACAAAAACGGGATGAATTACAGAAGAAGGAACTGCATTCTCTATGATAAAGAAACTGGGGCAAGGATATTACAAACATTGTACAAGACCACTGAGCCGTGACGTAAGATTGCTCACAAACACATGGTGTGGAATGCCAACCTAATGGAATGTGAAACTGACCCACGGCGGGCAATTAAAACTGCACAGGCGTGAAACTAATGCAGGTAGAAGTGTCAAGAACCAACCAACCACGAAGGCTGACTGCCTTGTGAAACAGACTAGAGGCGCAAGCTGTGAACTCACTGCTTGATAAGACTCCCCGGGATAAACAGTGTCATGCTGACTGGGACTTCTCAACCACACAAGGTGTGAAAGTCAGGCTGAATAGAGACTGCCCACGGTCACGGGTGTGATGGCTAGTTCAGAATGAATTTATGACGGACATGCTGGGAGATAATTTTAACAAGAATGAGGGGAACTGCAGTATAGCTTAAAAAGGCAATGAATGAATCACCCAAAAATCGAGAAGTAGATTGTGAGCTTTACTAAAACACGACTACAAGAGACAAATTGGACGTTGCGGCCAAAACCTTCGTCAGCACAGGACAAACAAACACAAACCGACACAGACCCACATGAAACACACTATGACAATATTAAACTAATTAAAGGTACTTATCTTAATCTGTGTCCTTGCTAGGAAAGCCTGACACGCGTAGGGCTGTCAGTGGATTAATAGACCGGATGTATGGTACACGGGTCAAAGGTCAAGCAGGAGGGAAGTGGGGGTGGAGAAAAGTGAAGATTAGAACCGGCAAAGATGTCGCGGACGCAGTTCACAATTAGCAATTCTCGTTAAGCGCTCGAAACACAGCTGCGAAAGATTACATTGTGTTGGTCCTCACAGAGGGGCATGAGTCGCGGTCGTTCAGAAAACTATGGCAAAACACCGAACGCAAACCTGCCACGAAAGTTGACTGCGACGTCCTATAAAGGACCTGCACGTACCTAGATGGTGGACTGTAAACTAGGGGGTGGGAGGGGGTGGGGTTAGGAAGTTAAATGAAACTGTGTTGGACATTGAGACCGTGAGCGGAGAGTGTGCCCAACTGGAAGATGAGACGGTGTTTCAATGTCTTCCGATCCCCTTCGTGGGATGCGCATGATTTGATGGCCGTGAAATGTGTGTCAGCCACGCCACGGTGGTCAGGACTGTTAAAATGCATGGATACTGGTTTGTGGGCGCCACTGGTGATATCAGAAAGATGTTGTCTAAATCTGTTAGCAAGACGTAAGCCTGTCTCACCGACATATCTCATGTCGCATCGTGTGCAGGTAATCGCATAGATGACGTTGCGACTGACGCACGAGAAACCCTCACGGATGTGAAGGTTGTCTTAGAGAATGTCAGACTCTGGATTTAAAGTACGTGTGGGAAGGTCTTGCAACGCAATCGAAGACAAGCCACCGTGCCAGGAAGAGACTTGTAAGGTTGGGGTAGACTGCTATGGACCAGCACAACCTGAGGTTACGATCCCGCCTATACGCCACCAGAGGGGCCTCTGAGAAGACATCACGAGTGGTCGGGTCCACCCGGAGAATGGATAGATGTCTCAAGAGGATATTCTTGGCAGCAATATTGTGGGGATGGTAAGTAAGTGAGAGGACAGGTCTGTTATTTCGTGGTTTCGGCCTGGAGGAGAGAGCCTCAGTGCGACTGATAGACTGGCAGCGGTGAAGAGCTGTCAGCTGAAGTCCTTCCCAGACTAGACCGTAGGACAGAGATATAGAGGAGAGTGAACGCAGTAAAGCTGGAAGAGAGACACGACCAGACTTGTCATTATGAGTGTGTATATATGGGTGATAGATTGTATGCATTACCTAGGATTGTACTGATGTAGAACTAGATAATCCATATTCTCGATCATCTCTTCCAAGCTCTCAACAAGAGCGCCTAGGTATAGATCCCAAGACCGAGGGACGACCAGGTAGCGGCCAGGACTGGCAGGCGTCATCGATCCTTGTCACCATTCCATCCATCATGTGCCATGCCGGAAAGCGTGGGCGGTCATGACTCGCCATTTCACTCGATCACCGGAGTCGTGGATCCGCTCAGCGTTCCTGTCTCGTCCATGCCATGTGGCGAAGCCATCCAGGTATTTTCCTTTCGGTCTTCCCCTTGGTCTGATCACTTCGATCTTGCCAGTTGTCACTAAGTTCTCTAATCCATTTCTTCTCATAACATGTCCAAACAATTTTGACTGTCTACGTCTAATTTCTCTAATGAAGTTACGATTTTCATTTGTCTCCTGTAGTTCTTAGTCATTGAAATGGTTACCATACAAGAATAGTTCTTGAACCTATTACAAGATCAGAATGAATACACAGGGATAGTCTAGATCGTCACGTGACTTGGGAATGACCTCTAACCCAAGTGTCGAAAATATAGATGCTGTGCAAATTACGACATTGTAAATTCTGGATTTTGTTTATATTATTAATTAATAACCTTCCGTTCATGTAGAACACTCCTTCCCTACTATTATTAATTAATCTTTATATATATATATATATATATATATATATATATATATATATATATATATATATATATATATATATATATATATATATATATATATATTCAATTAATACTAATTAGTATTCTCTTCTTTTGGGCATATTATGATGTTATGAGAATTATGAGAAGAAATGAATTGGAGAACTTTGTGACAACTTGCAAGATCGAAGAGAAGAGAACAACGGGAAGACCGAGCGAGAAGTACATACCTGGATGGCTTAACCACGCGGTATGGTCGAGACAGAAACACGGAGCTGATCCACGACTCTAGTGATCGAGGGAGATGGCAAAACATGACCATCCACGCTTATCGGCATGTCACATGATGGGTGGATTCTCTTCTGGGATGAACTAACTTCCACATTTCGTGGGCCATGCCGCTTCGGTATTTCTGATGAGTCCCACTTCGTCACCCGTTATCGATATAAATTGTCGATAGACGCAAGCTGGTGTCTTATATTCCATACTAATTTATTTTCTGAAGTCTCTCAGGAAATTTATACATAAAGATATTTATGTTAGTGTAACCCTCTATTAGTTTAACCCTCTACTGGTTAACACAATTGTTTAATGTAAATTTTTTTAACATGAATCGGTTAACTTACCCTGTGTATTGTAGACTACATGCTTTCACTATGGGGAGCCGGGGGCTATTCGAACTGTACCTTATTTTAAAAAATGGCTAATATTGCTGAGAGGTCTGATTTGCCTCTATTCTTCTTCTTCTTCAGCTTTCCGAGCCATTGAGGTTCTTTGCTGCAAATACAACCCGTCTCCATTCGTCTCTCTGGTGGACCTTCTCTTGCCAGTCGTTGATTCCAAGTGCTTGTAGGTCTGTACATGTATTATCTCTCCACCGTCTTCTTGGTCTACCTCGGGGTCAACAGTCATTTATTTCCCGAGTGTAAGCGAGTTTTGTTTCCCTATTATCTTCCATTCTTTCTATATGCCCCAGCCATTGTAGTCTATTAGCCTTCATGATACCAGTGATTAGCGGGGACTTAAACAGATCATAAATGTCTTTGTTGCTCTTTTCCACTCTCCACTTTGTGTATCCCTAATGGGTCCAAAGATGCGTCTTAAAATTTTGTTCTCAAAGGTTTGTAACAAGGCTTCGTCTCCTTTCGTTGTACTCCAGGTTTCAGAGCCATACAGCACAACTGGTCTGATCAGTGTTTTGTATATTGTGATTTTGGTGTTACGAGATAGCGCCTTTGATTTTAGTAGATGTTGTAGTGCATAGTATACCTTATTTCCAGAGTTGATTCTAGTTTGTATTTCTTCCCTTATGATGTTGGAGCAGTTGAAGATTGTACCCAGGTATTTGTATGTTTGCGTTCTTTTAATGGTCATATTATCTATTCGTATGTGGCCAGAGTTTTTAGCCATTCCGTCTCTTGAAATTACCATATATTCTGTCTTATCTTGGTTGATAACCAGCCCCATCTGTTGGGCTTTTCCCTTTAAGTGAGTCAATATTTCCAATGTCTTTTGTTCACTTTGCCCTATAATATCTATATCATCTGCATAACCAAGCAGCTTGGATGTTCCTCCAATATCACATTCCTCCTTTATCTTCCTTACAACTTTCTCTAGAGCCAGATTGAAGAGTAGCGGCGATAGTGCATCACCCTGTTTCAAGCCAGATGTTATTTGGAAGGGGTCTGATTTCCTGCCTTTATATGTTACTATATTATAAGTATCTTCCATGCATAGTCTGGTCATGTTGATTAACTTCCTTGGTATTCCAAATTCCTGCATAGCTTTCCATAGACTATTCCTATGGACACTATCATAAGCCTTTTTAAAATCCACAAAAATGTTATGGAGATCTCTTTTATATTCCCAATGTTTCTCGGCTATTTGTCGTACGATAAATATCTGATCTATTGTTGATCTGTTTTGTCTAAAACCCGCCTGGTAGTCACCTAATATGTCTTCTGAATATGGTTATAGTCTATTTAGTAATACTGCGGATAGTATCTTATAGCTTGTGGACAGTAGTGATATTTCTCTATAATTTCCACATTGGAACTTGTCTCCTTTCTTCAAGATAGGTATCAATAATGACTCTTTCCAGTCATGGGGTAATTCTTCTGTCCTCCAGATTTTTATTATTAGTTCGTATATCTTTAGATGTAATGCATGGCCACCTGCCTTTATAAATTCAGCAGCAATTCCATCAGTCCCAGTTGCCTTATTGTTTTTAAGTCGTGTGATTACATATAGGATTTCTTCAAATGTAGGTTCTTCAATTTGTGGTTCACATGTTAGAACCTCTTCCAGTGGGAAAATGTTACTTGGAGCTTTACAATTTAGTAATTCAATAAAATATTCTTTCCATGTGTTGCACATTTCCTCATTGGTATTTATCATATTCCCATTTTTGTCTTTTAAACCATATGTGTTTTGTTGGTGCCCTCGTTTCATTGACTTCAGTTCTTTAAAAAATGTTCTGCCTCTATAACATTTTATAACAATAACTCTATAACAATTTATTTCTTACCCAGTTCGATGTGATGCTGGACCCACACAATCCTGCCCGTACAATGAGATAGGATATTGTTGGCTCACGTCCAGCTAGAAAAAACCTGGCAGCCACTTTATTTGCAATCGGCCTTGCTTGCTTACTTGTGTTCGTTGGCTGTGAACTCCAGCGCAAAGTCCTGTATGCCGGATGAAGGCATCCTGTTGTCCAACATCAGTGTGATGTCATACAGGACCTGAGGTTTGCGTGAGTATCCATTGTCCCATGTCTGGCTTATTGGTGTGCAAACTGGTGCTTCCTAGCTGTGCAGGCAGACACTCTCCGACTTCGGAGGAATCAACGATCCTACTGACTTTAGCCAGTTCCCCAAAGGAACCTGTTGCCCAGGACGCTCAGCGAGGTCGCCTCAATAGGTCTTGGCCAGTATATTACCCAGCCCTGGTGCCTTGGAAAAACCTCTGCGTCACACAATCGGCCTAATAGAGTGGTTGTAACCAATTCTGACCAACTACGTTGGTTTCGTTGTCGCCTTAAATTCTACAATCTTTTAATATGTGTATATGTACCACCTTTAATATATACAAAGAAGAGATGGATTTAGTGCTGACTACGTCACATTTGCCCCCTGTTGAACAAAAGTTCGAGAATCGGACTTTTCTAAGAGTGGGACAACCATCTCGTTTTATTAACATACTGTTATAAACATGTACTCTGAGTGAACTATGGTTATTGAGATGTTTATTCAGTTGTATGACGACAGATTACAATTTCACACAACAGTTGTCTTCATTGTCCTTCGTTCCACGTTCTTGTTTCTTGCCAGGTGGGGTCACACGTATACGTCAAGTTTTTCAGGTACAACTCAAATAAAGCTCGTCTTTGGGTGTCAAGTTATTCTGCTGTTACGTCCTGCACAAGACAAATGCTGAAGGTTTACTGTTATTCAATGGCGTAACATTCATTTGTAAATAGTTACTTAGGCAGTCAGACAATGGTATGTAAAATTAGGTAGGAAAACAGGTGAGCGGGTGGAAAAATGGACTGGCGACAAAACATGTAGGTGCTTTGAAAGATAAGTAGTTACGTGAACAGAGATTGCTAAGCAGACAGACAGATATACGTAAAGATAGGTATGTCGATTGGTAAATCAGTAGTTAGACATGTAGGTAGACAGGTAGGCAGGTAGGTAGGAAAAGATAGGTAGGCAGACAGACAGGTTGGTATGTAGGTAGTACTTAGGAAGGTAGGTAGATAGGTAAAGAGGTGTGTAAGTTTGTAGATAAATGAATTGGTGAGATGGTAAGTGAGATGATTGAGGGATGTGTGCTTTTGTCGTTAATTCAGTTCATCGGTCATCCTTCGGTTTCACGACATTGTCCCGTCAGTCAGCTGTGATGTACCGTTAGTTCTTTTAAATGGTCAATCTGTTGGTCCTCGACATCGTTCGGTCAGTCAGATTTATATTCATGCTACAGTCCCAAATATAGCGGTCAATGTTACCTTCCTCTTCCCTAAACGAAAGACTGTGGAAACCACCGCTGTAAGTTATCCAACACCTAACTCCACAAATCTCATTTTTGGTTTTCTGTCGTCAGATCATGCACAAGACAAACACTGGATGTAAATCTCCTTTGTTTAGGAACGTATCACACACACATGAGTGGACAGACACATTCCAGAAACTATTTTTTTTCTTTTTAAATTAAATGTTGAATGTCCTTTACATGTCGTTGCGATCAACTCCAACCCCAGATAGAATTACCTGGTTCAGTAGTTTGCCATGGCTTTCTGAACGAGTAGTCAATGTTGAAGTCCAACTGCTCGTGTGCAGATTGAACCCAAAACCTTCCCGTCAGCTGGCCGGAAGTTTAACTGCTCGTGTGCAGATTGAACCCACAACCCCTCCGTCAGCTGGCCGGAAGTTTAACTGCTCGTGTGCAGATTGAACCCACAACCCCTCCGTCAGCTGGCCGGAAGTTTAACTGCTCGTGTGCAGATTGAACCCACAACCCCTCCGTCAGCTGGCCGGAAGTTTAACTGCTCGTGTGCAGATTGAACCCAAAACCGCTCCGTCAGCTGGCCGGAAGTTTAACTGCTCGTGCGCAGATTGAACCCACATCCCCTCCGTCAGCTGGCCGGAAGTTTAACTGCAAGCGGATTAAAGCCCGCGGTCAAGCTGACCTCTACGAAAGTATTAGACAGGCAGATAGAGAAAGCGACGGACAGAAAGATGTGCACATAAACAGAGGCAGACATGCAGGCAGACATAAAGCATTAGGCAGACATATTGTATAAACAGAACAAAGAGAGACGTTTTCCCCCTTCGCTTGCTTGAACTCGAGCATAGTCCACACACGCCATTACTACTAGCAGTTGCTTTTACTGTTAAGTACACACTGGACTGATGATTGCGAGTATGTTAGCTTTCCCTATTACAAGCTCCCCCGTCATTACATGAACCCACTCCGACTTCTCAGATACAAGTGATTTACGTTCCCCAAATCAAGGACGGAAAGTCAACATTTAAGTCCAGCTGAATGGTGAAGGTTTTAAACCCGCTACCTCGTCATCAAGGGACCGGAAGTTTAAGAGTGAGTTCTCTTATGTATATGGTGAGTGTGACAATACAATTAACTGTAACATTCTAGAACGACTTGAGTCTCAGCACATTCTAACTACGCCAGTATTACTGGAAGGAAGACCCAACGGGGATAGTGGAATGATTATCAAAACAGGACGAAGTCAAGAGACTGCGGTTTAATGGAATGTTGTATAAACAGGCTGGGAAAACAGGCTAGAAGTTTAATGCATGGAGGATATGTTTATTTTACCCCATATACTTTAGGCGGAATATTTCTAAAATTTAAACTGAATAATTAACGATGTGGGAGATTTTTCATGTTCAACTCGTTATAAACCGAATGGGGTTAGTTGAAATGTAGCTCTGTGCCAGCAAGCACTGGGTATGTATTTCGGTTTATGATATACATATGTGACTTCCGGGACCAAGGTAAGATATACTTGCCGATTACCCAAACAGGGATGGTTAGGACTTCTCTATATGTTATATTAGGTTGCAAAATTGGTGACTTTGTCTTGCCGAATGAATTGCTATAAAGATTACTGCACAGTCTATTTTCTGTCTAGTGAAGTATGTTTTACTTTGTTATCTCTCTTGCTTAGTCTACATATAATGAGATATAATTCTCCTAAGAAGTAATATGTTACATCAATATCTCCTTTGTCTGTTACACATATTTAATGAAATAATCTGCTGACTATGATGTCTCATTCATTATTTTATAATTTCGTTTGTCTCTTACATATGTTTAAATATATATATTATTTTGCTAATTATGTGAAATATAAACATATAATTATGTGCAGCCATATACATTGGAAAAGGGATATCACCAGGACTTTATATGAATGCCATCATTATCTAGATGCACCCAGTAAACTAGGCGACGGGACCTCAACCTATAATGGATTATTGAGAAACTCATTTAGTGAATATGATGGGACATATTTTGTCAGACATGAGATGTTGGTTACATATATAATATACACATATGTATGTATATTCATCGCATCATATTATTGGACCGACAAAATGCAGCATACAAGGATCTGGCTAGCCTTCACTTGAAAAGTAATACATTACCCAACTTCCTGATGAGGCGGGGTACATGTCTGTTGTTCTTTTATTCCAAACAGGTGGTGGTTTTGTGTGTGTGCCTATACGGTGCATACGTTGTTCCTATTAGTGAAGTCGCCAGTGAAGGACAATGGATCTACTCTTTTTACTGCAGTGAAGAGTGAAGACCTGATATCAGCCCTGGCTGCTCAGAGCTCAGCTGTGCCACACTGGCCTATCATAAGCTAAGTACCCAACTACTAACATTACATACCTCAGAGACCGCCAACTGCCAATAGCGTATACCAAAAAGGGAATTCCCTTTAGGCCAGAAAAATAAATGCCAAGTGAACAGCAAAGACCTATAAGACTTTACCACGCCAGAAAATATTACCTGCTGTGGAACATTTTAGACGACGGACATTATTAGCATTCAATGTCCAATTATCAGTAATCATCCTTTATAGTTTGTTAATTTTACCCAGCAGGAGATAGTTAATTGTTTATCAGACTTAGTGTGTTTAACTGTGTTAAATATTAGAGAGATGGTGATAGTCATCGCTTTCTGGGGGGTGCAGATCAGGAGAGTTGTGAGGCAGGGATACTACTAGTCTTCAGTTCTACAAGAGTGAGCATTCTCCTCTCTGAAGGCAGTGCCTTTCCTGTACTCTCTTGGCCTTCTACTAGAAAACCTTACATGATATCTTAGTGGAATCCTATCAGATTTGACTGATCAAATACTAGGGAGCCATTTCGGGTTTTCAATTAGTAGTCGGCAACCACTATCTGGGGATATTTATAGCTCCACCCAACTTATCATACCACAGTGAGGCAGTTGAGCTGAGCGATCCCCATACAAGTATGTCTCAAAAATACAAACGACCCCATCTGTATGCCAGCCTGGCATAGCGAATATATGGTGGTAGAATTTTCTTGGCCAAAAGGTTGATGTCGGTTTCATGGGTGGTGCCTCACGTTCAAGAAAATGTTCAGGCAACCATTTTAATAAGCTGGATTGATCCCGGAGTCAATAAACTAAAGCAATATCCTCTTTCCAAATATACTTGAACCCAGAATTGCCAGGCCGGAATGCGAGTACTCTGGACACTAGGCTAAAGTGGCTGCAGAGCTAAATCAAGTGCTTCGAATGTTAGCGGCCAGGTGTCGCGGATTGGCTGAGTATTGTTTGACAACTGTTGTCATTGACATTTGTTGACTTAAATTTGTTGACTGACATTTAGTTACTGACTTTTGCTGAATGGTATGTAATGACTGATATGTGCTGTCTGATATTTGCTGACTTATATACGTTCTGTATGACATTTACTGACTGATATTTACTTTCTGACATTTGCTGACTGACATTTGATGAGTGGCATATGGTGACTGACATAGGCACATTTGAAGGATGGTAGGTAGGTATGGATGTAGATAGGTTGATAGACGAATTGATGAGTGAGTTGAAGGAGTTGTTAGATGGATGCGTCCTTTTGTCGTTCTTCTTGCTGGTTTGTCATTCCGTCAGTCCCTGAGACGGTTCCGTCAATCTGCTGTGCGGTCATGCTACAGTCTCCCGTTCTGCGGTTGGGTTTACCTCTCTTTTTCCAGAATCAGTGGTTACAGGGACCCACAAAATACACCTCCATAAATCTCGCTTTTGGATGTGTGAGTCTCGTTTCTGATCTTCTGCCGACAAATCCTGTACAAGACAAACATGAGAGGTTAGTTTGATTCATTTATGATCGTAGCACGTACTAACGAATTCACAGACACATGTACAGAAGTATTAGGTAGATAGATAGACACACAGTCGGAGAGATCTACATCAAGACAGGAAGAGACACAGACAGATATGTATTTTAAGTAGACGTGCTGTGTAAGCAGACATACAGACCGACTCACTGGAAGGCAAATAAGTCTATAATGTGTTACAGTCGATCTGATTGTGTACTTCTTGTCGTTGTTTTCCCTACGTCTTCTTCTTCTTCCCCTCCTCCTCCTCCTCCTCCTCCTCCTCCTTCTTCTTCTTCTTCTTCTTCTTCTTCTTCTTCTTCTTCTTCTTCTTCTTCTTCTTCTTCTTCTTCTTCTTCTTCTTCTTCTTCTTCTTCTTCTTCTTCTTCTTCTTTCCTTCCTTCTTCTTCTTCTTCTTCTTCTTCGTCTTCTTTTCTCTTCTTCTTCTTCTTCTTCTTCTTCTTCTTCTTTTCTTCTTCTTCTTCTTCTCTTCTTCTTCTTCTCTTTTTTTCTTCTTCTTCTTCTTCTTCTTCTTCTTCTTCTTCTTCTTCTTCTTCTTCTTCTTCTTCTTCTTCTTCTTCTTCTTCTTCTGACGGTTACTGTCTAATTTGTGATGACTTACATTGGCTGTCTAACATGTCTGACCACGTCTCGGGGGAAATTTGTGACAATTCGTGTGTGATTCTTACCGAGAATATTTAAGGCTTCAGGCCTCACTGGCTTAGATTCTATTCCAGACTGACCATATTTCCAGCCCGTTTTCTGGTTGTGAACTCCCCAATAATAAAGTCTGAGATAGGTATGACATTCCTGTTGTGCTTCTGTGCAGCTGGGGTCTAATGGCATCTTAAGGGATCAAGCTCATCTCTTTAACCCTGCTATGTTTCCGTTTGTGACTTCCAGCTTCATGGATTGAGCTCAAATGTTGCATGTCCTTTGTAGTAGAGTCCACTAGAAAAAAGTGGTAGCATATCCTTTACAGGACATTGCAACCAACCACAGCATTACTTTTGCTGATTGCGTTTTCTAGGCAAAATTGCTTTTAGTGTAAAGCTAGTAGTACGACAGGGATGTGTCTTGTCACCAGATCTCTTCTCCCTATATAGCGAAGTAATAATGAGAGAGATCAAAGAGATGCCAGGAATACTAGTTGGAGGTTATAATATAAATAATATACGCTATGCAGATGACACAGTATTGGTGGCAGATAAATCAACAGACCTACAACAATTGTTGGACACTGTAGTAACAGAGAGTGCAAGGATAGGACTCTCCTTGAATATAAAGAAAACATTAACAATGGTGATATCAAAGAAATTGGTGACACCAAAATGTGACATAGAAATAGAAGGAAAAATTCTTAACCAAGTGGATAATTTTAGATACCTAGGGACATTTATAACATCAGATGGAAGATGTACATCAGAGATTAAGAGCAGAATATGGACAAGCAAAGGCCTGCATTTCAGAAAATGAAGAGTATATTGTGCAATAGGTCACTATCACTGAGTGTAAGAAAGAGAGTGCTGAAATGCTATGTAGAACCAGTTTTGCTGTATGGCAGTGAATCTTGGAATGTAAATGAACAAATTAAGAAGAAATTAGAAGCAACAGAGATGTGGTTCCTGAGACGAATGTTGCGAATTCCTTGGACTGCCAGATTAACTAACAACGACTGCCTGAAACAGGCTAATGAAACTAGAACACTATATACAACAATAAGAAAGAGACAAACAACTTTCTTTGGTCATGTAATGAGAAGAGAGGCATTGGAGAACAATCGTGACAACTGGAAAGATCGAGGGGAAGAAGGCAGAGGCAGACCAAGAGAAATGATGCTGGATGGATTGAGACGGTGGCACGGAGGAATATCAGCAGCAGAGTTGATCCAGAAAATAAAAGACCGAGATCTGTGGAGAGCCATGAACGCCTACGCCAGCTGGCAGGGCACTTGATGATGATGGTTGCTTGTCATTGCTTTCTGAGCGACCGTCACTCAAACCATCGCAGGGCGGTCTGCATTCAAGTTACCCGCAGCTGTGTTTCGAACGCTGTATGCGAAATTGCGGACTACGCCCGTGACACAGAGTCGGCTATAGTTCACTGCTAATACCCATTTTACCGTTCGCTCACATGGGCGTCTCCGCATCCCTCCCATCGAGTGGCTAAGCCAATCCCTGAACTTCTGACATTATTGAACTTTAGTTTATTCACCCGCTTGAACCACACATCCGGTTCATTTCATTCACATCAAACGCGTTAAGCGCTTAAGACGTATTCAACCAAACAAGGATTCAGATAAGTAACCTTTCTTTTTTCATGTAGTGGTTTTCGTGTAGTTGTGTATCTGTTTGTGTTTGTTTGTTCTGTGCTAACGAAGGCTTTAGCCGAAACGTCCATTTTGTTTCTTGTAATAGTGTTCTTGTAAAGCTCACAATCTACTTCTCATTGTTTGGTGAATCGTTCATTGCATGTCCTATGTAGAACTTTATGATCAACCCCCAGTTGACTTTCAGGGACATTTTACGTTCATTATTTTGCCATTGCTTTCTGACCGAGATATCCACGTTTAAGTCCAACTGACTGATGTAGGGATTGAATCCACTACCCTGCCATCAGAGCACAGAAAGTTTACGAGCGGGCGCTTAAAACCTTTCTGCCACGCTGACCTCAACTAATTAGACAAACCCTGCATAAATAAGTGTTCCTGCGTGTTCTCTGTGCGTTGTTGTTTGTGTGTGTATGTTTTCTTTTTGGTCCCGTTGATAAGGGTAGTTTCTTAACAATTGTGCATGTTCTTTGCAGAACGTTGCCATCAACTCCAACCACAGATCGATTTACTAGACAATGTTACGTACAGCAGTTTGCCATTGCTTTCTGAACGTGAAGTCAGCGTTGACGTCCAAATGATCGTATGCTGACTGAACTCACAACCCCTCCGTCAGCGCACCGGAAATTTAAGCGCAAGCGCATTTAAGCCCGCGGCCACGCTGACCTCTAGGAAAGTATTAGACAGGCAGATGGACAAACAGACGGACAAAAAGATGTGCATATAAACAGAGGCAGACACACGGGCAGACATGGAACAATAGACAGACACATTCTATAAACTTTGAATTCGAGCGTTGTCCATACACGCTACTACTACTTTGTTGCTACTGCTGCTAAGTGCACTGGACTGATGATTGCGTGTATATTCATTCATTCATTCATTCATTCATTCATTCATTCATTCATTCATTCACTAGCATGTCCTTTGCAGAACCTCGCTCACATACAACCTCCGGAAAACCTCTCGATCATAAGCAAGATGTCCCGCGTCCTGCATCCATCTTCTCTTTGGCCTTCCTCTTCCTCTCTTCCCAGGACATATGCCCTTCCATTATCGTTCTCTCCAAACTTTCAGTGACGTTTCAAGTGACCAAAATATTTCAATTTTCTTTGTTTTATCGTCTTTAATAGCCAACCTTCTTCAATGTTCAGCCTCTTGAAGTATGGATGCATTTGTTCTTTTCTTTACCCAAGATATTCTTAGAACTTGTCTATAGCATTTATATTCAAAAGCATTTATGCGCGGTTCAGCTTGTTTAGTAAGTGTCCAGGCCTCACAGGCGCATGTTGCAATTGGAAAGATGCATGCTCTTAAAAATCTAATTTTTGTAGTTCTATCTGTCCTACTCCACAATTTATTTAGTTGTTTTAGCATTTGAAGAGAATAGATATTCATCTTTTAATTTCATTGTGTCACCATTGTTGGTAATCAATGACTCAAGATATTAAAAATTTTCCACCACCTCCAATTTGTCCTCATTAACATATATTTCTTTCTCCATAGTAGTTTTATCTGTATGCATTATCTTTGTTTTTGCTATGTTAAGATATAAGTTGTGATTTTCACTATTCAATTGGGTTGAGGCTATTTATTAGGTTTTCTATACCATTCTGTGTTGTGGATATTAATACTGTATCATCAGCATATCGAATCTCTGGTATGTCATGACCACCGATATTTAGGGCATCATATAGCTCCCTGTTTATATCATCTCTTACATTTCTCATTATATTTTCGGCGTACGGGTTATGTCTTTACTACTCAACATTAAATCAATGAATAAAATTAGTGGGACTGCGATAAAGCTATGGAAATGTAAACAATATAAAATAACACAAAGTAATTCAGGTTTACAGAACACAATTATGAAAAACACAGGACGTTGTGGACGACTAGCCTTCATCAGCAAACAAAAGCACACACAAAACATAACATATAATCACAGAAAAGACCTTCCAGTAACTACATCAAGAGATAAGAACGGGATGAGAAGAATGTAAACATGACCAAAAAAACAAACAACGTTGGAACAATTAAGAGAAATAATGAAATAACAAATAGCCGACTCAGACTGTGATATCAAAGAAGTTACTTATCTGTTGTGTTGTGTGTGTACGTATTTGTTTGCTGACTAAGGCTAGTCGCCACAACGTCCTGTGTTTTTCGTAATTGTGTTATGTAATGCTGCATTACTTTGTGTTATTTTATTTTGTGAACATTAAATCAAGATCTTTTGACAGAGCAAAACTAGTGACAAATGCTCCATCAGCTGATTATAGTGATAAACAGCTAGAAGAATTCCATGAACACCTATAACCAATTATAAAAGTAATATAATCGTCAGAGGTTTAGCTAGTTAAAATATTAGCGCAACAGTAGGAAGCATGAAATATGTAGCAGATAATAAGACAACACGGAATAGGAACAAGGACTGTCAGAGATGACAGGCTGATACAGACTTGTGATGAGAACCATTTCATTATATGTAACATATTTTTTCATGCATGAACCCAGAAAATTGTATACATGAAAAAACCATGGCGATAGAAAGCGAAACCAGTTATACGAGGAGAAGTCAATAAGTAGGTCACAAATGGCTGTGGAAAATAACTAAATATGATAACAACTTGAAACCAGTTTATTTTTATACATACATTGTCTCTTTATTTCTCAACATAATTTCGACCAACATTGATGCACTTATCCCATCGTTTTATCAGTCCTCCCAAACTGGCTGCATAGAACTGCATGCTCTGTTTTCTAAACCACGTTTTCACTTCACATGCAACTTCGGCGTCATTCGCGTCCGTGAGAAAATTTTTCTACCCAGCTATGCACCGCTTTAAGGGACACATATTTGTCAGCACAAACAGGAAGCATGTCCTTATGAATGTCCTTTTGCAGGCAGGCCTTTTCCCCACAAAAAACGCACAACAGCACGTTGCTCTTTGGTTGTACACTCCGTAAGTACAGTCGCCATTTTGTTTATGCGCTGCGCATGCGCATGAGACACCTAGCGCCACCTGACAAACGGGAATATAAAGTTCGATGTTGCTGTCACCTAATAACACCCGTAGAAAACACCAACTACATTTACCTCTTACTGATTGACTCGCCCTCCTACTGTGATTGAAAATATATTTTAAAGCAACGATCAGAGTTTTTGAGTTAAGTCAAGTTGTTGATCTCTGAAGTATGTACCTGACGAGATATAGCGAAATATGCCAGGTAAAAACCATGCATTCCATTATTTACGTCTTGTTATCCATTGTTGGTGATTCTGGAACCACCGATATTCAAAGTTTGTGACACTTTTACTTTCTAGAATTTGTATTATAATATTTGGTTTACATTCAGTTTTGTCTGTTGTTATTTAGGTACTTCAATTTTAATTCACCGCAAACAAACAAGTATTAACAAGTATCCCTTAGAGCCTCATTTGCATCGGTCCGGCAATCACTTTCCGGTTTAGTGATCGGTGGACTGTCGTCGACAGTGAGGGCCCTACGGGCCCAAAAACTTAAAAAAACATCCATCGATCGGTCTAGCAGTCCACCGAACACTAATCCGGACAGTGATTGCCGGACCGATGCAAATGAGGCTCTACGGGATACTTCTTGTTTGCGGTGAATTAAAATTGAAATATCGGTATTTATAGTTTAAATGCAGAAAAAGACGTTGATCTTCAGTTTTTTGACAAATAGGATTAACTCGTCCCATCCCTTAGCACTGTTTGAGAAAAGGACCTTGTCACGTGCATATATGAGGTCTAGAACAGGATTAACACTAATTATGAATGGATCCAAATTATCTCTGGTCTCATCATTTTCTTTGCGTTTCGCCTGGCATTTTCTGCAAAGATGTTAACAGGTGTGGGAGAGAAATAACCTAAATATGACTTTTAATAAAGCGTTTCGCTGTTACCGTCTCTGTACGTGTTAATTTCGATCAAAGATATTGATTGATTCCATTTAATTTAATTTACATTCTAATCATCAAAAGCGACAATCAAATATTTCAGGTAATACACTGAATTCAAAACCATCTGTTATTCCCTTAGTGAATTTAAACACAGAAGCAATAAACAATAGGTTTCACAATGTATTGCCTGGCATATCTCGCTGCATCTCGTCAGTTCATACTTCAGAGTTATATATCATATGAAGTGAATAAATAAATATGTTGTGGCCTAGAATATGTTAGGCATAACAATCCACCCTCGGCGACAGTACATGCCATGGGGCTACCTTTACCATTTACGACAATTGTGATCTCTGTTCTGTTTTAACAATAAATAGATAATAATAAACTTCGAATCTTCATTCTTATAATGCATTTACTTCGTAAGCCGTCACACACAACCTCAGCACCAAATTGACTTTCTAAGCAATTTAACGCTCAGTAGCTTGCCATTGCTTTCTAAACGAAAATTCACTAAAGTCCAAATTAATGTCGATGTAAGGGGTTGATCCCGCTACGTCGCCGTCAGCGCACCTGAAGTTTAAGAACTAGAGCGCTTTTACCCTTCGGCCACTACGACTGTCGAATCTTCATTACAGATAACTGTTACTCATAAGTCACACACTTTATTTTTGAGTTATCGTTCTTTGACTTTGCAAATGCACATCGGAAAAAGCCTACATAAATATGATTGTGTGTGTGTGTATATTAAAATGTGGACCATTTCACACACAATAGTAACACTAGGTGGTGAGTGCAGAGTATGGGCAGCGGGCCGCACAGAGTTTGAGGTGCAACAACTGGTCCAGAGTAATACACATAAAGGTGACATAGTGATCTATACTGATGGGTCAGCGGTGAGAACCAGACGGAGTGTTTGAGGTTTCATTGCGAAGGCTAAAGGACAATTCTTGAAAAATGAGAGTATGGAATTTGAGGCTACGGCCCCCAGCATGAAAATGGAGATGGAAGCAGTCACAGCGGCATTCCGTTGGTTAGAGGAGACCACTGCAACACACAATGTCTTTATCACGGGCTCAATGAGTATGCTTAGTAAGGTGGAGAAAAGAATGTTTCGTGTGAAATGGCTCACCTCGTTTCAGAGGTCACAGATTGTGAGAAATGTATGGATTGTTTGCCCTGGCCATGCGGATAGCGGGCAAATGAACAGGCTGATAGGCTGGCAGGGAATGCACCTCTTGGTGGTAGATTACTTATGGACAAGGGAGATGTGGTCATGCGCTTGTTGGACCAGGTGGAGAAGGTGGGAGAACAGACTGTGAACCCGTATGTGGAAATGATGAGATTGCGGGGGATTGGCAGGGGTTCTGGTAGAATCTCAAAACTGAGAGGGAAGACCACGAGAACATTCAATCAGATAGCGGTGGGAAAGATTAGTAGTGTGACTCTTCGCTAGCTGTTGAACGAAGAGACGGAGAGCGTATGGGAATTCCTGAGTGCAATGATGTCGGTTCTTAGCTCAACTCAACTCAACTCAACACACCTTGAAGCATATTGGGTATATGGTTTTAGAGTTAGTTCACAAATATTTGCCCTCATTCACGTTCAGGTTTGTTTAAAAGTATCTGTTGCATGGTTATGGAATTTTTCTTGCCGTCTTATATTTACTCCCACCCCTTTGCTTTGATATGTCCAAATGCAAAATGAAATCATGGAACGCAGCGACATTTCTTTGACATGTTGGCGAAAATGTATTGAATTCGCGCTAACAAACCTGTTTTACAGTAACGCACGTCATTTCGGGTAACGACGCAAGGCAAATCTATATTCGCATGGAAGTGGGTGCAATGTGTAATATTAGTAAAAGTTAGTTGCATATCCTTTACAGGACGTCGCAGCCAACCACAGCATTTTTTGGCTGTTTGTGATCTCTTGGCACGTTTACGTTCAGTAGTTTGCCATTGCTTTCTGAACGACCGGCACCCATACGATTTTAATATTAGTAAAGACAGAGAATTTACAGAAGAATGGGGTAAATAATGTAGAGTCCAAATGGACATAGACAGGAAAGTAGAAGGAATATATTTCTTACCTTATATTTCATTTCCTTCTTTTTTTGTTCTTTTTTTTCTTCAGCTTCTTAATAAAGTGCACACAAGGAGCCCCGTCACTAGGATGTATTTCCCCCTTTTTTAATGGAGTTCGTGAAAGCTTCCAAACAACTGTGAGTTAATGTGCGTATGCAATGACCAGAGATGACAGCTCAGTTCAATAATCATGTGTCAATTTTTTAAGAATCTGTTCATCTGTCTGCGTAGTTTGTTTACACGTGCACATGGGTGAGAGAAACAGTTTGAGTCTTCGTAAAAGATTGTCTACTTTGTCGTGTCCTGTTCACAAGACGGAACATAATTACCTGTTTTGTTCGAAGAATATGGTTGTGAATGTCTCTGTAGTGGGATTGCTTCTTAAAGGCCTAGATGTTGGTCCTATTTTCATTGAAGGTATTTTATTGATTCCTATGTTCGTGTGTTGTCCCCTCATTTGACAACGCGTTTGTTCTCACGTTTCTAGTTACACCACTATATGCCACCGCAGTACTACGCTTCTTTTGGATTTCAATTCGTTTAGTGTATTTTTCAATGCCTGTTGTTTGTCACCATTGAGGGCTTGCGGTACTGAAAATACATCGGTATGGAATACAAACTGTTGCCATTGACAAGTTTTATTTTTTGTGCCGATGCTGTAATGTTTAGGGTCTGCAATTCTTCAGAATAGTTGGAGCAAAATATACCAGTAGGTGTGCATGTGGATTAATGTCTGCGATCTGCCCGGACCTTAATCTGTGTCGGACAATTTCAGTAGGTTGATGATTGCTCGCGGTCGCATAAAATTAAATCCATTCTTTCTGCAGTAGTCATCTTCCTCTTTCAACACGTGGTCCGCACATTTTTTCTCAGTAACTTTTATCAATATTTAACAGGTCGGATTGGGTTGACGTCAGTATTTTCAGCTGCCACCTGTCCTTTAATTTAAGTTCTGTAGGGTTTAAATGAGAATGGTACGGCAGAAGTCTCAAGCACCTATGGCCATGCTCTTTTATCAACCTGTCGATTTGATATTTCTTGATTTTTTTTTTTTGCGTGTTTTTACAAGGGACAACAACTCTAGCTTGAAATACGTTTCTGGAAATGGTGTATTTTCCCCTTGGAGCCATATCTTTATTGTTTCCTTTGTGCTCGATGCCGTAGGTATTTTCATGATGCATTGTCGAGTCAATCTCTAAATACATTATCAATGATCTCATGATAACCCCTATTCTCTCTATGCCTTGATACGAACACGAGTCCATCATTCTGTATTAAGCCATTATGGGTGCTACCAGCATAGGCTTTGACCAAGCGTGCCCTTTACTACTTGTTACATATCGATGTATCTTTCCATCCACTGATCGCCATTCCTTTTCATTTGTGTGGTGCGCATTGATCCAGGTCTCGTCCACAAACACCATGTCATAATTTTCTTTGCGCATGTCCCTTCTATCATGTAGATACTTGCTTCTCATGGCTCCTAAATGCCGTTGCTCACAAATGATACTTCAACCCCTCTTGTACTTTCTAAACGTGAAGCCTAATGTCCTTGTAATGTTCCACACAGTTATTTTGTATAGCTTAATGTCATTGTTCATTCTCAACCAAACCCTAAGTTATCTTACAGGACATCGGATGTTTAAGAACGAGCTCTCTTACCCGGGAGTCTCTGTGGCGAAGTGGTCAAGCCATTTGACTCGTGCTCCGAAGGTTGTGGGTTCGATTCCGGGCCGCGTCCTTCAGTTTACGAGTTAAATGTTTCGGAGACTCCTGTGGGTTGTCGCTAAAAGCTACGGAGTTCGTGCTTTGTGCAACACTTTCCGTGCTGCGGAAAGAGACCGAGCCATATGGGATAAAACCCGGTGCAATGAAGTCTACCCTGTCGACTTTTAAGTGACTTTTTTAAAGAGTTCTCTTACCCATGCGGCCATGATGACCGCCATCGCACCAGGTATAATATGGTATCGAAAATGGAGATGGCTGATATTGTATGATATTGGAAACAGAATGAACTTAAATAACTTTGGAGCCGGACACAAGTTAACACACACACACACAAAGTAAGACACAGACACAAGGTAAGACATACAGACACAATGCAAGACACACATACATAAGGTAAGATACACAGACACAAGGTAAGACACGCAGACACAAGGTAAGACACACGCAAGTGCTTCTTTATCAACATGGTTTATTGTTTAAAAATTACTTCACTGGAAAACTGAAGTATAACAATCACAGAAACGTAATCCACATGTTACATACGAATACGAAAAATAAAGTCCTTTAACACTTCTGCATCGCTCCGCCATTCCATATTTTCGTTTCCCGCACAGTTGGTTTTGTTTTACGTAGGTGCTTGCAATAGATGCGCGTCTGTGTTACTTCAATGTTCCAGTTAAGAATTCTTGTTCTTTTGTTCCTTAGGTCGAAACATTCGCTCCCATCTCTCTCTATCTCTCTCTCTCTCTCTCTCTCTCTCTCTCTCTCTCTCTCTCTCTCTCTCTCTCTCTCTCTCTCTCTCTCTCTCTCTCTCTTTCGCTCCCTCTCCCTCTGTGTCCTATGTTTCTTGTTCATTCAGTTTCTAGGTATCTATAGCACCATTTGTTCACAGACTGTTATCTAAATAAGATACTGGCTAGGATCAAACTAAGTTATAGAATAACTAAAGCCAGTTGGTTGGTTTGTTGAATGGTTTGTAGGTTCTTTGGGTAGTTGATTTGATGTCTTGTTGGTTGGATGGATTATCTGTTGGCTGGATAGTTGATTGGTTGGTTGAATGGTAGCTTGGATGAATCGTTGCTTGGTTGGATGATTGGTTGACTGGATGGTTGGTTGGATGAATGGTTGGATGAAATATACCCAACTCCGCAAAACGACAGATAATTAATAGCATATTCACACCAAACTTATGGTACAAATGTTAATCTTGGACATAATTCAAATCACACCTACGCACAGTCAACACATGTAAGGTGAGATGCTTGAGGAGAGTTGCAAACTTAACTATCCGATACAGAGTATGAAATGATGTTATCAGACAGACAGTGGGATCAACATCGTGTGCCACATTTATTGAAAGGCAGAAGATCAAATGGTTCTACCATCTCGTTAGATTGTAACACCATCAACTACCAGCACTGGTGCTGTATCAAAGAAGGTCTGGTGTGAGAGCAAGAAGACGCCAAAGAAAAAACATGGATTGACGATATCAAAGACATTGTACAATCACACTGAATTACGCTATCTAGTGCTACCCATCGGACCCTGGAGTGTCAACTATTTCTCCCAACGACGCTTGATGGATGAAATAGAAGATGTTGATGATATACTTGTTAAGCATGCTTGCCTAAAAGCTCGGTGTCATGTGTTCAAATCCACTTGATGAGGGGAAATATTAAAATAGACCTGGGTTTCAAGGTCTACCCAAACTAAAATGGGTATCAGGAAATGTTGTGCCAATTGGTGAATACAAAAATGGGGTTAGCACCATATACCCAATACATCCCATGGCCCAAGGCGTGGGAATGTGTCCTTTATTTTATAGTACTTGACTTTCTTTGTTTTACCTTATTTTACTTTCTTGACTTGAGATTACGTTACTACCCTTTACATTACTTTACTTTCTTGACTTTACTTTAAATATATGTATATTTTCGATCGTACAATGCTAGCCATGTTCAGATTAATACAGGGTGTATTTTTAATGACTGAGGGTTTTTTTGAAAATATTGCAGTTCCAGTTTTGTATTAACTCTTTGTGGAGTTCATGCACCATAAAAGGTAAATACAAAACTTGGAACGGTATTATTTCCAAACCCCCACAGTCATTAAAAATACACCCTGTATCAACCCACAAATTTAACAACGTTTAATAAGGACAAAGATTTTGTCCACTGCGCATAATACTAGCAGTAATGTGTTGAGCTATTCGCATACCCAAATACACACACGCTCACGTATATCTTCTTCACACACATAGATTTATTTTACATCGGCCTCCAGGCAACCAAACCATTGTCAGAATGAACGACTGTTGTGTGCACAGCATCATGTCTGAAGTACTGTATTGAGCTTGATACAGACACACACAAACACACATATATATTTATTATACATCGGCCTCCAGGCAACCAAACCATTGTCAGAACGAACGACTGTTGTGTGCACAGCATCATGTCTGAAGTACTGTATTGAGCTTGTTACAGACATACACAAACACACACATATAGACACGCTCACACACAAATGCGCCAAAACACACACACATATTTATTATACACAGACCCACACAATTAGCAGGGTTAAAGAATGACAATGGTTTTGTCCACAGCATAATATTAGGAATAATGTATTGAGCTAGTTACTTGGACACATGTATATACACATAAAAATGCACATACACGCTTTCAAAAGAAACGCTCCCTCATATACTTATTATAGACAGGCACACACAATTTATAATTATAATAGCTGGACAGTAATAAAAATATATACGTATATATATAAAAGGTTAGAAATTGTAGCAAAACACATTGATTGATCAAATTCACCAGCAAACAACATTGATTGATCAAATGCACCCAAAAATAACCTGTAATGAGGGTCTCACAAACATCAAGTACAATCACTTGACACTTGTTAGCCAAAAACTAACCTTTTCCAACTTATTCAATAACATTAATCTCAATCACATTAACACGGGAGAACACGATCAGAAGCGTACAAATAAAGAAGGCAAAACACACAAGCGCATGTCATCAACAGGGACCTGGTGGCATCTTGGCTATTGTTACTGTTTACCAGGGCAGAGGAGTATGGTTAAAACCCTTGCAATGTCAGGGTTATTTCTGACCACTGGAGGTGATGATGTCATCAGCGTGATAGGGCAATGGTTCGATGCCTGTACTCGACGATCGCTACGCGTAGGAAAGACTGGCAAACTCTTCCTCTGTGCACTCGGGCATGATGTGCTTCCATACATTAGGATTTGCTTCCATACACAAGTACTGACTGAATATTTTGTTTTATAAATTATTATTAAAATTGTGAGGAACATGTCTCACTTTGTTGCTGACCACTAGTCTCTTAGAATCCAGCTCTTCTGCTATTATCTTTATGCAGATGGCAAGAACTTCAGTCGATACGTTATGTTTTGTCTTTATGCTGATATCAAGGACCAATGAACATACCTTATGTATTGTCTTTAATAATATTGCCCTTTAATAATAATAACAACAACAATCATAATGAAACCCTAGTATAACAGCCAGTTCCCTATTGGTAGAACAGTATGCTCCCCATAAATAATAAAAATTTTACCACATAGATAATTAATTTTAGTGAGTCATGTATTATTGATGTTTGCATATTTCTCATGCTTTTGTAATGCATACATTTATATTGTTGCAGTTGTTCTCGACTAGATTCATAAATGATGTATGAATGAAATAATGTATGAAAGAGGGTGATAGAAGGAGAGAATGTTAGACGGGTCTGCGTGCCCAATTCTTAACCCTTTGAAAATAAAGTGTGTTCGTTCGTTCATTCTTTATGCTGATTGCAAGGACAACAATATGTATGCTATGTACTGTCTTTATGCTAATGTCAAGGACTATAATATATACGTTACGTATTGTCTTTGTGTTGAAGTCAAAGACCCCACTACATACGTTATATAATGTCTTTATGGCAACGACCCAGTACGTAAGTTAGATATTGCCTCTGTACTGATGGAAGGACCCTGGTACATATGCTATATATTGTCTGTATACTGACGGCAAGGACCTTAGTACATATGCTATATATTGTCTTTATAATGATGGCAAGGACCTTAGTGTATATGCTATATTTTGGCTTTATACTGAAGGCAAGGGCTGCAGTCCATATGTTACGTTTTGTCTTTATACAGATGACAAGGACTCTGGTACATATGCTATATTTTGTCTTTATACTGTTGGCAACGGCTGCAGTCCATATGTTTCGTTTTGTCTTTATACAGATGACAAGGACCCTGGTACATATGCTATATATTGTCTAAATTAGACTAATGGAAAGGACCCTAGTGCCTATGCTATATATTTTTCTTTATACTGATGGCAATGGCCGCAGTACATACTTATATATTGCCTTTATACTTATTGCAAACACCCCAGCAGACACACTTCTGTTTTGTTCTGAATAGTACAACACACAACACACTGCATACCTATAGTGAACACGCTTGCTTATCAAAAACACATGTGGAAAAATGACATCGAAACACGTGGCAATAAAAATGACACTGCAAGTTGTTTTAAAATATATATATCTATAAAGAAGAACGTGAAAGTTATCCCGTGCATGGTTGACATGGAATTGGTGACCTATGACATGAAGAGTAAGGCAAAAGGCCAAAGGGCATAGTTAAGCTTGCCCTGAGTCACATAGTGTCAAGGCTTGGATGATGGTTGGGTCTTCTTTGGAACCTTCTAGAAATTCCTCAAATGTTAACTGGTCGTCTTTGTTCTGAAAAATAAAACAATAAAAAAAACACAGTCAGGTAACAAAGAATTACTCTGGATAAGCTTATACACTGTTCATGGTTGTCATTACTTCTTAACAATTAATCCTACATATGGCACTGCTAACTTCTACCTGACACACGAGGCGAGTGCTACACATGTCGAGCAAATAACAAGGCAGCTTTCTATCACAGGTGAGTAACCTATATATATATATATATATATATATATATATATATATATATATATATATATATATATATATATATATATATATATATATATATATATAAGTTTTGTGCAATCCCGAAGAAATCAGGGGCCTTGGAATGTGATAAACGTAGAACAATTAGTATAATGAGCCATATCACGAAGATTTTGCAAAGAATTATCATGCAAAGAGAAAATACAACCCGAAATAGGAGAAGAACAATGTGGGTTTGCAAATGGCAAGGGTACAGTGAATGTTGTATATGCTGAGAACATTAATTGAACGTTCTAAAGAAGTAAACAAAGACCTACATCTGTGCTTTATTGACTACACAAAGTCCTTTCGATAAAGCAAGATCTGTCAACTTGATAATGATGCTTGCAGATCTACAAATTGATCGGAAATCCTTTAGACTTGTAAAAAAACATATATTGGACACAACAAGCTGCCTTAAGGATTGATAATGAAGAAGGTAAATATCAGCCTATTAAGAGTGGTGTGAGACAGTGAGGTGTAATGTATCCAGTTCGTTTCTCCCTGTACAGTGAAAATATTTTCAGAAATGTAGAAGATATGAAAGGAATCATCATTTGAAAACGAAACTTCAATAACATTAGGTATGTGGACGATACAGCATTGATTGCAGACAATGAGCAGGATCCGCAGCAATTAGTAGATGCGGTTGTTGCACACAGTTAACAACTAGGGTTAGAATTAAATTGTAAGAAGACACAGATTATCGTCGTCACTAGGAACAAGGACATACCACAATGTAATATACAAGTAAATGGGGATATTCTTAAACAAGTGAATCGATACAATTATCTCGGAACAGTCATAACATCTGATGTGAGATGCCTTGAAGAGATTAGAACAAGAATCGTCATTGCGAAGGTAGCTTTTTAAAGATGGAAAACATAGATACCAATAAAAAGATGTCATTTGCAACGAAAAAAAGATTGTTGAGGTGCTACATGGAACTTGTGCTTTTATATGGATGTGAAACATGGGCAATGAGCAAACAGGCCGAAAAGCATCTGATGGCTATAGAAAAGAAATGTGGTTTCTGAAAAAAAATGCAAAGAATACCATGTACAGACTGAGACAGAAAAACCAATGATCAAGTCCTACAAGAACCAAATGAAAATCGTAAACTGATTAGAGAAATTAGACGTAGACAGTCAACATATTTTGGCCGCGTTAAGAAAAGAAATAAATTGGGGAACTTGGTGATAACCTGGCAAGATCGAGGGGAAAGAGAACAAGCAGAGAAGTAAATACCTATATGGCATGGCCACGTGGCATGGTTGAGACAAGAGCAATGAGTTGATACGCGACTCTGGTGATCGAGTGAGATGGCGAAACATGACCGCCCGCGCTTATCGGCGTGCGACACGATGATTATTAGCTTTGTACGACACTTTCGGCAAGGCCGTTCTGCGAAAGAGACCGAACCATATGGGATAACACCCGGTGCATTGAAATGGATCCTCTTGCAACAGCTGACAGTAAAGACAACAAAAAGTGAAATAGAAATGAAGGCACATGTTTGGTTACTTCAGGGGTTCAGGTTCTGGAGGGAGGTTCAGAAGGAAATAGTGCAGATATTGAGTGTTGTGATCCTGGCAGTAGACCACCTTAGGTAGTTTTTTATGAAATGGTATGGGTGCCGGTCATTCAGAAAGCAATGGCAAACTACTGATTGATTGATTAATTTAGGAACCGAAATCACAGCATTCGGGACAAATGGCAAACTACTGAACGTAAACTTGCCCAGAAATCACGAACACCCAAGAAATGCTGAGGCTGACTGTACGTCCTGTAAGAGATATCAACTAACTTTAAAAAAATAATCTTTGGCTCAGGTGTGGCTCTCAGATACAGCTTTTAATAGATGATGGTGATGGGATTGATGATGGGGTTGATGATGATAATGGTAATGATCATGATGGTGATAATAAAGGAGGAGGAGGGGGAGAAGAAGGACAACGAGAAGCAGCATCAGAAGATGAAGACGGACAAAAACACAGTAGTAGTAGTAGTAGTAGTAGTAGTAGTAGTAGTAGTAGTAGTAGTAGTAGTAGTAGTAGTAGTAGTAGTAGTAGTAGTAGTAGTAGTAGTAGTAGTAGTAGTAGTAGTAGTAGAAGAAGAAGAAGAAGCAGAAGAAGAAGAAGAAGATGATGAAGAAGAAGATGATGAAGAAGAAGAAGAAGAAGAAGAAGAAGAAGAAGAAGAAGAAGAAGAAGAAGAAGAAGAAGAAGAAGAAGAAGAAGAAGAAGAAGAAGAAGAAGAAGAAGAAGAAGAAGAAGAAGAAGAAGAATGATAAGAAGAAAAGCAGATGAAGGAGTAGAAGAAAAATATGAGCAGAAACAACATTAACAACAATAAGGAAAGTGTCAATAAAAATAACAACAGCCGTTGACAACGTGAACAGATATAAATCAATATCCTACAGTTAACAAAAACATGTAACGTAATAAATGCAAAAAGCAAACAAACTTTACTCGTTGAAATATCTTGTCGTTATGTACGAAAGAGAGAAATACGAAAAAAGTTCGTCTTGTGAAGATTTAAATATAAATTCTGAAAGCGAAATCATGCGATCGGCGAATAAATAGAAAAACTATTTATAAGCACCACATAGTAAAAGTGGGTTGGAGAGTTTAACGTTAGTTGAATATCATTTACAGGACATCCCAGTCAACCGTAGTTTGTTTGGCTGTTTGTGATTTCTTGGAAAGTTTTCGTTCAGTAGTTTGCCATTGCTTTCTGAACGATTGACACTCATATACTATAAGTGCAAGACGGGCTACTTCCAAAATCGCCCGCAACTGTGTTTCAAACGCGGTATGCGTTATTGCGAATCGCGTTAGTAATCCCCTTGCCACAGCGCCGGTTGGCGAGTGCAAATATAAATGTACCCCAATGACTGATGAACTGTATGCACTGCTCAGCTTTTAAGAAATGCTAGGACTAATGACATGGAGAAACCCGTCCTTTCCGATATCACCTCTTAGTTATAACTTATACCAGCTTGAAGCCAATACAAAATCTAATTGAGGACTGTGTGAATTGCTGTCTGTCTGTCTGTCTGTCTGTCTGCCTGTCCGTCCGTCCGTCCGTCCGTCCGCCCGCCCGCCCGCCTGCCTGCCTGTCTGTTTGCCTGCCTGCCTGCCTGTCTGTTTGCCTGCCTACCTGCCTGTCTGTCTGTCTGTCTGCCTGCCTGCCTGCCTGCCTGCCTGTCTGTCTGTCCGTCCGTCCGTCCATCCATCCACCCACCAACCTACCTACCCAACCATCCACCCATCCATCTCTATCTATCTATCTATCTATCTATCTATCTATCTATCTATCTATCTATCTATCTATCTATCTATCTATCTATCTATCTATCTATCTATCTATCTATCTAATCTGTCTGTCTGTCTGCCTGTAAAACCAGTTTTACTGTATGGCAACTGTATCGCTGCAGAGGTCTGATGTCCATTGAGTCACCTTCATCTTCGTTCCGGGACTTTCGGGAGTTGAGGGAAATGAACGAGCTGATAAACTTGCTGGCTCTGCATCCTCTGCAGATGACCAGTCCATGGATCGTGGCGATTTTATAAATGCCCCTAGAGAGATGTTGAGAACGGAGGACCTTGACGCCAGCGAATCTACATAGGAAACTTGGGAGTAAGAATTGGTAAGACCAAAACACGTGAGGCACATCGGCAGAACGAGCGGCATCGTTAACCAACACTGAACTGGCACTATTAGCCACCGGTCACTGATGCATATGTTGATGGGAGGAGGGCGGGAGGTGGAAATCTGAGCACCTATGAAATTGTCCGAAGTGCTAGAATGATACCCCCACAGATATCAGATAAGTGTATGGAAGAGAATCATGGAACGTGAATATTAGCAAGAACTTGGAAGCAACGGATACGTGGTTCCTGAGACGAAAGTTACGAATGTCTATGACTGCCAGCGTAACTAACAACGATTGTCGGGAAGAGACTAATGAAACTAAAACTTCTATAAGAAAGAGACCAAAGAATAATCTTTAGTCATGTGATGAGATAGAGGCATTGGAGAAACTTTGTGATGATCGGAATGATCAGTGGGAAAAGAGGCAGAGACAGGCCGAGAGAAATGATGCTGGATAGACTGAGACGTGGGCATGGAGAAATATCATCAGCAGAGTTGATAAAGAAAATCAAGGACTGAGATCTGTGGAGAGACTCGAACGTCAACGCCAGTTGCCAGGGTACATTGTAATGATGTGTCATGAATCGATGCCACTGTGGTACTAATTTAGTCTATGTGCCCGAAATCAGCATGGTTGCTTGAATTAATTGAATTTTTGAACATAAAGACAACTATTGTATTAGGAACATATAATTACGTTAAAATGGTGAGGCAGTTAGAAGGTCAGTCGATACAGGCGTGGAGCGTAGACACGACGTCATCTCACTAGCCTAGATGCAGGTGTCCACTTGTTTGTCAAGATGATCATCCAGGTTCAATCCAAAGCAGTGGGGTGGGGGCATGAATATTTTCCGATCAGGAGGGCTCTTGGACGAAAGTAGACTTATAAACTTTGTATTTTTAGACATGACAGTAAGGGGTGAAACTGGCCACCCATCACAATATGCCGTGGTCTAGTATATGTCTTCTGACATCACCAGGGAAACAACAGTATAAACACTGGGTTACATCAAGCAGACACATCATGTATCTTCCTCTCACTAACCTGATTCCATCCTTGAATAAACCTATTCACCGCTTTCCCCGAAGTAACGTCCGTTTTGTTCGATTTTACTGACATGTCAAATTCACTCGACTCCTACGCAATGAAAGTGGCAATAAAAGTAACGCCTTCTGTTGTCTAAAGACAACGCCTATGTCAACAATTACATTTATAACAACACATATACGTCGGTAACTAAATCGGACAAAAGAAAACAAAAGAAAGACATAGAGTTTAGAAAACTATATGCAGTAGCGAACTGGGTCTAAAAGTATTGGTTGTCAGGAGACAAATCTACAAAAAGAACATTAACATTTTAATTATTTTGTTTAATATATAAGAGCCGGTCTCCCTGGCACAATGGTTAAAAACGACTTTCTCCGTAATCGCGTTTATCCAACTAGGGTAACGCAGCGCACGAGAATTGGAAGCGGTTCTCGCCGCGTTGGTAACTTACGGGATAAGTGAGCCGGCCGCCCAGAAAGCAATGGCAAACTACTGAGCGTAATCTTGCCAAGAAATCTACGACAGCGGTAAAATGCAGGTGTTGACAGAGATTGTCATGTAAAGGATATGCGAAAGAAATAATACGTTTAAGGAGCCGGCTTCGTGGCGAAGGGATTACTGACGCAGTTCGTAATCTCGCATACCCGCGTTCGAAACACAGCTGCGGGCAATTTGGCAGCAGACCGTTTTGCATTGGTTTTTTACGTAATGGTATTGGTGCCGGTCGTAGAAAGCAATGGCAAACTACTGAACGTAAACTTGCCAAGAGATCACAAGAGCAAAAATGCTGGTTGTCGACCGCGACGTCCTGTAAAGGACATGCGACTAACTTTTAATGTTTGAGGAGGCCAACTTCATCAGGGACTCTAGGGCGAATGTGCCGACTGGGCCAGCTGACACCATCGCCCAGACCACTACTGACTAGATGTGTATATATATACGATATAAAACGACTCCACTACAAAGCGGAATGCAATGAATACATTTAGATTCATGATCTTTCGAATTGGATAAAATAGTAAAGAACATTCTAAGAGCCTAAAGGTTCACCGGACATATCGGGCTAGACCCACATATCTATAGATCAATAGTCATTCGAGGGGTGATGCGGTCAATAGATCGCTGGGTGCCTTTATTTCCGAAGACACTTTTGGTACTAACTTTAGGCTGGATTATTTATATTAACCTTTCTTTATCTCATGAGGGCCTTGGTGACAATGTATTCTTAGTTTCCGTCAACTGCCTTGTCTAGAGCAGACATTTGGCGATCATGGCCCCCAAATTTTCTCTGTTCCCTGATATGTTGAGGAAGTTGCCGCTGCTGATATATTGCTTATTGCCCAATGACATAAGCCTGGGTCACTGACATTGAGGTGAGTGACAGGGCATGAGGAAGAATGGAGATGAGAGTGGGAGACAGTAAGGTGAGGGACCTGGCTACGAGGAAAACAGCCAGTACTGAGAAATAATGGGAAGGGTGAGTGTGGCCCCAGGGGGGATGGGTCGAAAGAGAGTTGTGTGGTGTGTGAAGTCAAGAGACTGGAAAGGCAGTGAGAGAAGAGACCGACTGCGGGTCAGGTCGTTTAAGAGAGATCTCCGTGTTGTGTTGTTCTCGGAGTTGTGAAGACAGGCTAAACCCAGAGTGGGTTGCATAGTTGCGCAGTGGCTCCAACCCAATGTGTGGGTTGTATTGTAGGAGATCCAGCCGTGGATAGTAGCTGGATTACCTGTCTTGTGGATGTGATATGAAGCAGGCTTGAGAAGCCAGTGATGTGTGTGGGTTAAATTGTGAGGAGGATATTTACATTCTATGGATTACATTATGTTTCTGGATGTATAATCATGTTCCGTTTGTCCGTCTTATTTCTGTAATAAAGGATTATGTGCGCCAACGGAATCTTGTTTAATGCCTGGTGAATATGCACTGCGGGGGTGAGTTACATGGCAAGACAGATATCTCCATTGACACACCATGAGTATCGTTACCTAGACAACGACCATCACACAATAATATCATGAGCATATCATCGTGAGAACTTCGTGATATTATCATCAAGAAAACGTGTGACATCTGGGCGCTCGTCACTTAGTAAGGAGTATCTGAGGGCTACGTCCGATTAAGAACATTATAGACAGTGTTGTCATTCTGAGATGTTTGTGGGCTCTTCGCGGAGAGAGGGTGGACAGCGGAGTGTGTCCACCGTATAAACACTGAGTTTGTCTCCGTGCGGGAACTGGCTACAGCAGTTCACGTCAAGCCCACTACAGGTGAATTGGAACCAACCATATCGCTAAAGCGAGTGGGGGTGTCAAAAAACAGCGGCAGCACAAAAGTCGGTAATAAAGACACGCCATACAGACTAACCGGGAGAGTCCATTACGGTGACAGGTAAATTTGATACCAGGCAGTAGTGCTGATACTAGCAGAAGCGGCGATGAAAGACCAGTGTTGAATCCAGAGTGGCGAGGGCAGCGTGTGTGTGTGTAGAACATCCGCTGTCGGGGATAATGACAGGATTGGGAACCAAAGATAATTGACAGGTGTGTGTGTGCTGGAGGCAAGCGCACTGTGGTGTTGCAAGTTGACTGGTCAAGATTTTTCGACGCAGTAAATAGGACGGGTGGGTACACCAGCGTCCAGGTACTGGGGAAGTACATGTTTGGAAAACAGAGAAAAATTGGCAGTCGCTGATTTGACGGACAGTTGACTGAAGGGGATAGTAACGGTACCCCTACCGCAGCCGGGTGGGGCTGTCAAGTTTGTGTGAAAACTGTTTTACGGAGGAATTTTTCACTGAGAGTGATAAAGAGAAATTAGGTTGACCTTGGAAGGCAAGGCTGTTTAACAGTAAGCAGTTACTGAGGTACTGACTGGAGGTGTTCGGCAAGGTCAAGGCCGTGGACAGTGGAAAGTTACTGAGATGTTCCATAGTGGAACTGGATAAACAAGCTGTTTTTGTGTGAAACAAGACTTTATGTTCGGCTTTGTTAAAAGCCCTTTGTGTTCATTACCTTATAATCAGCAAACATTTTGTCAACGATTGATGACGTGGCATCTCCGCGAACATAGTTGCATACAGTTGCCAAAAAGAACTGACTGTACAGAGTGAAAGCGTTGAACATTTATTGCCATTATTTTGGTCTTTTCTTTTGGTGAATCTATAACATATATGATACAGCAAAGCGCCATCTCCGCAACGAGAGTAACAACATATCGAAAGAACACTTTGGATAATTATTATTACCGTCAACGTTTCCGACAGTGGAACTTTTGATCACCACGTGAATTCAGGAACCACTCAACAAAACAACAAGTCGCTTTGAAATCTAGCGTCGTAATCATTTCGGAGAATGTAACACAGACATTTCCAGCATATTGTGACAAACTATTAACAGCAAAATAAGAACTTTTGGCGACGGATTTATGGGCACATGTTTGTCGGCCAACGAGTTGGACATTCTGTTTGCTGCTCATTGTCTTATAAATATTGTTTTCGGTTGTTAAGCTGTACTTGTATGTGGTCCAGTGTTTGTCAAGAGTAGGAGATTTTTGGGGTGTTTCTCGAGAGTCGGGATACAGCACACAAATATATATTCTTTCTGGTGCTTACGATATTTTTGTAAGAAAAACGTTAATGAGTTGACGTATCGTGCAGGGGCATTGAAATAGTCTTAACCAATATCTAGAGCCGAGTTGTCTGACGTCAGATTTGTGTATATGTTGATGCTATAAATTGTTTTTGTTTCTCTTTCTTTTCGTTATATTTACATATAATATTTGTTGTGTTCGGATATATGTTTTTATTGTGATCTTTCGTCATTTCTGCTGTCTAGTGGTCTTGGTCAATTTATATTTATATTTTACGCGCACTGTGGGTGTCTCTACACAAGCTTGTGGTTGTTACTGTGGTTTATTTTCTGTGTGATCATCGTCTCCGTGTACTCAGCTTGTGAAGTCTAGCGTTGGATAGTCATCACTTAGTGTTATCATCCATTTGTTTGTATATGTATTTATATGTATGTTTAACAATATTTCCAGGGACTTTATGAACTTTTGGTCATAGATATATAGATATAAGGGAGTATAGGTGATACTTCCCCCCTCACTACCTAGTGCTTATAGAGTGACTGGGTGAGTACAGAGTGATATTTTAGCACTACGAAGTTACGTACACAAGGATTAGTGGTGTACTTAGGGAGGGCACACAAAGTCTAGTAGCAGAGTCTTTACATTTATAGTTGGCTGACAGACAGCAACGTGTCCACAAGTACAAGATGCCTACTTTAATGGACTATATTGAAGCAGGTGAACGAATAGGCCTGAAAGGTAAAGAGTTACAGGAGTATGCTGAAGCAAAAGAACAAAAGCAGACGGAAAGAGAGGAGAGGCAGAATGAACGCGAGGCAAAGCGTCTACAGGAAGAGAAAGAGACACAAGTAAAACTAGCTGAAATGGAAAACAAGCGTCTACAGGAAGAGAAAGAGACACAAGTAAAACTAGCTGAAATGGAAAACAAGCGTCTACAGGAAGAGAAAGAGACACAAGAAAAGTTAGCTGAAATAGAAAACAAGCGTCTACAGGAAGAGACACAAATGAAAATGGAAATTGAGAAAGAGAAGATTAAGATGGAAGCTGAAATTGCTCTCAGAAAATTAGAAATATCATCAAAAGGTCAAAGTGAGGAAAGCAGAAGACCGTCGCAGTCGTCACAGAGATTGAAAACTGCCATATTTTACGGACCGGGATTGCCTTGAATCCTATCTTGGGAGATTCGAATCGTCTGTAAAAACATTAGGCATTCCAGAGGCAGAGTATGCGATGCGACTTGGCGAATTTCTTACGGGCAAGGCACTAGACACCATGTTCAATTTACCTGTAGAAGAAAGGAACAACTACACTATCTTACGTCAACGTTTGCTGACAAAGTTCCAACTCACTGAGCATGGATATAGGACAAAGTTTAGACAGTTAGTGCCAGAGACAAATCAAGATTTCACAGACTTTGTTAACACTGTAAAGAATGCATTTAACAAATGGATGGAGCTTGCAGAAGTAGGGAAAGATTTTAATAAATTAGTAGATCTAATGTTAAGAGACAAGGTAGTATCTGCATGCAATTCTAATTTAGTGGCTGTTCTTTGAGGAACGGAAGCCAAAGGACATAGACACAATGTCTCAGTTAGGGCAAAACTACATGACTGCACATCCTAACGTATCTATTGGGAAACTAATGAGTGAGGAAATAGTCTGTGCAGCGTACACTAAACAGGACCAGAATCCAGTCATTCAGACCAAGGGCGAAAAGTGTGGATTCAGCACAGAAAGGTGAGCAACAAGAACTTCAAGATAATGGTTTCCGAGGAAACAATGTTGGTAGAGTAGGACGGTACCCATATAGAAGAGGGAACTTCCAGAGACGTCCAAATTATGCCGGATGTTGGAATTGTGGGAGCTGGAGACACAAGGCAGCAGAGTGTGATGCACAACCATCAGATGGACCAACGAACAACACTAAAAGGGAGATTACTTGTTTCAAATGTGGAAAGAAGGGGCATATCAGCCATCAATGTAGGATGAGAGAAACAGAGCACTCAAATGCAGCGCAAGTAATTGAGACGCTGAACAATGAAGATTGTAGTGGGTGCAAACCTCTTTTTGAAAAAGACAGTCAGCCAGTCCTAATATGTGGTCATACAGTAAAAGCAGGATCAGCAGTGCATGAAGGAGGAAGTCTGAAGCTGCATCAGGGATTTGTCAATGATAGACCAGCGTTAACAATTAGGGATTCCGGATGTACGTCTATCGGAGTGAGGAGAAGTTTAATAGATCCCTCGGATTATACAGGGAAAAAGATTAGATGCATAACATTCAACGGCACAGTAGAGTTCTACCCAGTAGCCATAATAACAGTAAAAACACCATATATCACTGGAAGAGTGACAGCGTGTGTTCTGGACTCACCAGTGGCTGATTTGATCATAGGAAATGTTATAGGAGTTAAAGATTGTACAGAAGAGGAAGTAGTTTATTGGGACCGAAAATATAGTGTAAGCAGTAACTGAGGTAGTTACCACAAGAGAACCTAAATTAGAGAGTATAGCTGAGGTAGAAGAGGCACTTGAAGTAGACACAGGAACTCAGGACAAGGATAGTACAGCGGAGCAGATGAGAATGGATCCCATATATAGTGCTAGTGAATCCCAGAGACAAGATACTACTCTGAACAAATGTTCCCAAGGGTGTAGGAGAGTAGAACATAGGCAGTCAAAGAAAGGTAGATGGTGCTTCGAGAGGAAGAACAATGTTCTCACTCGCAGGTTTTCAGATAGCAGAACTGCACGTGGGCAAGGAGCAGTACCTTTAGCACATAGAGACCGATATACTAGAACAGCTCAGGATAGTGCATGTGCAGGGCACATAGGCATAAGGCGTATGCAGCAGAAAGCAAGGTGCCAGGTATATGGGCCAAGATTGAATAAAGAGTTCAGGCTAAACAGAGACGCAAGTGTAACGGTGCAATATGCAGATAGGAAAGTGGAGTCAGGTCAAAAGAGTTTTCGCGACATTACTGACCCAGGGCTAGGGATAGCAAACAGATGTTGTAATTGTAGAGGTACCATGAGTCATGGGTACATGAAAGGTAGACACAGCATCGACAGGAATCAGAGGTGGGTTAATGCAAGAACAGAACCGCCTGATATAGGGTCGGTACACAAATAGTATTGTGGGGTCGTGAAGTAGTAAGAGACCTGTGGGTACATAAGTATAATGCTTTTCTATGATGTATTATTATTATTATGTGATGTATTAGTTCATGCATTGGTACACAAGATAGAAAGTTGCTTGTATTTATGTGTGGGGAATATGGGAATGTACTATAAGCATTTGATGTATTATTTAGGGTGGTAGCTGAAGTGAGGTGGAGCCATACTTAGGGCTACCCAGGCTATATGTCTGGGACACATGTTTAGTAAGTTTTAGTCTCCCAATATTTGAAAACGAAGTTTTCTTTTAAGAGGGGGGTGATGACATAAGCCTGGGTCACTGACATTGAGGTGAGTGACCGGGCATGAGGAAGAATGGAGATGAGAGTGGGAGACAGTAAGGTGAGGGACCTGGCTACGAGGAAAACAGCCAGTACTGAGAAATAATGGGAAGGGTGAGTGTGGCCCCAGGGGGGATGGGTCGAAAGAGAGTTGTGTGGTGTGTGAAGTCAAGAGACTGGAAAGGCAGTGAGAGAAGAGACCGACTGCGGGTCAGGTCGTTTAAGAGAGATCTCCGTGTTGTGTTGTTCTCGGAGTTGTGAAGACAGGCTGAACCCAGAGTGGGTTGCTATAGTTGCGCAGTGGCTCCAACCCAATGTGTGGGTTGTATTGTAGGAGATCCAGCCGTGGATAGTAGCTGGATTACCTGTCTTGTGGATGTGATATAGAAGCAGGCCGTGAGAAGCCATTGATGTGTGCTGGGTTAAATTGTGAGGAGGATATTTATATTCTATGGATTACATTGTTTCTGGATGTATAAATCATGTTCCGTTTGTCCGTCTTATTTCTGTAATAAAGGATTATGTGCGCCAACGGAATCTTGTTTAATGCCTGGTGAATATGCACTGCGGGGGTGAGTTACTTGGCAAGACAGATATCTCCATTGACACACCATGAGTATCGTTACCTAGACAACGACCATCACACAATAATATCATGAGCATATCATCGTAAGAACTTCGTGATATTATCATCAAGAAAACGTGTGACACCCAATTCTGCAAGTTTTCCACACGTATATTTGTCTGTTTTCCCGTGCCTCTCTTGTCTAGTGTGTTCCCACACAAAGCTAATTTCTCAATTGCACATTTTCTGTTGATATGCCCAATTAAATTCTTTTACATTACTCCGCATTCAGTTCACGAGTGCAATTTACCCGGAGACTTCTGGGGATGGTGGCTATGGAGTTTCCCCTTTGTGCGACGCTTTCGGCAACATACTTAGATCAGTGCTCTTATCTCCTCTTTTAGATCACACAATGATAACAAAACCAATGTTCATATTTCCTCCTCTAAACCACAAAAGGGAAAATGAAACAGGGCTCCTATTTCCTCCTTTGTACCACACAGGGATATCTAAACCAGTGCTCTTATTTCCTCCTCTAAACCACACAAGGGAAAATGAGTCAGTGCTCCTATTTCCTCCTCTAGACCACACAAGGAAACACGAATCAGGTCGCCATATGTTCGGCTTATTACTTTCGATTTGCAACTGCCAAGGGAAGTGTGTTTATATGTGCGCAAAGAACACATGTTTCCTAAACATATTTTTCCGTCATTATCTGAAAAACTATCCGTCTGAGCTCCTACTCTATGATCATTAGGTTGTAAACCATTCTCAGTCCCTCTTCTCTAAACATTGGATTCTAACGGGAGCTGATCAGTTTACAGTAGGATGATGTATTTCTAAGCCACTCTTCCAGATTCTGTGAGCTACATACACGGGAAGAAAATGAAGCGGTTACGGGAACTGGTTGTCTGGCATCATGACGGCCGCCACCAAGTATATGTAAAGGTCTCGCGGTTGTAAAGTGATTGGTACGCTTGCCTGTCAAGAAAGTGGTTTGGGTTCAATCCCCAGCAGAGACAGGATTTATTTTCCGAGCAACACAGCCCTGGGGTCGACCCAAACTCATAAACATGGAAACCACAATTTCATGGGAATTATCTGAGAAAGAAAGATGACGAGGAAAGGAACTGGCCACCACAGATAATATGCCGTGGCCTAGAATATATGAAAACCTAACACTTTACACCATAAAGGCGGTGTCTTGTATGTGACTACTTCAACCTTGTTGACCTAATATTGTACACTCCTACTGCAATGTATTCTATGGGGTTGTTTACTTGATAAGAAAGCTACTTCACCCGCGAACGGTCGCGTTACAATTCATTTAGTGCACACCATCTGTTACAGCTTAGCTATATATTTATTAATGGATCTAGACAGAATTATTCTCTACAATCTCCAGATGTGCGGCAGCCCCCTTTCTGTTATTTCCTCGCGTGGGCAGCACTAGGTGAAGTGACACTCCATTAGTTAAGTGATTAAGTGCAATGGGATGATTAATTACTTTAAGCGATTTCCCGTATGTGCCGTGGGCTTATAAATCACATAAATTGTGCCACTGCGTTATAGTATAACACATCTGCTACCATATTAACAACGTTTAATTCATAACTGTGACACGCCCTTGCTTTCCATTTTCCGCCGTCTATTTTTGTTTGATCCAAACTTACTTTTAATTTAGCACTGAATCTATGAATGTCGTGTGTTTTTCGAATGCGAATTTATTGCAAAGTGGTTGAAATATGAGCAAACACTTAACCTAGTGGGTTTACTTCTACGCGATTTCAGCTGTGGGAAATAGAATTTGAACAGCTGAATGGGAACAGGCTGAAAGAATTTTAGATATTTGTGAGTGGCATAAAACATGGTCATACATTGTATTGTTTAAAAAAATTAGTTGCATGTCCTTTACAACGCAATCAACACCAGCGTGTATTAATTGTTTGTGATTTACTAAGCAAATTTACGTTCAGTAGTTTGCCATTGCCTTCTGAATGGCCGACACTGGTACCATCGAAAGCAGCAAACAGCGATCAACTTCCATATCGCCAGCTGCTAATTTCAAACCCTTGACTCGATCTGACGAGGAAATGCGAAACTCCGTTCACTAACCCCAAAGGCAGAGAGGTGGACAGATAACACTGAGGGTGATTTGAAAGTTAATCAAAACAGTATTTCAGTATAATTCACAACAAGTATGGCATGAATTTATTTTATATTTTATTTATGATATTGAACGCTGTAAACACTCAGATGAGACTGAATCTGTGTTCAACTAGCAACACAGGTGTGATTTAAGGAAGCATAGAGTCAGGATGTTGAAGAAAGTCTTGTGGGCCAACCGAACGAGCTGACACTACAGCGTTGCTACAACTTTCAACGGGTAGACGTGATGAATAACTTGTTCACGGTCAGCTTGATGATCTCACAGGTGAAGAGTTGCAGCAACTTTAACTAACCAACATGTGAAAGAACTTCTTCACGGTCACTGCTGGCAACATCTTAAATTGGAGTTGCACTGTACCGCACTAGAAAGATAGGTCTTAGTCAGATAACCTGATTTCTGTTAGCGCCGAATGTTGGACGGTGCTCACCACACCCGACACTCCACATTGTGCCAATGGATTTGGGGGGAGAAGTGCAATTCGTAGAGTGCAAGCCTTACCCTCATTCATTCATTCATTCATTCATTCATTCATTCATTCATTCAGTAGCATGTCTTTGCAGAGCCTCGCTCCCATAACAAACTTCCGGAAAACCTCTCGATCATAAGCAAGATGTCCCGCGTCCGATACACCAATCTGGAGATCATCTGCCATATCCTGCACCCATCTTCTCTTTGACCTTCCTCTTCCTCTCTTCCCAGGCATATACCCCTCCATTATTGTTCTCTCCAAACTTTCGTGACGTTTCAAGTGACAAAGCTATTTCTTTGTTTTATCGTCTTTAAAAGCCAATCTTCTTCAATATTCAGCTCTTGAAGTATGGATGCATTTGCTCCTTTTGTTTTTATCCAAGATATTCTTAGAACTCGACTATAACATTTATATTCAAAGTCATGTATGCACTGTTTAGCTTGTTTAGTAAGTGTCCGTGTCTCAAATGCGTATGTTGCAATGTGAAAGATGCATGCTCTTAAAAATTTAATTTTTTTAGTTCTGTCTGTCCAACTCCACAAATTAGTCAGTTGTTTTTAGTCTTTGAAGAACAATAGTCTTTTAATTTATTTCATTGTATCACCATTGTTAGTAATCAATGCCCCAAGATATTCGAAATTTTCCACCATCTCCAATTTTTCCTCATTAACATATATTTCTTTCTCCATAGTAGTTTTATTTGTGTGCATTATCTTTGTTTTTGCTATATTACGATATAAGTTGTGATTTTCACTATTCAATTTGGTTGAGGTTATTAGGTTTTCTAAACCATTCTGTGTTGTGGATAGCAATAAAGTATCGTTAGCACATTGAATTTCTGGTATGTTATGACCACCGATATTTATGGCATCATATTGCTCCCTATTTATATCATCTCTGACATTTCTCATATTTTCGACGTGCAGGTTAAACAAACAGGGGGACAGCACACAGCCCTGATGAACTCCATGCTTGATGTCAAGCTAATCCGATGTCTCGCTATTTATTCTAACCGCTGCTTGTTGGTCTAAGTGGAGCATTTTTATGAGCCTTACCGTAGTGCGAGGAAATGCAATCTAAAAAATAAATTTCATGGCAGAGCAGACGAGACCAGACCCTAAGCGTTGGTCGGCAACTGATCTGGAATTGTAGCTCCGACAGGCGAATAGTAAGAGCATTGCTTTGCTGACCCGACAGCTTCTGCAGCTTGTCTTGTTCCAGGCGTATTGGTATTACTTTTTCAATAGAGTAAACTAGGCAGGTCGAGAGAGGGATCGTGGTGCATGGACAACATATAGTCTCTATATTCAGCCAAGCTTTTGTACTATTGAGGGGTATAATTCCATTTACAAACTATCTATCTAGACTGCAAGGTGCGAGTCATACCGCATCAGTATTGTCCGTGCGTGATGCAAGAATATCTACTTACGTTTTGTTTTGTCACGGAGATTAGTCAGGGACTAGCCTCCGCGGGAGGTAAGCATCGCTTCGTTGTGGGACAAGCCGGATAATGAAGTCCAGCCACAGCTTCTGAATTAGAAAGGCTGCGGTTCACTGGAGGGGCCGAACGGTTTGCTATATTTGTTATCTGAACCAGGGGTGGGCCCTGATATAACTTCTCTTTGAGGTTTTACAGGGGTAGGGGTTGTGGTAAAATCGAAATGGAAGTTGGTATCCGCTATTTTCGGGGGTGTTTTATGCAGATTCTGCCGTGTATTGAGATTCTGAGGAATCATACTTCATATAAGAGGTAAGTGCATGTTTGTGGCTGAGAGATTATAAAGATATCCGAAGATAATAATAAACGTTCAATGGCTAATTGAGGATTATCACATACTATGACTGGCTGCATGAGATACGTATAGCTGGAATAATAGTTATCATGAGGAACACGAATATTAATCATCCGTCTTCTGCAATCATGTCCATATGTTGTTGTCGCTCATGTTTGCACACAGGCTTTTCTATCACGCGTTGTTAATCATTTCTGGAAGACATGTTTCTCCGTGTCACTGCGTCAACCTTTTCAATATCTTCTCTCTGAGGACTTCCCATTACTGTTCTGTTATCACGCCATTTTTCTGTTTATCACTTGTAATGACATGTAGAAGAAATGTAGACTATCTACTTTTAATACCGGTAATCAGCTCTTTGTGGCTTGTTTCTGTCACAACATCGTCATTACCTTTCTTATCTAACTAAGATGTTGTTAATATTCTTCCATGCAACTTCATTTCAGCCACCCCCAAGCTATCTGTAAATTGCCTGTGAGTCATTTCCATAAAATTGAAATGTTCTCTATGTAAAACCACAGTACTCCTCATCTTTAACCCTGCCTTGATAAATTATATTATCTCCAGCCTCTGACGCGCGGAATACCCTAACTGTCATTTTACTGACTTTTCACCGATTCCATTTGGGTCAGCTAGCTTTAAACTTCTGCGTGGTCCACGATGGACTTATTTTTACGTGTGAGTTAGCGTTCCGGTGTCCCTCGCCATCTGGCGAATACACTCCGAATTCTGATGTACTTGTTATTCACGCCCCGAATCAAGGACGAGAAGTCAACATTTTAGTCCAACTGACCGGTGTAGGGCAACCTCGCTACCCACTTCGACTTCAGATGCACTTGTCATTCATGTCGCCAAGTAAAGGACGAAAAGTCAACATGCTAGTCCAACTGACTTATGCAGGGACTGAACCGGCTACCTCGCCATTAGCACACCGGAAGTGAACGAGCGAGCGTTCTAATAAATTCGGCCATGCTGACCTATGTAAAGTCGGCTTGATATGATTCCTGTATGATGGAAATCGCCATAAAATGTGTTTTATGTCACACGACAACGTGTGGGCCAGGAATGGCATTTGTAACATTATGTTTCCAGACAAATAAATCAAAATATTTGTCACGTAACTTAGCAAGATAAGCATTAATACATGACAAAGAGAACACGAGATTGACAATATAAACATACAGCAATTATTTCGGTGAGGGTGTGGGGACTTTCTCCGTGGAGACCTGGTCCAGCCGCCCGTCTTGCGGTCAGAAGGTAGTGGGTTCGTTTCCGGACTAAATCATTGGATTAACGAGTGGTGACACGGCCTTGCACAAAAAGATAAATTCAAGGGAAAGAAGATGTTGCACATATACACATTTTCTTCTGTGACGCCATAGTTGTTTTTCTTTTAAAAACCCACCACGGCGTAGTGGTCCAGAGAAAGTGGGCAAAGTGTGGATCACTCTAACATTTCACAAACAGCGTTCTCAAAACAAGATAGTAAATATGAAAATAATGATAAAATCTTGGTAAGAGTAATATATATATATAATAAATAGGTAAATAATTTAGACACGCTGGGAAAACAAAACAAAACTGAAATATGCTGGTGGATGTGGGAGTTGGATGGGGTCTTGGCTAGAAGGTGAAGGAGACAATACGTGCTGTTTATTATTTTCAACATACATACCTACCTACATGTCTACCTAAATACCTACCTACATACAGAGAGAGGGAGAGAGAGAGAGAGAGAGAGACAGACAGACAGACAGACAGACAGACAGACAGACAGACAGACAGGCAGACACATATACATACATTTAACTCACGTGCACACACATAAATATATATATCTTTTTTTGGCACGCTGTTTGTATCAGAATGTTTAGTGAATCATCACCCGCGTGGGACGCAGAGGTGTTTCCCAGGCACCAGGGCCGGGTTATATACTGGCCAAGACCTATTGACGCGTCCTCGTCGAGCGTCCTGGGCAACAGGTCCCTTCGGGATCCTGGCTAAAGTCAGTAGGATCGCCGATTCCTCCGAAGTCGGAGAGTGTCTGCCTGTACGGCGAGGAACCACCAGTCTGCACACCAATAAGCCAGACATGGGACAACGGATATTCACGCAAAACTCAGGTCCTGTATGACATCACACTGATGTTGGACAACAGGATGCCTTCATCCGACATACAGGACTTCGCGTTGGAGCTCAAGCCAACGAACACAAGCAGACAAGCAACCACATGCGTTAGAGACTCTATGCTCCCCAAAGTTAAACAGTTATAGTCGTTGAGATAATGGTAGCGACGGAGACGTCGGCGCTGATGTTAATTATGATGATTGTAGAAGCAATGGTATACACGGGCTGATAGTGGCGGCATCGAGAATGATGATGATGAATGACGTGTTGCCCGAGATGTTAGCAGCGCTGGTAAGGCAAAGAACGAACGAACGAACGAACGAACAAACGAACATACGAACGAACGAACAAACTTTATTTTCAAAGCGTTAAGAATTGGGCACGCAGGCCCGTCTGACATTCTGCCCATCATTTCAGAAACATTTCAACGCCTTAGAAGTATTTGACATATCGTGTTAGACACATACTTAATACACCAGTGGTTCTCAACTTATGTTTCGTCCATGCACCACTTCACCATATGTTCAGAATGTCATCCCCCCCCCCCCCCCCTTTTGTATTTCCTCCCTATAAATTCTCCCCACCCGCCCCTACACAGTATACGTAAAAATGGAAGCTAAATTTAATACCGCATACTAGAACAAGTCTAGACGTCTACAAAAAACGTGATTTGCGAGTCTACTTACGTTATAAAACGAATTTCAGAATGGCGAGAAGTACAGAACCGTAAAATATGGAAGGAAAAACAATATCAAGTAATGGGTTTTTGTATTAACGTGATCTTGAAATAATCTTAATTCCCCCCCCCCCCCCCCCCCCCCGCTTTCCCCAGGAGACCCTAGAATTCCCACCTGGAGTGGTGTCCATCACTAGCTGAGAACCACAGTGATAGACCAATCGGCACTATATGGATCACGTGGTCACTATCACGCCGGTCGCCTTCACTTCCCCATACATTTTCTGGTACCCATTTTAGGCTGGGTCCACCTGGCAGCCTAGATCCATTTTACAAATCCACCTGCATGCGGATTTGATCCCATAACCACCGTGCCAGCAGTGAAGCCTCTAGTTAGTTAGTTAGTTAGTTAGTTAGTCGCGGTTCCAACTTCACGGCAACGGGTCGTCCCCATATTGCTCCGTTCCTGTGCCAGTGAATATCACACAAAATGCTCCTCACTACCCTATGTGAACAATGGAATAGACAGAAGTGTCGGCAAGCCAACAGCCCGCACAGGTACACTGTGCATAAAGCCGCCGCCAGAATGCAAACACAAAAGTCTTCCACAAAAAATACAGTTCATCGTTGATGGAAACGGCAGTCACCAGAAAGACTTCATTGACCCGGGTTTTATCCCACATGGCTTGGTCTCTTTCCGCAGGGCGACCCTACCGCGGTCCCCAATGACCTTGGTGGTGATGGGTTTTTTTTTTGGGGGGGGGGGGACCTCGCTCGCTTTGAGGTCAAGCGTAGTCCATACACATTACTTTTTAGTCGTGCTGAACTGAACTTTACGATTAAGATTAGCTTTCCCTGTTAACAGTGCCCCTCGCCATCAGGCGAACCCACCACGACTTCAGGGATAATTGTGATTTACGTCCCCAAGGCAAGGACGACAGGTCAACATTTTAGTCCAACTGTCCGGAGGAGGGATTGAACAGCTTAACTCGGTATCAGCGCACCAAATGTTTAAGAACACTCGTTCTTATCCATTCGGCCATGCTGACCTGGTGGTGCAGCTAATGAAGATGATGATGACAACGTTGTTGCTGACAATGATACCGATAATAATAACGATGAAAGCAATGACAATGATAACAACAGCCACGATATCATTGACAGTAATGACTAATATTAAGCATACAAACTGCCCTCTTGTCTACAAACCTTATCCATAACTTGAAATATCCTATTGACTCGTTTCTCCGGCGTATTTTCCTCCTCAGGTAATGTTACAGACTCCCCCTGTGAGAGAATAAATATCACAGGTGATTGATACTGTCGACAACGGGTTTTGGTTGATACAGACATAACTTACTAGAAACTAATTTGTCAAATTGCTTGCAGTAATAAAAAGCTACTTAAGTTGATTACTTACTGTTAGTGACATATAAACATATACACTTACTTACTGTCAGTACCGTGCAAACCTGTAAAATTACTTTCTATCAGTAACTTGCAAACGTATGAAATTACTTACTGCCTGTGATACACAAACTTTTAACAATTACTTACTGTCGGTGACTTGCATACCTATAACATAACTTACTGTCGGTGACTTGCATACCTATAACACATCTTACTGTCGGTGACTTGCATACCTATAACATAACTTACTGTCAGTGACTTGCATACCTATAAGATAACTTACTGTCAGTGACGTGCATACCTATAACATAACTTACTTTCGGTGACTTGCATACCTATAACGTAACTTACTGTCAGTGACTTGCATACCTATAACATAACTTACTGTCGGTGACTTGCATACCTATAACATAACTTACTGTCGGTGACTTGCATACCTATAACATAACTTACTGTCGGTGACTTGCATACCTATAATATAACTTACTGTCGGTGACTTGCATACCTATAACATCACTTACTGTTAGTGACTTGCATACCTATAATATAACTTACTTTCAGTGACTTGCATACCTTTAACATAACTTACTGTCAGTGACTTGCATACCTATAACATAACTTACTGTCAGTGACTTGCATACCTATAACATAACTTACTGTCAGTGACTTGCATACCTATAACATAACTTACTGTCAGTGACTTGAATACCTATAAAATAACTTTCTATCAGTAACTTGCAAACGTATAAAATTACTTACTGCCAGTAATTTGCAACGGTTAAATGTATCAATAACTTGCAAACAGCTAAATGTACTTACTATCAGTAATTTGCAAATCGTTAAATGTGCTTACTTTCAGTAACTTGCAAACCTTTAAATGTACTTACTCTCAGAAATGTGCAAACCTTTAAATGTGCTTACTCTTAGTAACTTGCAAACCTATCAATTCACTTACTCTCAGTAACTTGCAATCCTATACAATTACTTACTCTCAGTAACTTGCAATCCTATACAATTACTTTCTCTCAGTAACTTGCAATCTTATACAATTACTTACTCTCAGTAACTTGCAATCCTATACAATTACTTACTCTCAGTAACTTGCAATCCTATACAATTACTTACTCTCAGTAACTTGCAATCCTATACAATTACTTACTCTCAGTAACTTGCAATTCTATACAATTACTTACTCTCAGTAACTTGCAAACCTGTACAATTACTTACTCTCAGTAACTTGCAAACCTGTACAATTACTTACTCTCAGTAACTTGCAAATCTGTACAATTACTTACTCTCAGTAACTTGCAATCCTATACAATTACTTACTCTCAGTAACTTGCAATCCTATACAATTACTTACTCTCAGTAACTTGCAATCCTATACAATTACTTACTCTCAGTAACTTGCAATCCTATACAATTACTTACTCTCAGTAACTTGCAATCCTATACAATTACTTACTCTCAGTAACTTGCAAACCTGTACAAATTACTTACTCTCAGTAACTTGCAATCCTATACAATTACTTACTCTCAGTAACTTGCAAACCTGTACAATTACTTACTCTCAGTAACTTGCAATCCTATACAATTACTTACTCTCAGTAACTTGCAAACCTATACAATTACTTACTGTCGGCAACCTGACTTGGAAGCCCAGGTCAATTAAAGAAACCACCCGCACCAATAGGGTCTCGACCACACAACGACGGGGCCGGCCGGCGCTACCACGGCCACCTTGGTATATGGTGCTAGCCCCGGGTGGGTATAGGCCAATCAGCTCTAGATAGGGCGATGTTTTCAAACCTCATGTCCACCGCTTTTGTTTCCCGGACAATGTCCTGGTACTTAGTTGTGGTTGGGTGGATCTGGGAGCCAAGGGTAATTACAACAGCCGTGGATCAACGGGCATTTGAACACATGACCTTCGAGCGGCAGGCAACATGTTAGCCACTGCGATAAGGCTGTTCCCGCGCCCCCCCCCCCCCCCCCCCCGCCACACACACACAAACACACACACACACACCATAGTCCGCCAAAAGTCAGTGATTTAAACAGATTCGGACTCGGACTAGAGATTGAGATCTTTAAAAGTCGCTTAAAATTCGACAGGGTCAACTTCATTGCACCGGATTTTTATCCCATATGGCTCAGTATCTTTCAGCAACGCGGAAAGCGTCGCACAAAGCTCGAACTCCGTAGCTCCAGCAACGACCCCAGTAGTCTCCGAAAACATGCACTCATGGACCGAAGGATGCGTCACGGAATCGAAAGAACAACCTTCGGAGCCCGAGTCAGATGGCTTGACCACTTCGCCACGAAGACATTTGAAAGAAAGAAAAATTTGGCATGTATATATATATATATATATATATAGTATATATATATATATATATATATATATATATATATATATATATATATATATATATATATATATATATATATATATATATATACACACACACTAGCTGACCCGGCCCGGCTTCGCCCAGTCCCTGGAGGGGATCTGTCTGTCTGTCTGTCTGTCCCGGACCGGCTTCGCCCAGTCCCTGATGGGGAGCATCTAATTTAGTTCATATAAGTAGTCATATAAGTTCCCATTCCCGTCTGTCTGTCTGTCTGTCTGACTGACCCGGCTTTGCCCAGTCCCCGGTGTGGAGCATCTCATTTAATTCACATAAGTAGTCACATAAGCTCCCGTTCCCGTTCCCGACTATCTGTCTGTCTATCTCTCTGTCTATCTGTCTGTCTATCTGTTGTCTGACCCGACCCGACTTCGCCCACTCCTGGTGGGGAGCATCTCCTTTAATTCATATAAGTAGTCATATAAGCTCCCGTTCCCTCCCTCTCTGTCTGTCTGTCTGTCTGTCTAATCATTTATTGGTTGCAGTTAGAACAACCTTAGATAAACGAAGACCAAAGTAGTCGATTGTTAAAGTTTGCTGAAGCTATTCTAATCAACCTTCGTAAGCCGTCCTTGTGTAAGCAGAAAGACATGTTAGTCAGTTTAAAATTACCATGGTAGACAATCGACATTACTGTGCGAACATGTGTATATTTCAGTTTGAAGGATTTATCTAATTAATTCACGTAAGTTGTGTGATTTCTGCAGTATGTACCTGACGAGATGCAGCGAAATATGCCAGGCAATAAATCGTGCAATCTATTGTTTGTGACTTCGTTATTCAAATTATTATTATTATTATTATTATTATTATTATTATTATTATTATTATTGACCAATGTTCTAGGAGAGATGGATAGCATGAAAATGAATATACTAGGCGTTAGTGAGATGAGATGGAAGGGATCGGGCAAAATTATAGCTGACAATCATACAATAATTTATTCTGGAGGGGATACACATGAAAAGGGTGTAGGAATAATATTAGACGAAAAAACAGCCAAGTCAATTAATGGATACTGGTGTATTTCAGATAGAGTTATTATGGTAAAAATCAAAGGCAAACCAATAGACATAAATATTATACAAGTATATGCACCAACAGCAAGCAGTAGTGATGAAGAAATACAACACTTCTACGACGAAATAGAAATGGCGATGGCTCAAATTGGATCACAAGAAATAAAAATAATACTTGGTGATTTTAATGCAAAAGTAGGAAAGGGAAAAATGGAGGATGTAGTGGGGAATTATGGTTTAGGTACAAGAAATGAAAGAGGGGAAAAGCTAATAGAATGGGCAAATATCAATGAGATGATAATTGGAAACACATGGTTTAAACACCATAAAAGACGACTGTACACATGGATAAGCCCTGATAAGAAAACACGCAACCAAATTGACTACATACTAATTAATAAAAGATTTAGAAATGCTTTAATTAATGTAAAGACAATGCCTGGTGCTGACTGTAATAGTGATCATGTACCACTATGTGGACAAATAAAAGTAAGATTAAAGAGAGGGGAAAAAATGGTTAAGAACATGAGACTTAATAAAGAGGTTCTGAAAATAGATAAAGAAATGCAAGAACAATACAGAGTGACTGTGAAAAATAGGTACAATGCAATAACTAAAATACAGAGTATAGATGAACAATGGGAAATGTTAAGGGACTCCATTCATCAAACTAGCAAAGAAGTATTACCGGAGAGAGGCAAAATAGCTAAGAAAAAATGGATGAATGAAGATATCTTAAAACTGATGGACAAAAGAAAACAGAGTAAAAATGACAAACAAGAATACGCTAAGATAAATAAAGAAATAAAAGATAAATGTGGGAAGGCTAAAGAAAGTTGGTTAAACGAGCAATGCAAAAAAAATTGAATTAAATTCCATTAAAGATACAAAAAATATGCACAGACAAATCAGTGAGCTTACAGGAAGAAAAATAAGAATAAATACAGGGTGTTTGAAATCAAAAACAGGAAAGATAATATTAGAGGAAGATGCTATAATGAAGAGGTGGAATGAGTATATAAGAGAATTATATGAAGGAGAAAGGGGAGAATTAACAGAAGATAGTAACTTAGAAGGTCCACCTATTCTGAAAGAAGAAGTCGCTGACGCTATGAAACGTATGAAGAAAGGAAAAACAGCTGGGCCAGATGAAATCACAATAGAAGAATTAGAAGTATTGGGAGAATTTGGAGTAGATATATTAACCAAAATGTTGAATGATATTTACAGCAGTGGATATTTACCCAGTGATATGCTGAAATCTGTATTTATAGCTATACCAAAAAGACCAGGAGCAATTGATTGTGAAGATTTTCGTACAATTAACCTTATAAACCATATCACTAAGCTTCTACTCAGAATCATAATGAGAAGAATCAAAAAGAAAATAAAAATGGAAATTAGTGAAGAACAGTATGGATTTGTGGAAGGAAAGGGCACAAACAATGCAATTTATACATTACGGACACTAATAGAAAGGTCAATAGAGAAACAGAGAGACATATATTTGTGCTTCATAGATTATACTAAGGCATTTGATAAAGTAAAACATGATGAACTGATTAAAATGTTGGAAGATATCAACATTGATGGAAAAGATTTAAGAATAATAAAGAATGTTTACTGGAACCAAGTAGCAGCAATTAAAATGGGAAATAAAGAGGGTAGTTACGAACAGATAAAGCTAGGAGTACGACAAGGGTGTGTCTTGTCACCAGATCTTTTCTCCCTGTATAGCGAAGTAAAAATGAGAGAGATCAAAGATATGCCAGGAATACTAGTTGGAGGTTATAATATAAATAATATACGCTATGCAGATGACACAGTATTGGTGGCGGATAATTCAACAGACCTACAACAATTATTAGACGTTGTAGTAACAGAGAGTGCAAGGAAAGGACTCTCCTTGAATATCAAGAAAACAGTAACAATGGTAATATCAAAGAAAATGGTGACACCAAAATGTGACATAGAAATAGAAGGGAAAATCCTTAACCAAGTTGATAATTTTAGATACCTAGGGGCATTTATAACATCAGATGGAAGATGTACAACAGAGATTAGGAGTAGAATAGGGCAGGCAAAAGCCGCTTTTCAGAAAATGAAGAGTATCTTATGCAATAAGTCACTATCACTGAATGTAAGAAAGAGAGTGCTGAAATGCTATGTAGAACCAGTTTTGCTGTATGGCAGTGAATCTTGGAACGTAAATGAACAAATTAAGAAGAAATTAGAAGGAACAGAGATGTGGTTCCTGAGACGAATGTTGCGATTTCCTTGGACTGCCAGAGTAACTAACGACGACTGCCTGAAACAGGCTAATGAAACTAGAACATTATATACAACAATAAGACAGAGACAAACATCTTTCTTCGGTCACGTGATGAGAAGAGAGGCATTGGAGAACATCGTAACAACTGGAAAGATCGAGGGGAAGAGAGGCAGAGGTAGACCAAGAGAAGTGATGCTGGATGGATTGAGACGGTGGCATGGAGGAATATCAGCACCAGAGTTGATCCAGAAAACCAAAGACCGAGATCTATGGAGAGCCATGAACGCCTACGCCAGCCGGCACGGCACTTGATGATGATGATGATGATGATGATGATGATGATGATGATGATGATGATGATGATGATGATGATTATTATTATTATTATTATTATTATTATTATTATTATTATTATTATTATTATCATTATTATTATTCCAACTTCACCTATTGGGATCATGTTTCTAGATTTTTTGTTTATTAATGTAATGGAAATAGATTGTGGTTGCTTTAGTACCTCGCAGCCGGCCATACATTCTGTTGTTGTTCATCAAGAATGATGATGACCATTCATTTCATCCAGTGGGGTTGAAAGTATGGAGCCGTGAGTTCTAAGATGGCTGATAAGGCCTATTTTGGCTCGAAATGTTCTTTGTCAATGTGAACAAAGATTGCTTGACGTTTCTGGAGGAGGATTTCCTTCAGTGGTTTTTCTGTCTTCTCTTTTCTTCACAGCTCTTGCAGTTCTGGCTGCCTCACACGTGACTGCACCCTTGCGTAATGATGCGCGCCACGAATTTCGGTCTCTGGCTGCAGTCCCCCAAGTGTCATGATGAATTCCAAAAGCATTCAGTTTGATTTTCAGAGTGTCTTTAAAGCATTTCCTCTGGCCACATTGGTGTCGTGGAATACTGAAGAGTTAACGATTCCCAGATGGACGACTGTATACACCGACTAACCAGGTAGGAAAAGGGTTAACCAACAAAGGAGTGACCAGGCGCATGGGTTTCTAGGTCAAGCCCCAGAAGGAGGCCAACAGTACAGGTAACCTGTCGCGTGGAAAAATTGGTTTGCGACAAAGGCAGACAGCATTATTGGATAGCATATTGCGGTCTGAATGTATGAAGAATGGAAACGGTTCAGAGCTGTAATTTTCCACTAACAATGATAATGCAGTCTGGATGTGAGGTGTCCAGCAATGTCAAGGACTATGCGGCACAAATGACCGATATAAAGAGGGTCAATTCTTTGTGTAAGTTTAGTGTGTGTTCCAAACTGACCTGAAGGAGATATGTTCTTGAGTGGGAATAGAAATACACGTCCCTAATGATGGAAAGAGGGGATAATAGTGTGTTATTCGCTAAGTGTTATTTCGATTCCAGGAACATAGATGCCTAAATAAGGTATAAATATATTAGATATAGTTTAGCATAGGAATATAGATGTGAATGAATAGCATTTACCATTACTTTCTATTAGTAGATAGTTTAGACTTTGGTGAATTCATATGTCTTATGCGGATGTTCACTTCGGAAGCCTTGTCATTATGGCTGGAGAAGGACACTTGCAATAAGTAGGAGTAAGGGGCGGATGCTTATCACGGTATTTGTTATCCTTCCACACAGGTTCCACTCTCCTAGTGAAATCAGAGAAGAGATGAAGAATACTCCAATTGAACAACTAAAGTACTTACTTAGAACAAAACAAAACAGGGACATGTTTTAAGATGAAGAAACGATAGAGGAAAGTAAAATACAGAACACGGTATGCTCAACCGAATATACCACTAAGGCCCTGAAAGGGAAGAGAGGTTAACCTGTGGCAAGCAGGGATACTTAAAACTACAGACAGCTGTATATGTATAATGAAGAAAGAATAGACAAGTAAGAACAGTGCTATTACTAAAAGACTAATAGAAGAACTGTGACGATGTGGTGGTTTTTCGATGATGGATACTTACAGTCATGAAACAGATTCAGGTGCATTCATAAACTTACGGGACTTTTATTACGGTACCTTGACTCTGTGGTGAACAGTTTTTGGTTCATTCTATAACGGATTTACCATTAGATGCAAGCATACGGATCATCCGGGTGAGCTCTGTCCTGTTTGATGTGCTGTCCTGTGATCTTGAAGAATGAAAGGCTGAGAAGCAACAACGCTGATAGACATTCAGAGTTCATATCTGGCAACCACACTAGAAGAACATACCAACTACATAGACAATATCCATACATACACCAGACATAGTTTTTTATAATAAATCTTTTATCTTATTGTTGAAAGGAACTGTTGTCGGAGTATGTGTTGAGGGAATAATAGAGAGAGAGAAAGAAATAGATATATGGAAGGGAAGACAGAAGAGAGGAGTGTAGACCAAAGTCAGTCAATAATCCCAACAGATAATAAGTTTAAAGATGTGCTTGTTGAGTCCAGTCTTCTCTCGGGATTTTAACAGGACAATTGGGAGCGTTTACCACAACGCAAATCGCCATAAAAAAATTCGTTTGATTATGTGGTTGTTTCGGGATTTTAAATTTAAATATTGAGCACAACCCACTACTGGCAACGCCGATCGCATTCTGGTATGAACCTAAGGCCTATCCAAGTCAATATGGAAGCACCATATGCTTCCATTTTTGTGCTTCCATATTGACTTGGATAGGCCTTAGGTTCATACCAGAATGCGATCGGCGTTGCCAGTAGTGGGTTGTGCTCAATATTTAAATAAAAAAATTCGTTTAGGGAGCCTGTGATCTGGCATGCTAGTTAAGTGACCAGCCCAGCGAATCTGATTCTTCATTAGCAGAGTGTGGATACTGGGCATGGACGCTCTTTCTAGGACTTCAGTGTCTGGGATCTTGTCTTGCCATTTAATCTGCAGTAGCTTCCTAAGGCAGACTGTGTGGAAGTGGTTTAATTTCCTAGCGTGTCGCTGATAAAAAGTCCAGGTTTCACAAGCATATAGCAGTGTGGATAATGCAACTGCTTTGTAGACTTTCAGCTTTGTTTGCAGGCTTATTCCATTTCTGTCCCATACATTCTTGTACAGTCTGCCAAAGGCCGCACTGGCCTTGGAGATTCTTGCATTCACTTCGTCATCAATTGTGGCAGATTGTGACACAGTTCTGCCAAGTTCGGTGAATTTGTCAACAACACTTAGCCTATGACCATTCACTTTAATATTCGGCACAGTGTGATTATTCCCTGGAGCTTGCTGGTACATAACTACAATCTTCTCCAAGTTGATATTGAGCCCAAAGCTAGCACAGGCATGTGAGAAAGCTGAAACATTGTGTTTTATGTCTGCCTCTGAGTTTGCATATAGAGCTCAATAATCAGCAAACAGGAGCTCTCTGACGGTGTCGCTGTTAATTTTGGTTTAAGCTTTCAGCCTTCTGAGATTCAATAACTTTCCATCCATGCAGTTGTTGATGTCTATTCCAATGTCGTTGTTCTCTAAGGCATTCGTCAACATAGATGAAAACATGAGGCTGAACAGTGTTGGTGCCAGGACACATCCTTGCTTCACTCCATTGGTGATAGGAAAGGGCTCAGACAGTTCACCATTTTCCTGTACTCATGCCTGCATACCATCATGAAAAAGCCGCACTATTTGGACAAACTTTCGTGGACAGCCATATTTTGCCATAATCTTCCACAGTCCTTCTCTACTGGCTGTATAAAAAAACAACCTTGGTAATGTCAATGAACGTGGAGAACATTTCGCAGTTCTGTTCCTGACATTTCTCTTGCAGCTGCCTTGCGGGCGAAAATCATGTCAACAGTTCCTCGGTACTTTCTGAAGCCACAATGTCTCACAGGAAGAAGACCTTGATCGAGATGGGCCGTGAGACGATTGAGAAGAATTCTGGCGAGTATCGTCCCTGCAACTGAAAGCAAGGAGATGCCTCGGTGGTTGTCACAGGACTGGCGGTTTCCATTACGTTTGAATAGGTGGACTATTGAGGAGTCCTTGAAATCTTGTGGCATGATCTCGTTCACCCATATGTTTGTAAAGACTTGGTGAAGCTGTTCTGTTAGGACCGGCCCACCTGCCTTGTATATCTCTGCTGGGATGGAGTCAGGACCAGGTGCCTTGCCGCTTTAGAGTTGCTGGATGGCTTTGTTTACTTCCATTATGGTTGGCAGGTCATCAAGTGTATCGTTTGTGGCAACTTGAGGAAGGCATTCATCATCGAAGAAGGAAGCTGCATTTAAGATGTTGCCGAAATGCTCTGCCCAGCGTTGAAGGATTTCTTTCTTATCGGTGACCAATGTTCCCCCACCTGCATTGAGGAGGGAACTATGCCTGGTGATACATTCTAGACATTGTCTGGCAGTCATTAAAAAAAAAATTTCGGCTGTCAAGAAAGGGTTACGAAGGAAATTCGTAATCCCGCATACCGCGTTCGAAACAGCTGCGGGAGATTCGGAAGCAAACCTACTTGCGTTGGTGTCTATACAATGGTATGAGTGTGGGTCGATCGGAAAGCAATGACAAACTACTGGACGTACACTTGATCAGAAATCACAAACAACGAAACAATGCAAGAGCTGACTACTGCGTCCTGTAAAGGATATACAACTAACTTAAAAAAATTAATAAATAAATAAAATTCACATAGTAACGTCACAAGAAAAAAAAGAAGAAAAAAAAAAACAAAGACCAAGTCACGACCAGGATATGAAGCCTAGCCCCTAGTAATTAGTAGGAACTCGTTTGATTGACTATCTGGGTTGACTAACTAATGGTTTGTTTGATTGTTTCGGTTGACTAACTAACGGTTTGTCTGACTGTCTGTGTTGACTAACTAATGGTTTGTTTGAGTGTTTGAGCTAACTAACTAACGGTCTGTTTGAGTGCTTGAGTTGACTAACTAATGGTTTGTTTTACTGTTTGAGTTGATTAACTAATGGTTTGTTTGATTGTTTGAGTTGACTAAATAATGGTTTGTTTTAGTGTTTGAGTTGACTAACAAATGGTTTGTTTTATTCTTTGAGTTGACTAACTAATGATTTATTTCAGTGTTTAAGTCGACTAACTAATGCACTGTTTTAGTGTTTGAATTGACTAACTAATGATGTGCTTTAGTATTTGAGTTAACTAACTAATGGTTTGTCTTAGTGTTTGAGTTGACTAACTAATGGTTTGTTTTAGTGTTTGAGTTGACTAACTAATGGTTTGTCTTAGTGTTTGAGTCGACTAATGGTTTGTTTTAGTGTTTGAGTTGGCTAAATAATGGTTTGTCTTAGTGTTCGAGTTGACTAACTAATGGTTTGTTTTAGTGTTTGAATTGATTAAATAACGCTGTGTTTTAAACTCCAGGCAGCAGAGGCAAAAAGGATTAAGTAGGAACAGTTTATCAATGAAGTCGGTGGGGATATGACATTTGGTAAATTCCGGAGACTGCACCGGGAGATGAAGAAACAAGCGATGCCTGGTACACATGGTACCGTTTATGATGATAAGAACCGGCCCATGACAACTGACAAGGACAAAAGGGAGGCTTTTCTTGCACGATTTTTAAAACATACGGATCAGCAAGATAGAGCTATTAGAGATATGGTCAGTGAAGCCCTGTCACCGGTCACTTGGAAGGAGGACTGTGAGATTAAGGTGGCGGATATTAGACGGGTACTGAAGCGGGCTAAAGATACAGCGCCTAGTCCCGATGGGGTGAGGTACTCCCATATGAGTAACATGAATTGTGGGGACTTTGAGGAGATGGCTCTGCGTTTCAACCTCAGCATTAATACGGCGGAAATACCCCACGATTGGCTGTATAGCTACCTGGTCCCACTCCCAAAGCCAGGCAAGGATCACTTCAGACTTAATGGATACCGAATCACAAACCTGCAAAATACGTACTGCAAAGTCCTCGAAAAGATAGTAGGACGCTGTCTCCAGCGACATTTGGAAAGTCGTAATCTGCTTTCCAAAGGGCTCGGGAGTTACCGGCCTGGGGAGGACACCGGGGCCAGTGCTGAAACTTTTGCATTTGATGTCTACGAGTGCTTCCAGGATAAACAGGAGACAGTGGCGGTAGCTCTTGACCTGGAGGATGCCTATAACAGGGCCAGGTATGATCAGTTAATACACACACTGTTGAACATGGAGGCCTGCCCTTGCCTTTTTAGATGGGTTGCGGCAGTTCTTTATGAGCGTAAGGATGCACTGCGCATGGGTTCCTGAACTTCTGACCCTTGTACTATTATACCTGGGTTTCCACAGGCATCTGCCATGTCCCCCGTGCTGTTTAATGTCTACACCAGCAAAATAGCATCTCTTGAGGCACCTGGTGTGGGTAGAATCTTGACATTTGCAGATGATGTGCTGGTGTACAGCCAGGGCAGAGACAGGACCAGTTTGGGGAAAGACTTACAGGTGACAGTAAATAGGATGGCAGAGTGGTGCAGCGACGCAAGAGCCGTTATAAACCCAGACAAGGCATCGGTTGTGTGGTACTCCCTGAATAACCGGATCGTCAAGCAAAATTATGTTGAATGGATGTCCTCTTAACTAAAGTACTTGGGTATCACCTTTGACAGGTGTTTGACTTTTAAGGATCATGTGGAGGCTTTGGTGGTGAAGGCTGATAGGGGAACTTAATGCCTTGAGGGCGATGGCAGCAACCGGGTTAGATCAGAGGATGCTTTACATGCTCTTTCAGCAGCTAATAATTTCTGTCATTGAGTATGGATTGGGGCTACTGACAGTATCAAAGAGCCAGCTTGAAAGTTTGGAGCGCATACAGAATGCTGCCATGCGGGTAATCCTGTGGTGCATAAAGGACACACTATTTATATGCATGAGGTATATCCTGGCGCTACCAACAATGACGGATAGGTATAGGGTCCTTCAGACCAAATGGTACCTGAGAGTTGCTGCAGATAGGGATCACCCGCTGCATTGCAGCAATGGATATGGCCAAGGGTGATAGACTAAGACGAGGCAGGTCCTGGATGGCACAGGCAGAACTTTCTATACGTCAGGTGTGTGATCTAAAGATCATCAACCGTGAAAAAGAGAGGGTTGAAGTCCCGGAAGACATGATGGACTGGCACAATGTAATAGTAACACTGGGTCGTGAGTGCAGAGAATGGGCGCCTGGCTGCACTGAGTTTGAAGTGCAACAACTGATCCAGAGTAACATACATCATGGTGACACAGTCATCTACACCGATGGGTGAGTGGTGAGAAACAGAAGTAGTGGTTGGGGTTTTATTGCAAAGGCTAATGGACGAGTCTTGAAAGAGGAGAGTCTGGCATATGAGACTACGACCTCTAGCATGAGAATGTAGGTGGAAGCAGTAACAGCGGCATTCCGTTGGCTAAAGGACACTACTGCAACACACGTTGTATTCATTACAGATTCAAAGAGTATGCTTAGTGAGGTGGAGAAAGGAATGTTTCGTGTGGAGTGGTTATCGTCGCTTCAGAGGTCACAGATTGTGAAGACTGTATGGGTTATTTCCCCCTGACCATGCAGGGGTGCGGGGGAATGAACAGGCTGATAGGCTAGCAGAGAATGCACCTCTTGGTGGTAGATCGCAAGGGGAAGGTGGTCCTGTGCTTATGGGACCAGATGGAGAAGGCGATTGAGAACCCATATGTGGAAAGAATGAGATTGCGGGGGATCGGCAGGGGTTCTGGAAGAATCTCAAAACTGAGAGGGAAGACCAGGAGAACTTTTAATCAGATAGTGGTGGGAACGATTTGTAGTATGACTCTTCGCTGGTTGTTGAACGAGGGGAAGGAGCATGTATGGGGATGTCCTGAGTGCAGTTATGTCGGTTCTTAACTCAACTCAACTCAACGTTTTGATTTAGCGTTTGAATTGACTAGCTAATGGTTTCTTTTAGTATTTGAGTTGACTAACAAATGGTTTGTTTGATTGCTTGAGTTGACTACTAATGACTCTTCGCTGGCTGTTGAACGAGGGAACGGAGCACGTATGGGAATGTCCTGAGTGCAGTGATGTCGGTTCTTAACTCAACTCAACTCAACGGTTTGATTTAGTGTTTGAATTGACTAACTAATGGTTTCTTTTAGTATTTGAGTTGACTAGGTTTGTTTGATTGTTTGAGTTGACTAACTAATGGTTTGTTTGATTGGTTGAGCTGACTAACTAATGGTTTGTCTTAGTGTTTGAGTTGACTAACTAATGATTTATTTTAGTAGTTAAATTGACTAACTAATGGTTTGTTTTAGTGTTTGAGTTGATTAACTAATGGTTTGTTTTATTGTTTGAGTTGACTAACTAATGGTTTGTTTAATTGTTCGAGTTGACTAACTAATGGTTTGTCTTAGTGTTTGAGTTGACTAACTAATGATTTACTTTAGTAGTTGAGTTGACTAACTAATGGTTTGTTTTAATGTTTGAGTTGATTAACTAATGGTTTGTTTGATTGTTTGAGTTGACTAACTACTGGTTTGTTTTAGTGTTGAGTTGACTAACTAATCATTTGTTTCAGTTTGTGATTGGACTAACTAAGTGTTCCATTTAGTGTTTGAGTCGACTAATTAATGGTTTGTTTCAGTATTTGAGTTGACTAACTAATGGTTTGCCTTAGTATTTGAGTTGACTATCTAATGTTTTGATGGTTGTTTGAGTTGACTAACTAATAGTTTGTTTTAGTGTTTGAGTTGACTAACTAATAGTTTGCGTCAGTGTTTGAGATGACTAATTAATGGTATGATTTAGTTTTTGAGTTGATTAACTAATGGTTTCTTTGATTGTTTCAGTTGACGAGCTAATGATTGTTAGATTGTTTGAGTTGACTAACTAATGGTATGTTTCATTTTTTGAGTTGACCAATTAATGGTTTGTTTTATTGTGTTGAATAGACTAACTAATAGTTTGTTTCGATTGTTTGAGTTGACTAACTAATGTATTGTTTCATTGTTTGAGGTGACTATATAATGATTGTTTGAGATGACTAATGGTTGGTTTTAGTGTTTGAGTTGACTATTGAGTTGAGTAACTAATAGTTTGTTTTAGTATTTGAGATGACTCTTGTTGTAGTATTTGAGTTGAATAACTCGACCATCGCGACGGAAGTTATAAAAACAAGTATTGATAATGTGTGGAAATAAAGGAGAGACGACCACAGAAATGTCTGAACAACATGGTTATCGCCAGCTACAAAACAAGATTTATGGTGGAACGACATGTTCGGTTCGCGGCAATAATAATCTTCGGATTACACTCTTTCAGTTAGTAGCCAGCGCGTGCTGTGTAATCGATCTTCCCCGTGTGTCCAAACATTGCTGACGCCAGTTATTAGTTTTTAAGTCTGTTCAGAATATACAACAAATCCTGGTGACTCCAGCTGCAAGGAGCCCCGGCAGCGCAGTGGAAAGTAGGCTTACCTTCGGCCAAGTGGTTATGCTTTCGAATCCCTTACGCGACGTGGAATCTTTGTGTTTCATTGACCAGAGATATCAAGTCAACCCGGGGTAAAACAGGTACCAGGATTAACGTCCACATCACCCATCGGGTACCAATCGGTCTAACACGGGGTTTGTGCCATATACCCCATACACCTCATGGCACGAGAGAGGTTCTTTATGCTTATTCCCTTTTCAAAACCAGACTGGTAATTTCTGCTTTATTTATTTCCAGTGAACATATACCTCGTGTAATTGTCTGTCTTTCAAGAAAACGAAATATGAAGACTTTTGTGTGAAACATTTTCTGGAACTGAAAGATAAACAACCCGAGAAGACACGTAGACTCTATTCAGCCCAATTTCTGGAATCTCCTAACTCTCCCACGTTGGCGCAATGCTTCTGTCTTAGAAAACACTATGTAGACAGCGTGGAAGGCGAAAGAAAACGACCTTATTAATGTGCCAAGAATAAATTTATGGGCGGCCGTAAAGCTGGGTTATATGTCGGAGTCATGTGCTCCATTAATTGACTAATTGATTTACTACAATTGTTGTTCAGTCTTTTAGCTAAGGTCCACAAATCGAATTAGCAATAAACCTATTTTACCTGGCTTTTTTTTTTTCTGGGCATTTGGTTTGGAGCAAGTAGACAATTAATTATTTAAACACCCATGAAGGAAACATGACCAATATGGTCCCAGAGTCAGCCAATTCGTATGTGAAGTGGTGAAAGATGATTTGGTTACAATAAGGTCCTAAAGTCAGCCAATTCATATATGATGGTCCTACAGACAGCTAATTCGTATATGAAGTGGTTTGGTTACATTGTGGTCCTAAAGTCAGCCAATTCATATTTGATGGTTCTAAAATCAGCCAATACGTATGTGAAGTGCTGAAACATGATTTGGTTACAATGTGGTCCTAAAGTCAGCCAATTCGTATGTTAGGCGCTGAATAATTATTTGATTACAATATTGCCCTAAAGTCAGTCAGTTCGTATATTATGGTCCTGAACTCAGCCAATTCGTAAGTGAAGTGCCGAATCATGACTGTTTAGAATCTAAAATGCCAGTTTGCCAATGAGGAGTTTCAATACCGGTAATGCATATTTACTTATTTTTGAGCTTGGAGAGGGGAACGATAGCACTGCTACACAGTTCCCGTGGAGATGGAATTTAGGTCTGGATCTTGAGGAAAGTCCTGACACCAACCTCTCTGGGACAGTTACAAGCTCTTCTCGAGTTCTAGCGACTAGAACGCCAATATATTGGACAGAAGAGTTATAACTCAGTTTTCCAGAGAATTCATTAACGCATACGTTCTCTGTCTCTCTCAAAATATGTTTGGATGTAGGGATGAAAATAGTTTCCGAAGCCCACTGATCATGAATGCATCTCTGTCGTCCCTGCCTGTGATCATATATGATACTGCAAATGACACCAAATGACACAAGTCTTTCTCGGTGTGATTCGGCAACCTAAGGATTTGTCTCCTGCAACGTGTCATTTGTGACGCTTATTGTATGCCACATTGCGAGAAGGATAATACTGGAACATGTCGTGACAACCGGAAAGATTTGCGGAACGAGAGAGATAGAGGAAGTCAGCGCGGGAAGATTCTTGATAGTCTTGTGTCATGGCACGGAAGGGAGTCAACACACGAATTGACCCATGCCGTCGAAGATCGCAATTTGTGGAGAGGCATGATCGCCCACGCCAGGCGGCAAGGCACTGGATGATGATGATTATATGCCTGTGTGCAACCATAGTGTCATCATCATTTGATCTCTTAGAAGCCAATATGTCAACTCAGGCAATACCGTGTACATCTGCATCATTAGTCATTATTCGCGATTCCAACTTCACGGTAAAAGGTCGCCCCATTATGCTCTGTTCCTGTGTCAGTGAATATGACACAAAATGCTCCTCACTGCCCCATGTGAAAAAAGTGGAACAGACTGGAAGCTCGACAAATCAACATCCCGTATTGGTACACTATGCATAATGCCGCCGCCAGAATGCCAACACACAAGTCCTCCACGAAAACTACAGTTCATTCTCGATGGAAGCGGCAGTCACTAGAAAACCAACATCCACGCATTACTGCATGACAGGCCGGGCGCTATCATTCTAAACATGCAGCTTACGCTACAAATAACTGCGGACAGACGTAAAAGCATTCCACACGAAATTCACAGCTCACAGTGTCGCTCCACGCACTCAACTCAGTAGCTGGGCGACGGAACCATGTACTACCAGTCCAACACGAGAAAAATGCGTATGAAAACTGTAGCCGCAAGCATAACCACCCCAGAGGCCTTAACCGTTCAAATGCATATCCTTCATATTTAGGGACCAGAAGTCAATAATCACAACTGCATCAGCTGAGCAGAAGACAGGACTAAGGTTTTGAACAGATTATATATGTATATGTCTATATATAAACCAAATATATCTATACAGACATCAACGGTGGACCCTCCAAAGTAGACACAGAGCAGTAAGGCTGAACGGATAAGAGCGCTGGCTCTGAAACATCCGGTGTGGCGATGCGGTGATGAGTTAGCCTACACTGGTCAGTTGGGACAAAAATGTTAATTTCTCGTTCTTGACTTGGGGACGTAAATTGCAAGTACCTCTAATGTCGGGGTGGGTTGGTCTGATGGCGAGGGACACTGGTAATAGGGAAAGCAAATACACAAGAAAAGATCAGTGCAGTGTACGAGAAGTAGTAGCGCGTGTATGGACTACGTTTGAGTTGAAAGAGAGCGAACGACAAAACAAAATAAATACAATGCTAACTGTAATATGAAGCCCACCACTGGAGCACTGCCGATACTGCTTCTGTATTCCACCTCTGAAGTGTGTAGTCTAGAAACACTAACTGCCAGCTATTAACCTTCTGATCACAACGAAGAGATACTCCATGGGATTCCGGGGCATTTTGCTGTTCTAGGAAATAAAGACAAGAAGCCAGTCAGCTTTCCAAACGATGTGCTCCGCTCCGGCTATTTCCACTAAGCAGTACATAACAAATGTGCTAACAAATCCTGAACAACTGCATGCAAGAATGGCTGAATCAGTGGGCTGTATCCATAAAAGGAGGATCACTCTTCAAACATTAAGAGATGCCAAACCCGCAGGATCCAATGAAACTTTAAACAAAAAAGAAGTTGCATATACTTTACAGGACGTTGCAGTCAACACAAGCATTTTTTGATGTTGTGATAACATGGCAAGTTTACGTTCAGTAGTTTGTCATTGCTTTCTGAACGATCGGCACCCGTACCATTTCGTAAAAACCCAACGCAAGGCGGTCTACTGCAAAATAGCGTGCAGCTGTGTTTTGAACGCGAGTATGCGGGATCACGAACTGTGTCCGTAACACCGTCGCCACGGATGCGGTCAATGAAACTATTGAGAAAATACAGAAGTCGACTCTTCCACCTGACAACAAGTCAGGGCCCAGTTAACATTTAAACGGAATAGAATCACTTTCTGAACTGAGACGTAGGAACTACTTTCACTACGATGACCCAGCTGAACACCTATTCCAATACCGCTCAAGATTGGTTGACTAGAAAAACAACCTGCTCCCATCACACTTTTTTTTTTTTTAAATGTCTACTTTACAGGACATCGGTAGTATTTCTGCCGCTGTGATCTCTTGGCAAGTTTACGTCCAGTAGTTTGCCATTGGTTTCTGAAAGACTGGCACTGATACCAACGCGAAATTAACGCAACGCGGACTGCTGCCAAATCGCGCGCAGCTGTGTTTCGAACGCGGGTATACGGGATTACGAACTGTGTCTGTAACACCATAGCCACGGAGACCGGCCATCACACTCTACATGTCAGTAATACTCTATACATTTCACTGTCTAACTGGAGGTCTGCATGGCAGAATGGATAAGAGCGCTCGTTTTTAAATATCCGGTGTGCTGATGCAGAGGTAGTGGGTTCAAGCCCTACAAGGTTTAGCATGACTAAATGTTGGCTTCTCGATCTTGGCTTGAGGACGTAAATTACAATCCTCTGATGTCGGAGTGGGCTCGCCTGAAGGCAAGCGACACTGGTAATATTGAAAGCTAATCCACACGAAACAATTAGTCCAGTGCATTAGAAATGGCAGCAATTATACGGACTACACTTCACTTCAAAGCCAGCGAATGAAAATTAGGGGTGAAAAAAACACTGTCTACATGAAGAGGATCTGCGCTTTTGTCACTTTGGTTAGGCATTAGCGCAACTAATACATCGTCATTTCCACTCTCAGGCGATATGCAGTCGTTGTATATGCACCTCTTTGATGTCACTGATCTGTTCTCTTTTATCTAGCTGAGAACCCACATCTAGACTCCCAACCAAGAAGGACAAAGCCATCAGTATAAACAGCCACATGTAACTTCAAACCACTCTTCAGACAGAATATCATGAGATGAAATGCAGAAGGTGTTGAACGATATTTCTGGAGTTTGTGAAACACTTATCGCAATGTGATAATCTGCTCCAAGGCTCGACTGCCCTTTTAAACACTAGCTTGATATTTAACCAGCTACCCGTCCGGGATCTAAGCAGTTCAATACACCATCTGACATTCTGTGACATAACGGACCAGCATACTTGTCTCTGTCATTACTCCATTGTGGTATCAAGTTTGAAACATCATCCTGCCTGTGATCCATTTAATTATTGTAGAATGTTGTTGAATTCTCAGTTCACTGTGCTAAATGTGTATTTATCAACGTGGTGTCATTTGACAAGTATATAAAACAAGAACATGATATCACGGGTATTGACTGAAACTCATAGCAGACAAGGGAAAGACGCAGAAATCTGAAGGTGCACTAGACAATAGGAACACTGCTATATATAGGAACGCTAGGACTTAAACCTTTCATCTCTGGAATCATCATCATCATCACCCCTCCCCCAGTGGCGTGTCGTGTGCAGAAGTTTTCCCCATAAGCCTAACGATATTTCTCTCTACCACCAGCCAGAAGTCTTGCCTATGTTGCTGTCATGTACGTATAAATTATCTCTCACATCTTGAATCCATTTTCGTAGTGGTTTCCCCTTTACCTCCTCTTCTCCGATGTCCTCACTCCATAGTTATCAACTCCTGTATATATTTTCATACGTTCTCCGGCTTGTGAATATCTGCATTTGTTGTTCATGATTCGCTTTGTAGCTCGTGTTTATGCAGTGCCGTTTCTTATTGTTTTGATATATTGTTCATTCATTCATTCATTCATTCATTCATTCATTCATTCAATCATTCATTCATTCATTCAGTAGCATGTCCTTCGCGGAACCTCGCTCCTATAACAACCCTCCGGAAAACTTCTCGGTCATAGGAAGATGTCCCGTGTCCGATACACCCATCTGAAGATCATCTGCCACATCCTGCACCCATCTAACTACAGAAGACGGGCTATCATTCATAAAGTGGAGTATTACAGGATAGGGAACTCGTGAATATTGTCATTCGAACCTCCTGCGATAGCGCAGAACCTGTTTTGTCGAACAGGCAATAACAAAAGGCAATACATCCTCATTATTTAGGCGTAGAGAGACAAGATGTTTTGCGTCCGTTATAAGGAGACATCTGGCAAATGTAGTGACAACTAGCAAAATTGGTGGGAAAATAGCAAGGGGAAGGAAGAAATATACATAATTGGATACCGTGATCACGTGGTTTAACTGGAATAAGAGCACAAACCTGATCCAAGACTGGTGATCACGTGAGACATCGAACCACGACGGCCCACGTTTAACGAGATGGCACAAGATGATGATGTTTCAGATCGGTACCAAAATCTCAGAAAACTCTCATGACCTTTGCACTGTACTGATTTCTGTATTTATTTATTGGTGTTTGTAATTTTCTAGGCTATATTAATTCTGACCAATAAAAAGATGTCAATTGAAACGAGAAAAAGAGTGATAGAGCCTGTTCTGTTGTATGGATGTGAAACTTGGACAATGTGCAGTCAAGCTGAAAAACATCTGATGGCTGCAGAAATGTGGTTTCTGAGGAAAATACAAAGAATACCATGGACAGACAGAAAAACCAATGACCAAGTACTACAGGAGACAAATGAAAATCGTAAATTGATTAGAGAAATTAGACGTAGACAGTCACAATTTTTTGGACATGTTATGAGAATAAATGGATTGGAGAACTTAGTGACAACTGGCAAGATCGAAGGGAACAGACCAAGAGGAAGACCGAGAGAAAAATACCTGGATGGCTTGGCCATATGACATGGACGAGACTTGAACACTGAGCTTATCCACGACGCTGGTGATCGAGTGAAATTGCGAATCATGACCGCCCACTCTTTCCGGCATGGCACATGATTGATTGATTGATGTTAATTCAGTTGTTTGTCATTGCTTTCTGAACGGCCGACGCATCATACCATCGACATAACCGCAAAGCAATATGCTTGCAAATCTAGCATGCCCAAACTGATTCCGAACCCTGGACTCACTATGACGGGGAATTATGAAACTGCAAGTTTCACTAACCCTTAAGCCCCAAAGTTAAAGAAATGAGAAGTGTGTATTTCAGGGCCGATTGAACATGCTGGAGACCAAAACTGATTTGAGGACAGGGTGTTGATCTTTTGCCAAACTGTTTGTTTCATTTCATAAGGAAATACTAGACCAGAAAACACATTTTTTAAAAAGTTAGTTACATATCCTTTACATGACGTCGCAGTCAACCACATAATGTTTTGGCTGTTTCTGATCTCTTGGCAAGTTTACATTCAGTAGTTTGCCATTACTTTCTGAACGACCGGCACTCATGCCATTTAAAAAAAACACTCACCGCAAGGCTGTCTACTGCCATACCGCCCGCAGCTGTGTTTCGAACACGGTATACAGGATTACGAACTGCGTCTGTAAACCCTTCACCATGGAGCAGGTCGACAACTGTTAACTGTATATAAACTGCTAGTTCTATATGACCACTTGCAGAGTAAATGGTGTTTGCTCGGTTGGTAGAGGACCAGCTTCAATGCACACGGATATCTCCAGAAGTGCTCCGGTCTCCTCACACAGGGAGAATCTCAACACGGAGCATGAATCCTGCAGCAATAGCGAGTCTCTAAGCGTGTGAATAGCAGAATCCCGAAAGTTATTGGTCCTAGTTTAATTTCCAGAAGTGTTCTGCGTTTGAATCAGGTTGGCCTAGCCTGCTAAAGTGAGAATCGGATTTTTTTTCTGAATTTTATGGAAAATCCAGCTGAAAGGAAACAATAAGTACTGTCCCACAAACCAGTAACTGTTTGAATGGCCGGCCGCAAATACAGGCCTGCAAGTGTCTAAGAGTTAACATAGGACCGATAAATCATCTTTGACACACATATTTGCTGGCTCCGTGGCCAAGGTATTACGAACGCAGTTCGTAATCCCACATTAGTAGTCATTAGTCATTAGTCGCGGTTCCAACATCACAGCAAAGGGTCGTCCCCTTTATGCTCCGTTCCCGTGCCAGGGAATATCACATAAAATGTTCTTCACTGCCCCATGTGAACAGTGGAAAAGACAGGAGTCTCGACAAACAACGGCCCACTCAGGCACACTGTGCAAAATGCCACCGTCAGAATGTCACCACAAAAGTCCTCTACGGACAATACAGTTCACCCCTGATGGAACTGGTAGTCACTTTCCCAACCAGATGTTCACCCACAAAGTTTCGACGTTTCTAGATCTTGCCGTTCCGTTTCTAAATGTTTTTTTTTTCGTCACCATGCCATGTTTCCTCCGAAATGTAAAGCACGCAACAAAACAACCCAGAACAGATGCAAAGAAACACCTCACTGTACATAATGCCGTCGCCAGAATGCCAACACAAAAGTCCTCCTCGAAAACACATTTCATCATGGATGGAAACGGCAGTCACTAGCAAAACCAGCAGCCACACATTTCTGTATAAGGCAAGAAAACCGCTCGATTCGGCGACACACCAACCATCATATCCCGCATACAGCGTTCGAAACATAGCTGTGGGCGATTTGGCAGCAGACCGCCTTGCATTCGTTTATTACGAAATAGTACAGGTGCTGGTCGTTCAGAAAGCAACGGAAAACTACTGAACGTAAACTTTCCAAGAGATCACGAACAGCAAAAAAAAAAAAAAAAAATAGCAGGGGGTGACAACGACGTCATGTAAAATAATATGCAACTAACTTTAACACACATACTTACCACCACTCGGTATATAGTGCCAGAATGTTCACATCTAAAATAATTTGTTCCCTTAGCGAATGTAAACACAGAAGCCACAAACAGTAGTTTGCACAATTGATTGCCTGGCATGTTTATCAAAAGCGTTTTCTTTGTGTTCGACAAACAATAAACGAGTGGTCACATACGCCGAGTTAGCAATTATGTCTAAATCCTGCGTTATGGAGGCAGAAAGACTTCATAGTGACTGCGATTACAATGGGAATTACAAATGCTGATCATTCGAATCTCTCATACACACTTACCACCATTCGGTAAACAACATGGTTCTAATCTCTAATACACACTTAATACCATTCGGTATACAACAATGTTCTAATCTCCCACACACTTACCACCATTCGGTATACAACAATGTTCTAATCTCCCACACACTTACCACCATTCGGTATACAACAATGTTCTAATCTCCCACACACTTACCACCATTCGGTATACAACACTGTTCTAATCTCCCACACACTTACCACCATTCTGTATACAACACAGTTCTAATCTCCCACACACTTACCACCATTCGGTATACAACACTGTTCTAATCTCCCGCACACTTACCACCATTCGGTATACAACACTGTTCTAATCTCTCCTACACACTTACCACCATTCGATAAACAACACGGTTCTAATCTCTAATACACATTTACCACCATTCGGTATACAACAATGTTCTAATCTCCCACACACTTACCACCATTCGGTATACAACAATGTTCTAATCTTCCACACACTTACCACCATTCGGTATAGAACACTGTTCTAATTTCCCACACACTTACCACCATTCGGTATACAACACTGTTATAATCTCCCTCACACTTACCACCATTCGGTATATAACAATGTTCTAATCTCTCACACACTTACCACCATTCGGTATACAACAATGTTCTAATCTCCCACACACTTACCACCATTCGGTATACAACAATGTTCTAATCTCCCACACACTTACCACCATTCGGTATACAACAATGTTCTAATCTCCCACACACTTACCACCATTCGGTATACAACACTGTTCTAATCTCCCACACACTTACCACCATTCTGTATACAACAATGTTCTAATCTCCCACACACTTACCACCATTCGGTATGCACCACTGTTCTAATCTCCCACACACTTACCACCATTCGGTATACACCAAAGTTCTAATCTCTCAGACACTTACCACCATTCGGTATACAACAATGTTCTAATCTCCCACACACTTACCACCATTCGGTATACAACAATGTTCTAATCTCCCACACACTTACCACAATTCGGTATACAACACTGTTCTAATCTCCCACACACTTACCACCATTCGGTATACAACACTGTTCTAATCTCCCACACACTTACCACCATTCGGTATACAACAATGTTCTGATCTCCCACACACTTACCACCATTCGGTATACAACAATGTTCTGATCTCCCACACACTTACCACCATTCGGTATACAACAATGTTCTGATCTCCCACACACTTACCACCATTCGGTATACAATAATGTTCTGATCTCCCACACACTTACCACCATTCGGTATACAACAATGTTCTGATCTCCCACACACTTACCACCATTCGGTATACAACAATGTTCTGATCTCCCACACATTTACCACCATTCGGTATACAATAATGTTCTGATCTCCCACACACTTACCACCATTCGGTATACAACACTGTTCTAATCTCTCCAACACACTTACTACTATTCGGTGTATAACAATATTCTGATCTCCCACACACTCACCACCATTCGGTATATAACAATGTTCTGATCTCCCACACACTTATCACCATTCGGTATACAAAAATGATCTGATCTCCCACACACTTACCACCATTCGGTATACAACACTGTTCTGATCTCCCACACACTTACCACCATTCGGTATACAACACTGTTCTGATCTCCCACACACTTACCACCATTCGGTATACAACACTGTTCTAATCTCCCACACACTTACCACCATTCGGTATACAAAAATGATCTGATCTCCCACACACTTACCACCATTCGGTATACAACACTGTTCTGATCTCCCACACACTTACCACCATTCGGTATACAACACTGTTCTAATCTCCCACACACTTACCACCATTCGGTATATAGCATCGACGATGTCTAGGAGTTCATCACGTGTTATATAGCCATCGTTGTCCAGGTCGTACAATCTGAAGGCCCCTGCGAACAGACGAGGGTCAAGTTAGGTCATCACTGGCAATGCCACAAGAACATGGCCCTATTTATGTAAACCACTATTCCCTGGTAGTTGGATCCGAGTCTGTTGAAAGCAAACTACCTACAACCTGGTTTGGGGTGAGGGTGTGGGGGGGGGGGGGGGGGGGGGAGGAGATCATGACCAACCTAGGCCTAATTACAGCCAGTCCGTATCTGCTGTGCAGGTGTGTGTGTGTGTGTGTGTGTGTGTGTGTCTGTGTGTGTGTGCGCGCGCATGCGTGTGCGTTGGCTCTCTTTGAACTCAAGAGTAGTCTATACATGTGTTACTACTTCAATTGCACTAGGTTGGTTCTTGCGTATGGATTAGCGTTTTCCTATTACCAGTGTCCTTAGCCATCAGGCGAATCAAATTCGACTTCTGAGATACTTGTAATTTACGTCCCCAAGTCAAAGATGAGAAGTTACAGTAACATTGTAGTCCACCTGACCTGTGTAGAGGTTGAACACGCAACATCGGCATCAGCACACCGGAAGTTTAAGAGTGGACGCTCTTGTGTATTCGGCCACGCTGACCTTTTGCTGAAGCACATTCTCATGTTCTTCTTCGTAGATGTGAAGTTGCAGTACCAAACGTGCATACACCACTGCATTCTAGGATGGGTAGGGAAGCCTTGTGACACCGGCAGCATTCAGATACAACTTTGGTACGGGGATGGCGAAACATTGCTGACACCAATAAGTAGAAGTTTTCTTTAAGGCCTATATGTCCTGGACTCCACTGACTTAGACTGTATTGTTAAATCTCTCTCTCTCTCTCTCTCTCTCTCTCTCTCTCTCTCTCTCTCTCTCTCTCTCTGTCTCTCACTCTCTCTGTCTCTCTCTCTCTATCTCTGTCTCTCTCTCTGTCTCTGTCTCTCTCTCTCTCTTTCTCAGAAAAGAAGAGAGAGAAGGAAAAAGAGAGAGAGAGAAGGAGAGAGAGAGAGAGAGAGAAGGAAAAAGAGAGAGAGAAGGAGAGAGAGAGAGAGAGAGAGAGAGAGAGAGAGAGAGAGAGAGAGAGAGAGAGAGAGAGAGAGTGAAAGAGAAAAAAATGAGTGAAAGTAACTTACATTTAAGTTTTTCTTCTACTGTCCCCCGTGACGTCACAGACAGAGCTTGCAAAAATTCCCTAAATGAGATGAAACCATCCTGAAAGTACAACAGAGTACAACAGTTAGTGCGGTCAGGGACACAGAGGCGGACGTAGGAATTCCTGTTAAAATATATCAAATTAAGAATATTTTACGCAATAAGTTAGAAAAAAAAAGTTAGGAAAAGTTCTAACATATGGCTGCAAATACAATTAGTAAACAAGCAAAACAAAATTCTCCAGGAGTTTTGGAGAAGTGGTTTTATAAAAGAATGCTGAACATTCCTTGGACAGCCATTATTGGCAATATGGACATTTTTAGGGAAGCTAAGTCGCAAAGACAGACAGATAAAAATATGGATTGATGGAGGGATAGCTGGCAGACGGTCGGAAGGGCGGGCATACCGACCGACAGACACGCCGACCGACCGACCCACCCACCGACTGACAGACCCACCGACCGACCGACCCACCCACCCACCCACATACAGACCGACCGACCGACCGACCGACCGACCGACCGACCGACCGACAGACAGACCGACAGACAGACAGACAGACAGACAGATTTTGCTTACAAGCTAAAAGACCGAACTTTATCGGAGTGAAGTGAAAACAAGAGCTCACTAAAATAAATCTCTTTTGAAGGTTAAAATCTCCTAGGACATAGACTAGCTCTGAAATCACTTTCTTTCTTATTGTTCGCATATCCTTTACAGGACATCGCTGTCAACATCAGCACCTTTCAGCTGATTGTTGATTTCTTGTCAAGACCACGCCCAGTAGTTTGCCATTGCTTTCTGAGCGATCGGCTCACATACCCCGTAAGTTACCGATGCGCTGAGAACCGCTATCGATTCTCGCGCGTGTCATGTTACTCATGAGAGTATACGGGATTGTGGAGAAAGACAATAAACTCCAAGGTCATGGAGACCGGCTCTGAAATGACAGCCTCCTTTTTTTCTTCTTCTGTCAGTTATCTCCGAAAGGAGCATATACCTCGTACCAACTCATGCCAAGCCCTTGTTTCATGTTGTCACTCTTTATCCCTTCTCCCCATCTCTCTCTAGCTGCTGCCATTTATCTCCCAATGTTGTCACTCTTTACCCCCTCTCCCTCCCTCTCTCTAGCTGCTGCCATTTATCTCCCAATGTTGTCACTCTTTACCCCCTCTCCCTCCCTCTCTCTACCTGCTGCCATTTATCTTCCAATGAAGCATATGCCATAAACTAACTCATGTCAAGCCCTCATTTCATTCTGTCTGTCTGTCTGTCTGTCTGTCTGTCTGTCTGTCTGTCTGTTCCTCTCTCTCTCTCTCTCTCTCTCTCTCTCTCTCTCTCTCTCTCTCTCTCTCTCTCTCTCTCTCTCTCTCTCTGTCTGTCTAGCTGCTACCATGACCTTCAATCCAGAATTGTTCCGACAGATCCTTCCATGTCCTCACCATCTCATTCATCCATAACATCCCTTTTCGATCAATTCTCCTAAATAATGTTGGTTGTGTGGCCATGGTGATCACGACTGTACGCAGCTCTCTTTTCATGTGCTGCCAATAATTTCTGACACTCTCTCTCTCTCTCTATTGGTCTGTCCTGCCTCTCATACCCCGCAACGTACTCGTTATGAAATCACACTCTAGCTTTTCCTTTCTCACGACATGCACAAAGATTTCAGACTGTCTTAACCGGAGTAAACAGTTCCCTTTGTGAGTTAACTTCGTTAGCGATATCTTCATTGCTCCTTCTATCTGCCCAGTGTGTTCGCTGCATTCTTCTATAAAACCAATAACCATTTCCAGGTCAGCATGACCGAATGGGTAAGAACGCGTGTTCTTAAATATCCGTTGTGCTGATGGTGAGGTAAGCGGTTCAACCCCTACACCGGACAGCTGGACTAAAATGTTGACCTGTCATCTTTGACTTGGGAACGTAAATTACAAGTACTTCTAAAGTCGGAGTGGGTTCGCCTGATGGCGAGCGACACTGTTAATAGGGAAAGCAAACCCACACGCAAAATTCAGTCCATCACTACTATAAATAGTGTGTATGGACTACGCTTGAGTTCAAAGTGAGCGAGCGTCAATTAACACATTGTTTTAAAATATCAAGTACCATTTGGAGGCCAGCATTACCGAATTGATAAGAGCGCTGGGTCTTAGACTTCCGGTTTCCTGATGCCGAGGTAGCGGGTTCAACCCCTACACCGGTCAGCTGGAATAAAATCTTGACTTCTTGTCCTTGACTTGGGGACGTACATTTCACATACCTCAGAAGTCGGAGTGGGGTCGCCTGATGACGAGGGACCTGGTAATATGGAAAGTTAATCTACACGCAAAGATGAGCTTAGTGCGCTAGAGGTAGTAGAACGTGCGTGGGATACGTTTGAGTTCAAAACCAGCAAACGCAAAAAAAGCCATTTCTGGATATTTGTCAAGGTGAAAGGTGAAAGGTCGACGATTGAGACGCCATCAGGCTTTTTTCCACATCTGGGCACATATCTTCTGTGAGAAGAGCTTCCTTACATCATTGTTGGCTGTGTTATTAATTTGTGTCCTTTCCTTGTATGGATAATTTGCCCTGACCATGCGAGAGTGCGGGTGAATGAACAAGCTGATAGGCTGGCAGGGAATGCACCTCTTGGTGTTCGATTACCTATGGACAAGGGATAGGTGGTCGTGCACCTGTGGGACCAAGTGGAGAAGGCGGGGTGGTGGGGGGGGGGGGGGCAGACTGAGAATCCGTATGTGGAAAGAATGAGATTGCGGGGGATCGTCAAGGGTTCTGGAAGAATCTCAAAACTGAGAGGGAAGACCAGGATAAGTTTCAGTCAGATAGGGTGGGAACGCTTATTAGTATGACTCTGCGCTGACTGTTAAAACAGGGGACGGAGCGAGTACGGGAATGTCCTGAGTCCAGTGATGTCGGTTCTTAGCTCAACTTAAGTCAACTCAACACAAATCAACTCAACTCAGGTCAACTCAACTCAAGTCATCTCAGCTGAAGTCCTCTCCTTCATTGGTTTGTTCATGTTGGGTTGTGTTTTGCAGCCAGTTGTCTACTGGGTGAGGTAGCCAGGCTCACGCCACTCCTCCGTATTCGTCTCTTACGACATTCATGGCAGGTTAGCGTGTTACTGTCCTGTACTTTCCTGATGTGCCGGGATAGGGTGTTAGATGATATCCCTGTGGGGCATAATAAGTATGGGGACAGTTTGGGTATAGTTGGCCGACGACAAATCTGGATCGGACAGATAGGTTACGGGAATATTTACGGTATAGTGGGTTAGTGCAAAAATGGATAGAACATGCGAGTTAAAGGACTAATTACGATATAGTGGATTAGTGTAAATAATTGATAGTACATGCGAGTAAAAGAAATAATTACTATATAGTGGGTTAGCGTAAAATGTCGATAGGACATCCGAGTGTAAAGGATACTTACGATATAGTGGATTAGTGAGAGAAAACAAACTGGATAGGATAGGGGAGTTAAAGGAATAATTACAATATAGTGGGTTAGAGTTGAGACTGGATAGGGCAGTAGGGTTAAAGAGACGATTATGGTAGAGTGTACATGTGTAAGGCATGAATGGGACATAAGTGTTTAGTAGACAGAGTATAGTTGGTTAGTGTAAGAACTGGATGTAACAGAAGAGTGAATGAGAAAGCTAGGATTTAGTGGGTTGGTATAAATAATGGATACGTCTGAAGGTTCAAGGAATACTTACGATGTAGTGTAACATGGCCGCCTACGCTTACCGGCATGGCACACAATGATGAATAGTGTTTTAGTTAAGAAATGGATGGGACATAACAGTTAGTTTAGTTTAGTCTTTGGATCAACATCACTGCACATGGTTTAACCCATAAGTGCTCCGTTTTCCTCCTAACTCAAACCTGAGTCTGGAGAAACTCAGCTCAATGCCCGAACTCCGTTGCATCGGCGAGGATTCTGAAATACTTTGGATAGATTTTTAACTCGCAATTTTGCCCGGGCAGCGCCGTTAGGCTACTCTTTTTTTCGATTTCCAACTGCCAAGGGATTTTTTACGTGCGCAACAATACACACGGGCGTCCGATCTCACTACCCAGAGACCAGGGGAAATTTTATTACTGGAAGTCCAGGAGGATTTTTAAAATAAATCCAGGTCCTCACCGGGGCCTGAACCCGGGACCTCCAGCACTCGAAGCGGACACCATACCTCGAGACCACTCAGCCTTATAGACATAACAGTTAAAGGAATAGATGTGATTGTTCGGATAAGTAAACATACCCACGGGTAGATAGAGCCCGTTAGCTTGAATGGAATCTTGTCTAGAAGAAGTAGCCTGTACACAAACGCATGCCGAAGTCGGACACACTGATCATAACGAAGTGTTACGCACTCTCCTTGAATGAGGAACGGAGATGAAGCGGGGGAATAAGAATAAGATCGACAAAAGCAATGTTGTACAACGTTCCACTATCGTAATGTCTGCTTTCGAAGCGTTCAGTTTCGCCCACTCCAGCAATCGATCATTCCCTATGGCAGGAATTATTGTTGCTTGAACCCCTTTCTAACAATGAACACAGAAACAAAACAATAAATGTTTGTTAAATAGCGGGCTGTCAAATGGAAAGACCAGCAGTATTTGCTCCAGAACTTTATAGATTTCTGCTTTATAGGTTCCTGTTTTATAGATTCTTCCTTTATAGATTCCTGCAGGTACGATTCTCAGCGCCATTCATATCTTCCTTGCTATGTCAATGGATTTGCATTCCGCTTCGCTGTATGCTCATATCTGTGACAAGTTCTTCTTTTCCAGTTCTAAAATGCAACCATGTTTATCTTGACACATTATCGCTTTGTTTGTTCTGAAGGCGTATTGTGTTTGCACGGACAACAACAACAACAGACGTTCGATTTCCACGATCGCTGCAGTATTTCACGGTGCCGATTTATCAATATATGGATCTTAGAAACGTACATTGAATTCACTGTCCCATAATGAAATCTTTGAAGCGGCTCTATTTGCTATAGTTTTTAAAGAAACACAGAGACAAGGCCCACATCATCTTGTGGCATGTCTCTTGGAGAACGACGCTCTAATCACATCCGGCCGGAAACATTCTCAATTTTTCACCAATTTCCGGTTCCGTGCATTTTCATCTCCGGTGTGTCTTTAACTGATTTAGTATCAAATAAAACGTAAGCTTGTACCAAACATGGTGCACAATCACATGAACAAATATTATAATGTAAATTTCCGTTCACTTTGCATTAACATTGCGGGAGATACCTAGAAACAAATTAAACAACACTATGACCTTAGTTTGGCGATATATAGTCTTCCTCCCCAAGGAGGAGGGGGGGGGGGGGGGTCACATATGCCGATATATTATCCCTCGCACTGAATCAGTTAATGTACTGAGTCCACCGTCGTGTTGCTAGGCCCTGCTTCTTTTCTCAGAAACCCTGCTTTCTGTTATTGCTCTTTCAGGGGGCTGGGTTGTCTCCGAGTGTTGGAGGTCCCAGGTTCAAGCCCCGGTAAGGGCCGGGATTTTTTTACGTGGACTTCTAGTAACAAAAATTCCCCTGGTCTCTGGGTAGTGAGATCGGACGCCCGTGTGAATTGTTGCGAACTTAAAAAATCCTCTGGCAGTTGGAAATTGAAAAAGAGTAGCCTTACGGCGCGACCCGGGCAAAATTTCGAGTTAAAAATCTACCCAAAGTATTTCAGGATCCTCGTCGGTGCTACGGAGTTCGTGCACTGAGCTGAGTTTCTCTGGACTCAGGCTTGAGTTAGGAGTAGAACGGAGCACTTATGGGTTACACCCGTGTGCAGTGATGTTGATCCGTCGACTAAACCAAACTAAATTAAACTATCTTTCTAAGCCATTGTAATGTTGGCCACTCGTTTAAAAGGGGAAACGTTGGAATATAGTGATTATTGATTAAGCTAATTGGAGAAGAATTAGATGAAGAGAGCGAAAGAGGTTCTCGGACAGTCTTGCATGACGGCATGGGAGCATTTCAGTATATGAATTAATACATACTATTAGTGATTAAGGCTGTGGTGAAGCGTAATCACCCTTGCCAGTTAGCAAGGAAAATGACAACGGTGATGATGAAGATGACGACGATGACAATGATGTAAAACATATGATAATGGTGTAAAATATATGATGATGATAATAATGTAAAATAGATTACGATGATAATGATGAAAAATAGATTACTATGATAATGATGTAAAATATGTGACGATGATAATGATTTAAAATAGATTACTATGATAATGATGTAAAATAGATTAATATGATAATTATGTAAAAGAGATTACTATGATAATGATGTAACATAGATTAATATGATAATGATGTAAAATAGATCACTATGATAATGATGTAAACTAGATTACTATGATAATGATGTGCAATACATGACGATGATATTGATGTAAAATAGATTAATATGATAATGATGTAAAAGAGATTACTATGATATTGATGTAACATAGATTAATATGATAATGATGTAAAATAGATCACTATGATAATGATGTAAACTAGATTAATATGATAATGATGTAAAATAGATTACTATGATAATGATGTAAAATAGATTAATATGATAATGATGTAAAATAGATCACTATGATAATGATGTAAACTAGATTAATATGATAATGATGTAAAATAGATTACTATGATAATGATGTAAAATAGATTAATATGATAATGATGTAAAATAGATTACTATGATAATGATGTGCAATATATGACGATGATAAAGATGCAAAATAGAGTATTATGATAATGATGTCAAATAGATTACAGTGATAATGGTGTAAAATAGATTGCTATGATCATCTTCTTATTCTTCTTTAGCGTTCCGAGCCATTGAGGTTCTTTGCTGCAGATACAATCCGTCTCCATTCGTCTCTCTGGTTGACCTTCTCTTGTTAGTCGTTGATTCCAAATGCTTGTAGGTCTGTATATATATTATCTCTCCACCGTCTTCTTGGTTTACCTCGGGGTCTACAGTCATTTATTTTCTGAGTGTAAGCGAGATTTGTTTCCCTATTATCTTCCATTTTTTCTATATGCCCCAGCCATTGTAGTCTATTAGCCTTCATGATACAGTGATTAGCGGGGACTTAAACATATCATAAATGTCTTTGTTACTTCTTCTTTTCCACTCTCCACTTTGTGTATCCCTAATGG
>JACEFZ010000780.1:95000-122500 GCA_014155875.1 Cepaea nemoralis
ATTATGGTCGTCACTCGGAAGAAGGAAATACCACAATGTGATATACGAGTAATTGGACATATTCTTAAACAAGTGAATCGGTACAGTTATCTTGGGACAGTCATAACATCTGATGGGGGATGCCTTGAAGAGATTAGAACAAGAAATGCCATGGCGAAGGTAGCCTTTTGCACGATGAAACACATACTAACCAATATAAAGATATCAATTGAAACGAGAGAAAGAGTGTTGAAGTGCTACATAGAACCTGCACTTATGTATATATGTGACGCGTGGACAATGAGCAGTCAAGCTGAAAAACATCTGATGGCTGTGGAAATGTGGTTTCTGGGGAAAATGCAAAGAATACCATGGACAGACAGAAAAACCAATGAACACATTCTTCAAGAAACAAATGAAGATCGTAAACTGATTAGAAACATTAGACGTAGACAGTAAAATTTGTTGGGCATGTTATGAGAAGAAATGACTTGGAAAACTTGGTGACAACTGGCAAGATTGAAAGCAGGAGACCAAGGGAAAGACCAAGAAGTAAATACCTGGACGTGACATGGTCGAGACAAGAACACGGTGCTGATCTACGACTCTGGTAATCGAGTGAGATGGCAAAATATGACCGCCTACGCTTATCGGCATGGCACATGATGGATGGATGGCCTTGGGAGCGTTTATCACAGCGCAGCTAACCGTAAAAGCCAATGATCTGGCATGCGAGTCAAGTGACCAGCCCAGCGATTCCGATTCTTCATTAGTAGTGTGTGGATACTGGGCATGGACGCCCTTTCTAAGACTTCAGTGTCTGGGACCTTGTCTTGCCATTTAATCTTCAATAGCTTCCGAGGGCAGACTGTGTGGAAGTGGTTTAATTTCCTAACGTTTCGCTGGTAAATAGTCCGTATATTGAAATGCAGAAGATCTAATGATTTGGCCATCTTATTAGAATGCACCACTATCAACTACCAACAATGGCCATACATCTGAGAACATCTGACACGTGAGCAGGAGGATGCACGAGAAGGAAATGTATTGACGACACCAAAGGCATTGTACAATCACACGGAATGACACTATCCAGTGCCACCCATCGGGTGCTAAATCGCCAATTAGTCCTCCCAACAACACTTGACGGCAACAGTGGAAGATGATGATGATTATTCATCAGCATTGGATAGGTTTTAAACATGTTAGTTACATGTCCTTTACAGGACGTAGCAGTCAACCCCTGCATGTTGTTGTTCTGATATCTTGGCAAGTTAACGTTCAGTAGTTTTGTAAAAACAATCCCAATGCAAAGAGGTCTCCTGCCAAATCGCCCGCAGCTGTGTTACGAACGCGGGTATGCGGGATTACGACCTGCGTCCGTAAACTCTACGCCACGGAGCCGGCTAATTGGATAGGTTATGTGGTCAATATAACGCCAACCGCCTTTATTCCAATTTACGTTTACTGGTATCCAGTTCAACCTGTCGACATGACCATTTTCACAACTGGATTCGAAACTACGACCACAGATCCGGCAGCCCGACGTTCTAGCTGCGACTCCCGTTGATCTTATATGCTTTACTGATTTCCTTCCAAGGTTCAATCCTGGTCTTCTCTCTGTCTGTTCAAATATTGTTTATGAATAAACACTGTAAAGGTATGGTTATAATACACATGCTAATGATGTCAACATGGCTGATTGGATCAGGGAGTTAACTCTTAAACTTCCGGTGTGCTGATGTGGGATGAACCCTTACACCGGTCATTTGAACTTGAAATGTTGATTTCTCTTCGTCGTTGATTTGGGGACGCAAATTACAAGTATCACAAAAGCCGGAGTGGTTACGCCTTATGGCTGGAGTCACTGGTAATAGAGAAAGCTAATCCACAAGCAAAAACAAAAAAACAAAAAAATCAGTCCAATGCACTAGAAGTCATTATGGACAAATGTATGAACTACGCTGGAGTTCAAAGAAAGCGAAAGCCAGCCAGCCAGCCAGCCAGTTACACACACACACACACACACACACGCACGCGCGCGCGCGCGCTCGCGCGCGCATCTAATTATCATACAAACCAGATACACCTGCATGCAAGGCCACATTATCCCCTGCAACCTATTCTAAGAATCAGACAAGGAAATAGAGAAAGAAAACTACCTGGTTTGATAGCCAACATTCATTTGGATATTTCCGACCAATTGCCCCGTTGTCTGGTGAGATACAGGCAACATGAACCGAGGCAGTCAAGGCGATAGATATCTTGATACGCACGCAGCAACACCATTGCGGCGGCAGGGGGGAAAATAGCGCAAGAAGCAGTCGTAACAAAAATAATATTGCTAGACGACGAAAGTAATGTTTTTATGCAGCCACAAATTCTGGTATCGTTATTGTCTTTTATGAGACCAATAAAAACGACAGTGTGACGTGGACGATAGGGCGATGACGTTGCTGGTGTTGATGATAAAAATGGTGATGATGATGGCGATGATGGTTATTACTCTGATGGGTGGAAAACATGATCGCTATAATAAAATTGCTTCCGGATGCCGCTGGTTTGCTGTCTCCAGATTGATTACTTGCATCGCTCAATAGTAGATCGTGCTCCCGTGGATGGGTATTTGTGGATACGGAGATGAAGTGATGGCAGGGGGGAGGGGGGGGGAGTTGAACAGCTGAAGGATAGGCGGACATTTGTAGAATTGGTGAGTGGATGTCTAACGTACAGGGTGTGGAATAATATATGAGAGATGGGGACTGAAGAATGGAAGGACAAGTGTAGCGTTAGTGAGTGGAAGACTGAGGACATGTGTAGAATTGATGCGTGGAATACCGAAGAATGACAGGACATTTGTTGAATTGGTGAGTGGAAGATGGAAGAATAGAAGGACATTTGTAGAAATGGTGAGTGAAGACTAAAAAAAATGACAGGACATCTGATAATATGGTGAGTTAAAGAATAATGGATGAAGGAAATTATTAGAACTGGTGAGTGAAACAGTGAAGATTGGAAGGAAATGTGTAGAACTGGTGAGTGAAAGAGGCAAGGATGAAAGCATATTAGTGAAACTGGTGAGTGAAAGGCTGTTTTATCTCAGGACATTAGTAGGCTTGATGAGTAAAAGACTAAAGTATGACACCTTTGGTGAGTGGGAATCTAACAAACAGGGTGTAGATACATGTATAATAGAAGAGCTGAAGACTGAAGACTGGGAGGACATTTGTAGAATAAATGCGAGGAAATATGACCCATGAAAAGTGGATAATTGTATAACTCTCTGAGTGTGGAATCTTAAAGCAGGGATAGGTCAGACAGTTATGGTTTAGTAAAGTGGAAAGGGAAAGTGAAACACTACGGACAGACGGTGGAAACTTTCATTCTGAGATAATTAAATATTCGATTCTGGCAGAAATAACTGTTTAATAGTGTAATAAAACATTTAGGAATGGTAACATTATTTCAAAACACACCAATAGTTAATCTCAGGTAGAAGAAAAGTCACTTTCTCCGTAATACCGTATACTCTCGTGAGTAACGTGACGTGCGCGAGAATCGGTGGCGGTTCTCTCTGCGTCGGTAACTTATGGGGTATGTGAACCGGTCGCTCAGAAAGTAATGGCAAACCACTGAGAGTAATCTTGCCAAGGAATCAACAATCAGCTGAAAGATGCTGATGTTGACAGCAATGTCCTGTAAAGGATATGCGAACAACAACCAAAAAAAAAGAAAGAAAAGTCATCATCATGGTCTTCAACCTTGCCATCAAGCGTCGTGCGGAGGAATAACTAACGCTCCAAAGCCCGAAAGGTGTCACTTGATAGTGTCATTCCCAGTGATTGTACAATGTCTTTGATGTCGTCAATCCATTTTCTTCTCGGGCGTTCTTCTGCTCTCGTAACATATGTTCTTTGATGTAGAGACAGTGCTAGTAGTTGATGGTGGTGCATTCTAACGAGATGGCCAAACCAGTTGATCTTCTGTCTTTCAATATATGGGGCACGAAGTGCTGATCCCATTGTCTGATAACATAATTTCTTATTCTATCTCGGATAATTAAGTTGGCTGCTCTCATCAAGCATTACATTTCACATGTGTTCATTTTCTTCAAGTGTGATTATACACACACACACACACACACACACACACACACACACACACACACACACACACACACACACACACACACACTAGCTGACCCGGCCCGGCTTCGCCCAGACCCTGGCGGGGAGCGTCTCATTTAATTCATATTCGGCCCCTGCCCCCGTACCCGTTCCCAAAAAAAGACGACCCGCCCGGCTTCGCCCAGTCCCTGGTGGGGAACATCTCATTTAATTCATATTCGGCCCCTGCTCCCGTTCCCGTTCCCAAAAAAAAAAGACGACCCGGCCCGGCTTCGCCCAGCCACTGGTGGGGAGCGTCTCATTTAATTCATATTAGTAGTCATATAAGCTCCCATTCCCGGTCCCGGAAATATGGCGAACAGATTGGAAGAGAACAATCTTCATCCCAATAACTAAATAGGGCAATTTTGTTTTTTGGAAGGTGGGGGGGGGGGGGGGGGGGGGGGGGGGGTTGGCGGTTCCCCCGCCTCCCCCCCCCCTTTTTTTTTTACGTGGACCCTTAGTTTCACTGTGAGCTTTGCCCACAGTGGTTCACCGTGCCCACATCTAAGGTGAAGCTATGTGAGGTGGTTTGATCACTCCGGCTCCCAACCAGACAAGGCTACTGGGCGGGGGGGGGGGGGGGGATGCAGCAAATGCGTCTGATCCTAGCCAAATGATCGAGAAGTATCATCCCGGCCTCCGACCAGACCAAGTGTACTACTGAAAGCCAGCAAATACACTGGGATCTTAGCCAAAAGGCCGAGAAGAATCTGAATTTTTTTTTTTTTTTTTTTTTTTTGGGTTTGGCGGTCATCCCAGACTAGCTGGTTCCCCGCCTCCCCTGTTTTTGGCGTGGACCCTTAGTCCCACTGTGAGCTATTGCCCACAGTGGTCCACCGGGCCCACATTTAAAGTGATGCTTATGTGAGGTATTTTTTTTTTTTTTGGATCACCCGGCCCCCGACCAGACCAGGCGCACTACTGAAAGGGGCAGCAAATGCGTCTGATCTTAGCCAAGGGACCGAGAATGATCATCCCGGCCTCCGACCAGACCAAGCGCACTACTGTCGGGGGCCAGCAAATACACTTGATCTTAGCCAAAAGGCCGAGAAGCGATCTGAAACTACTGAACGTAAACTTACCAAGATATCACGAAAACCCAATAAATGCTGGGATGACTGTATAGATGTCGAAGAAAAATAAAAAGATGAGTTAGAAAATTTTCACGTATTTAAAATAGATGCATTTTTTTAATGAAAACTTTAAAATGCCTTAAAGATTTTATCATTATATATTATAACGCATATGCCTGTAAATAACTGTAGACAAACATTTTATAAAGCTTTGATAACAATGCAACAATTATATATAAAATATATAGCAATGCTACTAAAAGTTATGTCCCTTGATATAACTTTTCTTAAGTTAAGTCCCCTCGCTATATATAAATTATAATGTAAATTACAAACTTAAATTTTATTACGTAAACAGCTGTTTGTAAACTAACAAACTATGACAGTTGGCAGCATCGGAATGAGAAGAAGACGTGTAGAAAATTTCATTACAATCGGATGGACCGTTCGCGAACGAATAAATAACATACAGACAGACAGAAATTGCATTTTTATATATATATATATATATATATATATATATATATATATATATATATATATATATATATATATATATATATATATATATATACCTAAGATGTTTCAGAATGGGTGATAGTTGCTATATAGATATATATGCCGCACTTGATTTATGACATCTGACTTCTATTTATCTGTCTATTCTGCCCTCTTCTGTGATCACACTTAGAAGATATTTAACTTCTCTACAAAACGATATGTTCAGTAGAGAAGACTACAGTAAAGACACAACCTCAGCAATTATTTATAAGACATCTCTCACCACTTACATTAGAGAAATGGGTAGTAGATTGGTAGACAGCTTTAGAGAATATTTGATGGACATTAGGAACCGGGCTATCAAACGGTTTCCCTGACTTGGGACTTCATTAGTCACCCGGGAGAACATTGTTCGTTAGCAGCCACCAGGAATTGCGAACATTCGATATTAGCGCACACTGACCTTAGGAATCAAATCATCTTCAAATGGATTGCCTCCAGCCGAACAGCTTGAGCACTTAGCATTTTTATGTGAATGTATTCACAATAATATAGTGTTCAGCCAAGGCTTTGTGTTATGTTACATAACTCCATTTTACAAAGTATCGTCTATCAAGACGGCAAGGTGCCAGGCATTTAACCTCGGATTTATCCACATATATCCGCCGTATCCAAATATATCCATCTGCCCAGACTGCTCCATAGCCATTGGACTGGAGTTTGTTGACATTGATGTACCTCAAATCAGTGGGAAAACATGACCAACCCGTGGAGACACATGACCAACCTGTGGAGATACATCACCAACATGTGGGGACACATCACCAACCTGTGGGGACACATGACCAACATGGTGCTAATCCCAGCCATCGATATCAGCTGAACTGAATCAAGACCTGGTGACAATCACATATTCCTCTCCTCAGATGCGAACTGCCAGTACAACCCGCTATTTCTGGGAATGGGGAGGAGAAGGTAGGTCTGCAGCACACTGCTTGTGGAGATGGTACCTCGGTATGTTTTCCTTACCCCTTGCGCCCCTTTCCAGTCTTTCCCAATTCACTAGACTGGAGGAAATCCTGGTGCCGCGCTAGCGCAGTTGACTAAAGCTTGATGGCCTGTAGTCTTGTGTTCGAATCCTTATCGAGACGGGGATGTTTTAAAACTTGATCTGGGCTTCCTGGTCCGCCCAGCCTACAACGGATACCAGAAAATGTTGTGGAAAACAAAAGCGGCCGGCGTGATATTAACCATTATTAACAACATCACCAATCGCGTGGTGATTAATCTACAACAACTGAGGCCAAGCACGTCTCAGGGTGGGTAAGGGGTCTTGTAATCTCCTTGAACTTTCCTAACATACATCTCTTTGAACTTTCCTAACATACATCTCCTTGAACTTTCCTAACATACATCTCCTTGAACTTTAATGACATACATCTCCTTGAACTTTCCTAACATACATCTATTTGACCTTTCCTAACGTACATCTCCTTGAACTTTTCTAACATACATCTCCTTGAACTTTTCTAACATACATCTCCTTGAACTTTTCTAACACGCTGTTTAAGTTCAACGTTTGATCTCTTGTATTACTACTCCAATGTTTGCGCAACGGACGTGCTGGTCCTACGCCCATCAAATAAGAAATATTAGATGTCTCACTGTCACGGCCAATTTCCCCTATTCTATCTATTCCTTCCTTCTCCAACACCCCCCCTCTCTCTCTCTCTCTCTCTGTCTCTCTCTCTCTGTCTCTGTCTCTCTCTCTCTCTCTCTCTCTCTCTCTCTCTCTCTCTCTCTCTCTCTCTCTCTCTCACCCGCTCTAAATATATGCAAGGCTATTTACTTCCCAAATTGTCCCAACATCCAGTCGTCACTCTATCGTTTATTGCTAGTTTCCATTAGTCGTGACAAGGGTCCAATATTTGCGCCTGCCTGATCTGATTCCAGTGTCCGAGTCAACCCTGAGACACCCGATTCATGTCTTTCTCGCGATTTATAGCCTTCATATTTGGACAGGGAAAGAAAAGATAGGCAGGAAAAAAAATAATAGAAAGAACGGAAAGCAGAAATAGCAAGATGGTCTCAAAAGAAGAAGGCAAAATCCTGACTTTGTATCTGGAATAAAGAGGAAAAGAAAATGAATTACGAAGTGGGGAATGGCGCCGCGAAAAGCAAATATAAAAATAAAACGATTTCTGTTTTGGATTTAAAAACCCTTAGATAAATACAGACGAAATGCGAACACACAAATCACGAATGTTCAACAATTTGCGGACAAGAGGAGTAACGTGCTACAGTAAGATATAGCAATACAACATAACAACAGTTAGGTACTTACAACTTCTGCGAAAAAAAGTGAGAGATAATAAACACAGACATTGTCTACATACCTCACAATGCACCCAAATCGAACAAATGTAAATCACGGGGTAGGGAGGGTGGGGAAAGGGGAGGAGAATCAGTGATAATAACAAAACAAAAAAACAAAATAGAAAACGTTATTCCACAACACATCGAATCGACTTTTCGATCATAATAATATTCAAAAGGAACAACAAACATATAAAGAAAAATCGTGAAACTATAAAATTTAATTAAACATCACAAACATCAGAAATGGGCAGTCGTCGGTTTTTGGCCACGTTATAAGAAGACAAAAACTGGAACATATTGTGACAACCGGAAAGATTTGCGTCAAGAGAGATAGATGAAGACAGAGTGAGAAGATTCTTGACAGTCTTGTTTCATGACACGGAAGGGAATCACCACACGAATTGATCCATGACTCCGGCGATCGTAATTTGTGGAGCGGCATAATCGCCCACGACAGCCGGCAAGGCATTTGATGATGACGAATAAAAAATTAAAACATACACAGAACAAGTATAGGTATGAAACGTGGCTAGACCATTAGACATTCTTCGTTTCTAGGAAGGCGGCTCAGGTTTTCAGGAACCCGATGTTAGATTATTGATAACTGAAGGCAGCAATAACCATCTTTTAATTATTATTCTTATTTACCTTCTGCAGCGACTACTGTTTGCCACACATTTATTCCGTTTCTACTTGCAGACCATGTCTGGAATGGAGAGCCGATGTAGCGCTGGCTAGCACGACTGTCTACCGGTCCGGTGATCCTTGGTTCTAATCCATTTAGAATTTACACAAAACAAAAAGATCCCATGTCAATCTAGTCTAAAATGTGTTAGCTGTTTGTGATTTCTTGGCAAGTTTACGTTTAACAGTTTGCCACTGTTCTCTAAACTTTTAAAATGAAATTTAAAAAACAAAACACACAAGGCAAATATATAGAAGACAACGGAAGGGGAGGGGAAAACTTGGCTGGTAATGTAAACTGAACAAGGAATGAAGTAGTAGGAAAAAATCTGTAATCTGTAATGATAAGATTAGCTGAGGCAGAAGCAATGCCAATGCCGAACCAACTGTGTGTAAACAAAATGACTTGATTGCTAGTTTTAATTTGCCATAGTAGACAGCTGTAATTACTGTGGGAATCTGTGTTTGTACACTTCAGCTTGAAGGATTGATCTCAGCTGAAGTCTATATTGTGTGACTTCTACAGTCTACTCCTGCAGAGATTCGCGAAATCTGGCCCACTGGCTATAATGCTGTGTTCTTCGTCGGGAGACCTGGGTTCGAATCTTCGGTAAGGTGTGGATTTTTAATCTGTCCCGGGGGGGGGGGGGGGGGGGGGGGGGGGGACTCTAACCCTGCACCAGCCAGGTAGATTTAATTTCTCAGTGTCAAAACGACCCTGCCCCACCACTCACCCCCTTTTTTTCTCCCCTCCTATCATACACCGCAAGGTACTATAGGTGCTACATGACAGTTTATTGTGTGTATCTTTATTACTCAAATTGACTACGGTAAAACATTACTTTTAAAATCTGTAATTATATGAACATATAAATATCAAAATATATACATAAATCAAGACCGCTGAAAAGAGGACAATAAACAGGTTGGTGTCATGATATAAAGGTAAGTGTCAGGTGTAAGCAAACAGGACCGTTGAGCTATACACACAGCCATTTTGTTGGACATTGTGTCTTCAAGCCCAGTGTAGAAATTGTGTTTTCAAGCCCCGTGTAGGAATTGTGTTTTTAAGCCCATTGCAGGGATTGTGTTTTCAAGCCCCGTGCAGTTTTTTTTTCTGTCTGTGGCGAAAAGAAAACTCCCTTCACAGTTCGCAGCGACTGCACTAGCCAGGGGGCCTTAATTCCTCAGGCTCAAGACCCACCCCCCCCCCCCCTTTCCCCCGCTATACACCGCAAAGTACTATATTGGCAGTAAATGACAGTTTTGACAATCCTGCCCCGAAGCGGATCGAACCCAAGACTACCGGGTGGACAGGCGAGTGGCTAGCCAGTAATACACCACAGCGTCTCCCCGTCTTCACTTCAAATGTTGCATAGCCTAGCAGGACGTCGCTATGAACCCAAACGCACGGTTGATATTTAGGCAAGTTTACGTTCAGTAGTTTGAGAATGGCAAACTACTGAGCGTAATCTTGCCAAGAGATCGACATACAACTGAAAGATGCTGGTGTTGACAGCGATGTCCTGTAAAGGATATGCAAAACAAAAAACAAAAAAAAGTTTGAGAGTAGATTGAGACGGTGGCATGGGGGAGTATCAGAAAACTAAAAGAACGAGATCTGTGCAGAGTCATCAACGCCTACGCCAGCCGGCATGGCACTTGATGATGATAAGTTTGAGCGTACTTTATGAACGAGAAGTCAACGTTAAGTCCGAAAGAGCGGTGTAGACAATACACCCGTGCCTTGCCGTCAGCGCACCTGCAGTTTAAACGCAAACACATTAAGCCAGGCTGATATCTCCGTCTAAATGACATGATCTTAATTGGTATTGTCTGCTCGAGGGAGCAGTTTCTGGAATTAAGACATCAAGACACTTAATTAGTTTTGTTTTTAAATCCTCTCTCTCTCTCTCTCTCTCTCTCTCTCTCTCTCTCTCTCTCGTCTCTCCTCTCATCTCTCTCTCTCTCTCTCTCTCTCTCTCTCTCTCTCTCTCTCTCTCTCTCTCTCTCTCTCTCTCTCTCTCTCTCTCTCGTAATGTGACCTGGCAGGGCAGATGGGATAGGCAGACAAAACATTTCAGTGTCCTGCACATCTGCAGCGATTTAACAGGGTTGTGGAAAGTATACAGCAGAAGTGCTGGAAATAAACAGAGCTCTAAATAATAATCAGCTGGGATCCACCCTCGGCCGGGATGTCGTCGCCGCTGCCTGCCAGAATATGTATTCACTGCATCAAATATCGGGAAGGTGGGGGGGGGGGAGTGGTGGTGGAGCAGTGGTTGGTACGCTAGCTTGCCAGAACATGATGTGTGTGTGTGTGTGTGTGTATGTGTGTGTGTGTAAGTAAACTTTTGTGATTGTGAGTAAGTATATGTGTATACGAGGGAGCGTGTATTTGTGTGTTATTTGGGTGGGTGCATAACTGTGAAAGTTTGTGTAAATGATATAAGTGTGTATGCAGGATTGTAAGTACGTGTTTATGGATGTGCGTGTTTACGTGTGCCTGCCTGCTTGCCTGACTCATAACATGGTAATATGCATTCTTTATGTTTACAACATTAATTTGACAATGTTTTTGTTTCTCATGTGAATGTAACATGCACAACTAATGAACGAAAGATGAGTGATTGGAAGTGCCGAAAGTAAGACGGGCCTGCTTGCCCAATTTGTGACCCTTTGAAAATGAAGTTTTGTCGTTCCTTCGAACATGCATTCATTGTATCACTGCAACGTGATTTAGCGAGGCAGGCGTTTCAAGAATGTAGTCATATGCTTGTCTCAGCTTTAGCGATGCTACTCTCGGCTTGCGTGTGCATGAACGTCTGTCCGGTCAGTCGCCATGTGCACATTTGCGCTGGAGAGGCTCAACCGTAAATCGGGAGATCTGTTCGCAACTTAGACGAGCAGCATCTTTTGTGGGCAGTTTCTCGCCTCATGTTTGTGTGTGGTCTGCTCTGGCGGTCTGACCGTCTTCGGTGAAGGAAATCGTGTTGATCCTAAAAGTAATCATACGCTCATTGCTTGTCGCTACGCTTGTCTTAAAACTGAAAATTAACGGAATTGACGGAAGGGCCCGAGGCTCCCGAGAGCCAATATAAACAGGGATAACTGGCCGTGGCAGCCTAACGTCCACTGCATCTGTGTCCGTCTTCCAGTCGTCTTGCCATGCTCGCCACTGGAGCCAGACGGACACAGACGAGGGAGCGGGGACGAGGGTGTTGCGCGACCACCTCCTCGCTATACAAAACCAAAGCGCAAGTCATTCGTTCCTCATCAAATCAAAGATGTAGTGTAATGAATGGTCATCGTCAATGAATGGTCAACGTCATTCATGATGGACGAACATCGTATCCCATTAGGGGAGTGGCTGAGAAGCAGTGACGAGCCACCTAGCCTGCCGGCCCGGTGGTTGTATCTTCGAGACCCCGTCGAGGCCAGGATTTGATGACACTGACCTGGGCTGCCAGGTCGCCCTTGACTAACATGAGAACCAGGCACTGTCTTCAGTTATCAGTTATCAGGTGGGGTATCTTCATTGCACTCCGGACAGGTCCATAGGTGCTCAGAACCTCCCCCCGGCATATGCATCAGCGTTCGGAGGCTAATTGTGCCAGTTCTGTGTTGGTTGACGAGGTACCTCGTTTTCCCGATGTACCTCTCGCGTCTGGCCGTGCCAATTCTTACTCCCAAGTCTCTCATCCTGGACAGCGATGTGGATTCACTGACGTCGAAATCCTCTATTCTCGACATGTCTTTAAGGACGTTAATAACATCAGCACGATCCATGGGCTGGACATCTGCAGGGGGTGCAGAGCCAGCCAGTTTATCAGCTCGTTCATTTCCCTCGACAGCCGGATGTCCCGGGACGAAGATGAAGGTGACTTTACGGACAACAGACTTCCGCAGCGACTCAGTCCACTGTCTACGTACAGATCCAGCTTCGACCTTCCGTACCATGCTCATTGAATCGCTTAGTACACACACGTTGGTATAATGCTGTGATTCTATCCATATGAAAGCATGTGTTACTGCCATCACCTCCATCGTCAAGCTGCTCGTGGTCATGGAGTGGGCACCACTGGATTCTTGAACGGTTCGGCCCGCTGAACGGGCTGTAAATGCCCATGCATTTCTACTGTCTTAAAAAAGTATAGGCGGTCCTAGTAATGCTGAACACGTGACCCACCGAGTCTCAATGTATCTAGACGTCTCAGCCGAGCACCACATGTCCACTGAGCCTTCGGGTGTGTAACATGGTTCCTCTACTTACTTCTTACTTACCCTATCTCATATAACCTTAATGGTGTGAACAGTGGTTAGTTTTTCACCTTTTACTTTACTAAATATCGAGACCGAAACATACACGAGCGTACACACACAGACACACCACGGTGTCCACCTTTCCTTGCATGGGATATGTCTCAATAGAACACATACGTCGCTTATGGGATATGTCTCAATAGAACACATACGTCACTTATGGGATATGTCTCAATAGAACACATACGTCGCTTATGGTATACAAGGTATCACTATCATGTGCCATATTCAACCAAGAACGCTGTTTCCATTAAAACCGGTCTGGATGCATTCTTCTTTTCTTTCTTCTTCTTTCACACTCCCCCCCCCCCCCTTCCACCCTCTCACACACACACTGAAACGTAGGTCCTCAGCCAACTCACTTCGAGCCTTTCTATCCGCTCCGCTCCGCTTTCTTTCGCTCCGGTCATGTACTCCCAATATTATTCATTTCTGTCTCCACTTCTCTTCATGCGTTGTATTCCTCCTCTTCCTTCCCACGACGACTGACGACAAAAGTGGAAGATAATGGTGATGATGATTCTTGTAAAAGAATCTTGAAATATGCGATTCTTTTCTTCTCTTGCACCGCAGATTCCAGGTCCGTCCAATCACACCACTTTCAGGTTTTCGCGATTCCGCACGAAGTTTGACGCGTACAGTGGAAGATGCTGATGATCACTTTCATTTAATGTGTCTTTTTCTTTTGCTTTCTATGAAGCGGTCTCGTAACACCGAAAGCGCTGTGCACATTAGTGCAGTTATACTGAGATGCGAGATGCTCATTTTTGTTCTCTATCCAATTCCTTCATTTTGTTTATCAATTCATTATTCAGTATAAAAAAATGTTTTGCATATCCTTTACAGGACATCGCTGTCAACATCAGCATCTTTCAGCTGTATGTTGATTTCTTGGCAAGATTACGCTCAGTAGTTTGCCATTGCTTTCTGAGCTGCCGGCTCAGTTATCCCGCAAGTCACCAGCGGAGGTCGAACCGCTCCCAGCTCTCGCCCTGCTACGAGACTCTGCGTGATAAACGGGATTACGGAGAAAGTGGTGTAACCCCTCGGCCAGAGAGACCGGCATTATTCAGTATACAGAATTCGAATTTAGACAATTTTCAATAAGCGGTTCTTCTACACGTCATATTTTTATTTGATCATTCTTATTAACATTTTAAAAAAAAAACGGTATTGGAATAAATGGAGAATTAAACATCAGTGGTTTTAATTTGGGTCAAGCACGGACATTCAAGTCCCAGGATAACTTTAACTATATAGCGAGGTAAACAGTGTTCGTTGTGATCTTAAAGAAAGTGTGTGTGAGTTGGTGTGTATGTGTGTATGTGTGCGTGTGTTTGTGTATGTGTTTGTTTTCTAACATCAAAGTGTTCAAATAACGATGAACCTACGACAGGTTTAGTAAACCGGTGGGCAATTTATGTTGTCAAGTAAAGTATTATTGCTCAAAAATTCTCGATGAAACTTAAATAAAAGCGCGAGTTTACAAGCCCTCATGCAAGAAGCACGTTGAAAAAGCAAACAGCAACAACTAATGTACAAAACGCAGACGATCAAATGGCTCGACCATCTCGTTAGAATGTAACACCATCAGTTATCAGCACTGGCGCTACACTAAAGAAGATCTGATACGAAAGCAAACGGGTGTCAGAGCAGAAAATTGATTGCCGACATCAAAGACATTGTTCAGTCACACGAAAAAAACACTATCCATGTGCCAACCATCGGGCGCTGGAGCGTTAAACTGCTCTTTCCCACGACGAAGGACGGCAAGAAGTGGAAGATACTACTTATAATGATTCTTGTAAAAGAATCTTTGCATATGGCTATTCCTTTCTTTATCTCGGTGTCACATCTTCCGTCGGATGTCATTGTGTAGTTTAGATGTTGAAAACGATGGACCTTTTTTATGTTTACGATATATTAGTGTATTATAAGAGTTAGAGCTTAGTCGCACACTACACCTTTGAGGATAAGGATGTACCGGATGTATGTTAACAATACATTTGCACATTTAACATAGGAACTATGTTTGGTACCAAAATATGCTTTATTTTTCTAGCTGTATTGAGACTCATTTAGCCAAACTGTCATTGCGAATGAAACAGACGTGTCAAGAATTGAGTTGCGTCCCGAACCGACATCGCAGCACATTTCTATACGCGCTACGTCCTGATCTTGAACAATCAGCGAAAAGTTTGATTATGTGTCCGTCTGGCCTGTCCCCAGAGTGCTCAGTCTTAGTCAAAACCTCTGGTCACTCCCTGCCAGTTATTACTTCAAGTTAATGATGGTGTATCTATTCCTCCACACTATAAACATGTATGTATCACAAGTCATAGATGTTTTCACAAACATGATTCATGAATCATATAGATAAAAGTGTAGATGCTTTCACTAACATCATTCATGATTCATGTAAAATGAAAGTGTAGATGTTTTCACTAACATGATTCATGACTCGTACAGATGAAAGTGTAGATGTTTTCACAAACAGGATTAATGACTCGTACAGATGAAAGTGTAGATGTTTTCACAAACAGGATTCGTAACTCGTATAGATGAAAGTAGATGTTTTCACAAACAGGATTAATGACTCGTATAGATGAATGTGTAGATGTTTTCGCAAACAGGAATAATGACTCCTATAGATGAAAGTGTAGATGTTTTCACAAACATGATTCATGACTCGTACAGATAAAAGTGTCGATGTTTTCACAAACAGGATTAATGACTCGTACAGATGAAAGTGTCGATGTTTTCACAAACATGATTAATGACTCGTACAGATAAAAGTGTCAATGTTTTCACAAACAGGATTATTGATTCATATAGATGAAAGTCTAGATGTCTTCACAAACATGATTCATGACTCGTAAAAATGAAGTGTAGATGTTTTCACAAACATGATTCATGACTCGTATAGATGAAAGTGTAGATGTTTCCACAAACAGGATTCATGACTTATATAAATGAAACTGTTATAGTAAAACGCAGGAAGGTTTTCGTGTGATATCTGAAACCAAAGTTTTGTCGTAAAAATTCCTTGGCATACGCTGGGAAATAAGTTCAGATGCTAGTACAAAAACCGCATGTAGTTATATTTTATCGCTAAACATTAAATTAAGTTACAATAAATGATAGGTATAAAAGCAACAGAAATGATAGATATAACTACAACAGAAATGATAGATATAACTGCAAAATAAATGATAGATATAACTACAACAGAAATGATAGACATAACTGCAACAGAAATGATAGATATAACTACATCAGAAAAGATAGACATAACTGCATCAGAAAAGATAGACATAACTGCAAATGAAATGATAGACATAACTGCAACTGAAATTATAGACATAACTGTATCAGAAATAATAGACATACCTGCAACAGAAAAGATAGACAGAACTGCACCAGAAATCACAAGTAGTTATATTTGTAGACTTAAAGTATTATTTGTGGCAGGTTATGTGGCGGACACCACCATACATGCTTATATGTTTGTTATCCCGCCCCCAGGGGACCCTCTAAAAACGGACTAAAATTGACCCAGATATTTGAAATTGGAGGGCATCTTCTTGGGTACTTCCGGTTGACTACTTCCGGTTGTCATTGGTACTTCCGGTTGACTACTTCCGGTCCATGGGTTCACTGTCTCCCGGGCGAGGCGAGGTGATCGGGGCACGCGGGCGGCGTTCGGCGCGAACTGGCGCGAACCGGTCGAGCACGTGGTGTGTTGATATCGAACCCCTAGATGATGAGACCGAAGTCAATATGACAGATTAGAAGATGCTTTGGACCATCACTCGGATGAACCGAGTATCCATAATTGGACGTATGAATAAAATTTCACAGCTCAGAATGATAGTTATCAGAAGTAATATTCCGCCGGTGCCCATAGTGGGTATCCATGCTTAAACTTTAAGCTCTAGGCTAAAATCTGCGTAATGAATACCAGTGACGCAAACATTAACATTAATAATTTAAATCTAATAACGTAATAAATGGCTATATTTCTAGTAGGTATAACGTAGATTATTAATCTGAAAATAAAAATATTTATTTCAAATAATATAATTAATAACTTTCTGCAATAATCTTTGAAACATAAGAAAATAATAACAGCGCCTTCGCCCGAATAAATAGTCTCCTTTTCCTCCAGTAACAATGTTACTTACAACAGGTAGAGTTCACAAGGTAACCTCATCACATGCCCGTGAGAAATATGTTACCCACTGGCTAACGGTCACTGCTTAACCAACGTGCTGATAAATGTGACGCTAATTAAACTTGGCAGGCTATCCACGGTCTGGGAAGTAGAATTAAGGCCGGGTAGTGAAATTTGGAATGAAGAGGGTGTAAACGTGTGTGCGTAGGAAACTATACTTCTCTCTCTCTCTCTCTTTCTATTTCTCTCTACTTCTCTCTCTTTCTCTCTCTCTCTCTACTTCTCTCTCTTTCTCTTTCTCTCTATCTCTCTCCCCCTCTCTCCCCCTGTTCTCTCTCTCTCTCTCTGTCTCTCTCTCTTTCTCTCACCATCTCTATTTCTCTCTCTCCTTCTCTCTCTCGCTCTCTCTCACTCTCTTTCTCTCTCTCTTTATCTCTCTTTCTCTCTCCTTCTCTCGATTACTCTCTCCTTCTCTCTCTCGATCTCTCTTCCTCTCTCTCTTTCTCTCTCCTGATCTCTCTCCTCTCTCTCCTCTTTCTATCTCACTCCCTGTCTCTCCCTCTTTCTCTTTCTATCTCCTTCTCTCTTTCTCTCTCTCCTTCTCTCTCTGCATTTTACTGGAGTCGTCTTTACAACAAGAATTAAACAATGTAGTTAGGTGGAGCTATTCAAACCGTATGCAAATTAACATCACTAAAACAAAATCAATGTTATTAACAACCAGACAAAGACTTCAAACTCTAAGCTCACACACATCACTTCAACTTCACATCGATAACATGCCAGTAGAAAGTGTAATTGAGCACAAAACATTAGGCCTAATCATTAATAGAAACCTAACCTTTAATTCCCACGTTCAAGCGCTCATTAAACTAACAGAGAAAAAGTCTACCAACTCGCCAAAATTAAAAACTTCCTTGATGAGGAACCAAGGAATCTATTCTATACTTCTCATATACAGACACACTTTGACTACTGCTCTACAATCTGGGACGGTTGTTCTAATTCAAACACCAAGCGACTTTACTCACACCAGAAACGGGCCATGAGTCTAATTTGTAGCAAACATTTATCTGACAATCCTAGCTTGTATAAACGCCTTCAGTTACTACCATTCCGCAAACGCCTGCTTTTCAATAAAGCTAAACTAATTCACAAAATACTGCATCGGAATGCCCCACATTACCTTTGGCCATTGTTTAAATATAATGCTAGACACAGTAAACGTTTAAATATATTACACATTCCGAAGCCTTTTTTTTTTTTTTAGCATATCCTTTTTTTTTTACAGGACTTAGCTGTCAACACCAGCATCTTTCAGCTGTATGTTGATCTCTTGGCAAGATTACGCTCAGTAGTTTGCCATTGCTTTCTGAGCGGCCGGCTCAGTATCCCGCAAGTCACGAGCGGGGGTCGAACCGCCTCAGTTCTCGCTCCACTACGAGACTCTGCGTGATAAACGGGATTACAGAGAGAAAGTGTTGTAACCCCACAGCTTTCCGAAGCCTAGGACTGACTTATACAAAACTAGCTTAACGTACTCTGCAGCTCAGCTGTGGAGCAATCTTCCACAAGAAATCAAAGACATCACTAATCCCTATTCATATAATCGCAAATTATTCGAACACTATCTCCATACGGATTACCTTCCCCCTTAATAATAGAGATAATAATAATAATAACAAAACCCTAGTATAACAGCCGAAGCTAGGATTGACTTATACAAAACAAGCTTAACGTACTCTGCAGCTCAGCTGTGGAGCAATCTTCCACAAGAAATCAAAGACATCACCAATCCCTATTCATATAATCGCAAATTATTCGAACACTATCTCCATACGGATTACCTTCCCCCTTAATAATAGAGATAATAATAATAATAACAAAACCCTAGTATAACAGCCGAAGCCTAGGATTGACTTATACAAAACAAGCTTAACGTACTCTGCAGCTCAGCTGTGGAGCAATCTTCCACAAGAAATCAAAGACATCACCAATCCCTATTCATATAATCGCAAATTATTCGAACACTATCTCAATACGGATTACCTTCCCCCTTAATAATAGAGATAATAATAATAATAATCACAACAAAACCCTAGTATAACAGCCAGTCCCCTTTTGGTAGGCCAGTATATTCCACATGGCTAATAACAAGTGTCAGACCATTATCTAATATTACTGTGTCGTGTAGTTTTGATGCACGCATTTTGCCCATGCCTTTATAATGCATATCTTTTATATTGTTGCTGTTCTTTGTTAGCCTTGAATGGTGTGTGAATGAAATAATGTATGAAAGAGAGTGATAGAAGGGCAGAATGTTAGACGGGCCTGCGTGCCCAATTCTTAACCCTTTGAAAATAAAGTTTGTTCGTTCGTTTGTTCGTTCTCTCGCTCTCTCTTCTTTTTTTGCTTTCCCTTTGTCTAACTTAAACCATTGATCATATTAAAATAGTAAACGGCTTCTCTCTCTATCTCTCTCCCTCTCTCTTTCCTTCTCTCTCTCTTTTTCTCTCATTCTCTCTCTCCCTATCAATCGTTCTCTCTCTTTCTCTCTCTCTTTCTCTCTCATTCTCTCTCTCTTTCTCTATCTTCTTCTCTCTCTCTCTCTCGATCTCTCTAGCTCTCACTTCTTTTACGCTTTCCCTTTGTCTAACATAAAACATTGATCGTATTAAAATAGTAACCGGCTTCTCTCTCTTTCTCTCTCTTCTTCTCTCTCTCTCTCTCGCTCTCTCTTCTTTTACGCTTTCCCTTTGTCTAACGTAAAACATTGGTCGTATTAAAATAGTAACCGCTCGTGTGTGTGTGTGTGTGTGTGTGTGTGTGTGTGTGCACGCGCGCACGCACGCAAGCGGGCGTGCGAATGTGTGTGCGAATGTGTGTGCATGTGTGTGCACGTGTGTGTGTGGGTGCTTGTAGGTGTGTGTGGGGGAGCGTACATGTGTATGTGTCTGCATGTATGTGTGCACATGAGCGATCGAATGTGAGTGTGTATGTGTGTGTGTGTGGCATGATGATTGATGTAAGGCATAGTCCGGCGTCGGCGATCATGTCTCTTCACAGCGTCGGGTCTTCTAAAGCAACACTGCTGCCTCCGCCATGTCGCAGTCACCATCATGTCTCCTCACCTCCTCCCACTCTTTCTAATTGACCCGCTAATTCTCCAATGTCTACCAAGACCGAAGAAAGCCGTCTCTTTGTGTTATCATCATGTGCCCGGTCGGTAAGCGTGGGCGGTCCTGTCATCCCCACTACAAACTTGTTTATTCTTATCGCTGCTGTGTGCTGGTAATATATGATCGTTAATATTCATAGATCTCTACTGTCAAGCTTTGCGGTAGTAATTGCACATAGGCACAATATGTTTCTTTGATATATCCATTGCTAGTTTGTACGAGCAACCAAAACACGTGGCTAAAGCCAAACACAAATGGAGCTGCATTTCGGTCACGTGTCTAATAGTGATCGTATTAAAATAGAAACCGGGTGTGTGTGTGTGTACGCGTGCGTGCCTGTGTGTGTGTGGGTGTGTGTACATGAGTGTGGGAGCATGTGGGTGTGTGTTCGCGTACATGTGTGTGTGTCTGCATGTGTGTGTGTGCGCCTGCATGCGCGATCGAATCTGTGTGTGTGTCTGACATGATGATTGATGTAAGGTGTAGACCGGCGTCGGCGATCATTTCTCTTCACAGCACCAGCTTTTCTAAAGCAACACTACTGCAACCGCCATGTCACAGTCCACCATCACGTCTCCTAACACCTTCGCTTTCTCTCTCTCTCTCTCTCTCTCTCTCTCTCTCGCTCTCTCTCTCTCTCTCTCTCTCTCTCGCTCTCTTTCTCGCTCTCTCTTCTTTTACGCTTTCCCTTTGTCTAACGGAAAACATTGCTCGTATTAAAATAGTAACCGGGCGTGTGTGTGTGTGCGCGTCTGTGTATGTATGTGTGTGTGACTGAGATCGCCATTTTCTATTACATACTGGGGTTATGGGTTTTCAGTACTGTTCTGCCGAATGGGGGGAGGGGGGGGGGGTGGCTATGGAGTGGGTGTAAGACGGGTTTTCGTAAGTAAAAAGGTGGGCGGGTCAAGTGGCGGCGTGGCTGAATGGTGTGTGTGTGTAGTGGAACCGAGGCGGCAAAGATACTACCGAAGAAGTCACCGTCGCTGAAAACCATGGGTAATGACTCAACCGGTCAAAGATGGCGCTGTATCCGGTCACATGTCTAAGGGATGCAATCGAAACACATGGCTAAAACTAGGCAAATATGGCATTGCTTCCGGTCATATGTGTGAGGGTACAGCCGAGACACGGGGTTAAGAGTGATAATACAGAAAAGGGTGTCATGTCGGTTGTCGAATCACTGGACCTAAATAGCAAGGATCATCAGGTGATTCCACTAAATCGTAAACATCGCCGACAAAGTCTAAAAAAGTCTGCATTCTCTCTCTTGTTCAATGTCCATGTAGTCTTAGTGTCACCTAGTAGCTCTAGTGGACAACCTCACAACAATACAACCTAATTAGATTTCTAAAGCGGTAAACAATTCAACACATTGTCCGACTAAGCCTTGCTCATAGTCATAGAGGAGAGTTGTGATCACTCGAGGAAGACATGTCTTTTACCTAATAACTAGTGGCTCATACACCACGCGTGTATAGCGCAACCTATAAGATGTATAATACTATACACGAACACAACAAACTGTCCCAACTCGAACTTACGCGACTCATGTAACATAACATGACACGTGTCAACTGTTCTAATCAGCGACTTTATAATGTCTTAAATCTCGCATCGACACTTTCGTTACCTCTCTATGTGTCCATACGGATCTATGCGTCGTTCCCCAGAAACCCGTGTCCAAGACCAATATATGAGCAGGGGAGCTAACTCATGATGGTCACCATGCATGGGAGTGATTCCACTACATCGTCAACATTGCAGCTAAAGGCTAAAATAATCTCTCTCTCTCTCTCTCTCTCTCTCTCTCTCTCTCTCTCTCTCTCTCTCTCTCTCTCTCTCGTCCATATCCGTTAGGGTGGTCCACCGAGTAACACCAAAGAACATCCCGACCTCAATACAATATAAGGCAGTTTAAGTAGCATACACAACTATAACCAAGTCATGACATTGTCCGACTAAGCTTTGCTCATAATCATAAAGGAGAGGTGTGATCACCGACACCAGTCAAGGAAGACATGTCTTTTACCTAACCACCAATGGCTCATACATCAAGAAGTGGCTACTGCATGATAACAGATGTATAATATTACACACGAACACAACAAACTGTCCCATCACGACCTTAAGCGACTTACGTAACATGACATGGCACGTGTTCGCTGTCATAAACAGCGATGTTACACGTCTCAAATCGGGCATCGACACTTTCATTACCTTTCTATGTGTCTATACGTGCTTTACATCTTTCTCCTGAAACTCATTTCCAAGATAAATATATGTTTTACACCTTGTCTGCTCAGTGTCACGCTTCACATCCAGACAAAGGTACAGCTTCTATGTACCACTTCTTCAAGCAAATAAGAAAATATGGTAGACAAAGTATTAAAAATATTAGTCAAATACAGAAATAGCTCATCCAAACTTATAAAAAGTAGGAACATTTGTTAACCTATTGGGAAAAATATCAACCAAGTAGGAAAATGTGTTATGCAAATAGGAAAAAAAATATTGATGTCGTAACTAAATATCTTGTCCAAATTTATGAAAGGTAGGAAAATGAGTTAGCCAAATGGGAAAAAGATTAACCAAGTAACGAAATATTTCCGCCACACTTATGAAAAGTAGGAAACTTTGTTAACCAAATGTGAAAACTTTGGTCAAGTTTCAACCAAATTTATGCACAGTAGGAAAAATTTGTTAACCAATGTGAAAAATTTCCGCCAAATTTCAACCAAACTTATAAAAAGTACGAAGCTTTGTTATCCAAATGTGAAAATTTTGGCCAAATTTCAACCAAACTTATAAAAAGTAGGGAACTTTCTTAATCAAATGTGAAAAGTTTGGTCACATTTCAATCAAACTTATGATAAGTAGGAAAATCTGTTAACCAAACTGAAAAATGTTTGGTCAAATTTAAAAATACTAAAAAGTAGGAAACTTTGTTAACTAAATGTGAAAAGTTTGACCAATTTGCAGCAAAACGTATTTAAAAAATAGAAAAATGTGATAACCAAAGTGAAAATGTTTGACCACATTTCAACCAAACCTATAAACATCTCAGTCAAACTTATGAAAACTAGGAAAATTTGTTAACCAAAATGTTAAAATTTTGGCCAACTTTCAACCAACCTAATAAAAAATAGGAAACTTTGTTAACCAAATAGGAAAAAATATTGTCCATGTAACGAAATATCTTGTCCAAATTTATGAAAAATAGGAAAATGTGTTAGTCAAATAAGAAAAAGATTTACCAAGTAACAAAATTTATCCGCCAAACTTATGAAAAGTTGGAAAATTTGTTAATCAAAGTGAAAATTTTTGACCACATTTCAACCAAACGTATAAAAATCTCAGTCAACCTGATGAAAAATAGGAATTTTTTTTAACCAAAATGCGAAAAGTTTGGCCAAATTTCAACTAAACTTATAAAAATAGGAAACTTTGTTAACCAAATAGGAACAAGATAGACCAAGTAACAAATTATCTCCGCCAAACTTATGAAAAGTAGGAAACTTTGTAAACCAAAATGTGAAAAGTTTGGCCAAATTTCAACCAAATTTAAAAAAAATGAAACTTTGTTAACACAATATGAAAAGTTTGGCCAAATTTCAACCAAACCTATCCAAAGTAGGAAAAATTTGTTAACCAAAGCGAAAAAATAAATAAATTTTGGGCAACATTTCATCCACACATTTGAAAAGTAGGAAATGTTTTAACCAAAGCGAAAAAAATAATTGGCCACATTTCAACCAAACTTATGAAAAGTAGGAAATTTTGTCGGCGACATGTGAAAAATTGTGACCAAATTTAAACCAAACTTAATCATTTCTTAGCCAAACTTATAAAATGTAGGAAAATTTCTTAACCTAAAGGGAATAATAATATCTCACTTTGTCATTTTACATCCGAAATAAAGTCAAGTCACCAAACAAACAGCAGTGTCTATTATGAAATGGACCGTTTCTTAAAATAAATTCTGCCTCATTGACCCCATGAATACCATCTACTTCATTTTGTAACCGACTTTCAACGCTTCATTCACTTAACACTAACATTCTCTTTGATTAAACTACAACCGGTTTTCTGCTAACTGGACAAATTCCCATCCTACTGGAGATAATCTTCTGTCCACTAGGCAAACAACAGCTGTATTTCAGAAAATTAGAGGTATCTTATGCAATAAATCACTATCGTTGAATGGAAAAAATAAAATTTCACCAATAACATTGTTCAAAAATTGACAATTAAATTTCTCTTTATTGTTTCCAAATTTAATGTTTCATGTAGAAATGTAATTGTTAAATATTATTTTTTTTTCGCTTTGATTAACAATTTTTTCCTACTTTGGATATGTTTGGTTGAAATTTAGCCAAACTTGTCACATTTGACTAAAAACAATTTCCTACTTTGCATAAATTTGGTTGAAATTTGGCCAAACTTTTCACATTTCGGTTTACAAAGTTTCCTACTTTTCATAAGTTTGGCGGAGATATTTTGTTACATGGTCAATCTTTTTCCTATTGGGCTAACAAATTTTCCTATTTTTCATAAATTTGGACAAGATATTTCGTTACGTGGTCACTAATTTTTCCAATTTGGTTAACAAAGTTTCCTATTTTAACTGAAGCGGGCTAAAGACACAGCGCCAGTTCCAGATGAGGTGAGGTACTCCCATAAAGGATTGGGACTTGGAGGAGATGGCTCTTTGTTTCAACCAAAGCATCAATACGGCGAAAATATCCCGACGATTGGCTGCATAGCTACCTGGTCCCACTCCCAAAGCCAGGTAAGGACTACTCCAGACTTAAGGGATACCGTATCATAACCCTGCAAAACACGTATAGCAAAGTCCTCGAAAAAGATAGTAGCACGCAGGCTGCAGCAACATTTGGAATGTCGGAATCTGCTTCCCCAAGGACTCGGGAGCTACCGGCCTGGAATGGACACCTGGACCAATGCTGCAACTTTTGCATTTGATGTCTACGAGGGCTTCCAGGATAAATAGGAGACAGTGGCTGTAGCTTTTGACCTGGAGGATGCGTATAATAGGGTTAGGTATGATCGGTTAATACACCCACTGTTGGACATGGAGGTCTGCCCATGCCTTGTTAGATGGGTTGCGGCAGTCCTTTATGAGCATAAGGTTGCACTGCGCATGGGTACCTGGATTTCTGATCCCTGTACTATTACACCTGGGTTGCCGGAGGGATCTGCCTTGTCCCCGTTGCACTTTAATGTCTACACCAGCAAAATCGCAGCTATTGAGAACCAGGTATGGGTAAAATCTTGACATTTGCAGATGATGTGCTGGTGTACAGACAGGGCAGAGACAGGGCTAGTTTGGCGAAAGACGTACAGGTGGCGGTAAACAAGGTGATGGAGTGGTGCAGGGACGCAGGGGCCATTATAAACTCAGACAAGGCATCAGTTGTGTGGTACTCCCTGGATAACCGGATCCTCAAGGCAGATGTCCCATGGATTATGTTGAATGGATGTCCTCTTAGTCGATGAGAGCAAATTGAAGTACTTGGGTATCACCTGTTGACAGGTGTTTGTCTTTTAAGGATCATGTGATGTCTTTGGTGGTGAAGGCTGGTATGGGACTTAATGCATTGAGGGCTATGGCAGCAACCGGGGTAGATCAGAGGATGCTGTGCAGGCTCTTTCAGCAGTTAATAATTTCTGTCACTGAGTATGGTTTGGGGCTGCTGACAGTATCAAAAAGCCAGCTTGACAGGTTGGAACTCACATAGAATGCTACCATGCGGTTAATACTGGGGTGCACAAAGGACACACCAATTATCTGCATGAGGCATATCCTGGCGCTACCTACAATGACGGATAGGCATAGAGTTCTTCAGGCCAAATGATACCTGAAAGTTGCCGCAGACAGGGATCACCCGCTGCATGCAGCAATGGATATGGTAAAGGGTCGTAGACTACGACGAGGCAGGTCCTGGATGGCACAGGCAGAACTTTCTATAAGTCATGTATGTGATCCAGTAACCATCAATCGTGAAAGAGAGTGTGTTGAAGTTCTGGAAGGTAGGACGGACTGGCACAATGCAATAATAACACTGGGTCGTTATTGCAGAGAATGGGCAGCGGGCTACACTGAGTTTGAAGTGCAACAGCTGATCCAGAGCAACACACATCAAGGTGACATAGTCATCTACACCGATGGGTCAGTGGTGAGAAACAGACGTAGTGGATGGGGCTTTATTGCAAAGGCTAATGGGCGAGTCATGAAAAGGGAGGGTCCTGGCATATGACTACGACCTCCAGCATGAGAATGGAGGGTAGGAGGCAGTAACAGCGGGATTCCGGTGGCTAGAGGATACTATTGAATCACACGTTGTGTTCATTACGGATTCAAAGAGTATGCTTAGCACGGTGGAGAAAGGAATGTTTCGTGTGGAATGGCTCTCGTCGTTTCAGAGGTCACAGATTGTGAGAGTTGTATGGATATTTGGCCCTGGCCATGCGGGTTTACGGAGGCATGAACAGGCTGATAGGCTAGCAGGGAATACACTCTTGGTGGTATTTTGTCCATGGACAAGGGAGAGGTGGTCGTGCGCTTGTGGGACCAGGTGGAGAAGGCGGAGGAACAGATTGAGAACCCATATGTGGAAAGAATGAGATTGCGGGGGATCGGCAGGGGTTCTGGAAGAATCTAAAAACTGAAAGGGAAGACCAGGAGAACTTTTAATCAGATAGCGGTGGAAACGATTAGTAGTATGACTCTTCGCTGGATGTTGAACGAGGGGACGGAGCACGTATGGGAATGTCCTGAGTGCAGTGATATCGGTTCTTAACTCAACTCAACAACAACTCAACTCCTATTTTTTTTTAATAAGTTTGGTTGAAATTTGGCCAAACTTTTCACATTTTGGTTAATAAATTTTTCTATTTTTTATAAGTTTGGTTGAAATTTAGTCAAACTTTTCACATTTGGTTAACAAAGTTTTCTACTTTTTATAAGTTTGGCGGAGATATTTCGTTACTTGGTCAATATTTTTCCCATTTGGCTAAC